>JAZKJV010003385.1:0-600000 GCA_037367405.1 Ottelia alismoides | reverse complement strand
CCGCCTACAAGTCTCCCTTGGGCATGTCGCCCTATCGTCTTGTTTATGGGAAACCATGCCATCTGCCCGTGGAATTAATTCACAAATCTCTTTGGGCAATCAACAGTTGTAATTTGGACTCACGCAGAAGTGGTCAGAAGAGAAAAGACGATCTGAACAAGCTCTTGGAATTCCGAGACTATGCATACGATAACACCTTAATGTAAAAGGAGAAGGTGAAACGCTGGCATGACCGGCACATCAGATGAAAGACCTTCGATGTTGGACAGAAAGTGTGGTTATTTGATGCAAAGTTGAGGATATTCCCAGGTAAATTAAAGAGTAAGTGGACAGGGCCATTCCGAGTATGTGAAGTGCGTGACAATGGAAGCATCGCTATATCAGAATTATCCCCTGACGCACAGCCCTTTATCGTCAACGGCCAACTACTGAAGCCTTACCTTGAACCAGATGCATTCTTGGCCGTTGTTGACTCTATTCAGTTAGTGCACCACGATGACATCTTCACAGCACCTGCGGCATCGAAAGATTCAGACGATGTACTCCAACCACTGTTTCTCTGATTTTCTCCTTTTCTTCTTTTCTTCTTTTCCTTTTCTATTTTCTTTTCTTATCTAAAAGGTGCCACCCTTGTAGACAGTTTTCTATACTTAGGATGTACTTTGTCCTAAGTATAGGGGGGATGTGCACCTAGAGTTTTTCATTTCGTTCCGATCCTCTCCATTGTCTCCTCTTCCTGTCTATACTTAGGAGTATCTTACCCTAAGTATAGAGGGAGACAATCTGAGTACGATCTGTGTATTCCCACCCTTAACCCTCCCTACTTTTTGTACAATCTGCTATACTTAGGATTATTTGATCCTAAGTATAGGGGGGACGGTCAACTTCTCATTCATTCATTTCATTCATAGTTATTCTTTAGATCTGTCTATACTCAGTACGAGTTATGTCTTTGCTTTTCCTTTCGATCTATGAGGACATAGCTCAAGCTAAGTATAGGGGGGTCGTATATACCCTGTATATACTAAAAGCCATAACTCATACTGAAAAATAAAAGAACACCTCATTATAAATTAAAGTGTAATAAGCAACTATATAATAATGAAAGATGATTGTGAGTTCCTCAGACTCTTTATACGTGTACTGATTACTAAGTCAGAAAAGTGTTTTGTGCAAAACATTCTCTTTTGAAAAATCTCGTGAAATTTGTTTGAAAATAGTGTGTACAAGTATTCAACATTTGAAAAATTAGTTTTGTGTGTGAAATTTATTTCCTTTGAGTGAAAGCAAAATGTGTGAAAACTAGTGTGCAAATGATTGTGAAAATTTGATTGTCAAAATTGTTTTGAAAAATCTATTTATGATGTGTAAACATTTGTAAAAGGATTTTCAAATGCCTGAACATGTTTGCAAAATTATTTTGGACTATAGTTTTCAAAATCCTTATGAAAATGATTCTCGAGTAAGTCTGAGGAGTCTGCACAAAAATTTCTCATGTGTAAATAACAAATAAGCCCAAACAAAGCCTATAAGAACTAAAACCAT
Source organism: Ottelia alismoides (assembly GCA_037367405.1). NCBI lineage: Eukaryota > Viridiplantae > Streptophyta > Magnoliopsida > Alismatales > Hydrocharitaceae > Ottelia > Ottelia alismoides. The sequence continues at coordinate 598,455 of JAZKJV010003385.1, read as the reverse complement.
ATTATACATCAAATACTGTTTTTCTTCTTTTGTACATACTGATTAATAAATCAGATACCTATACATTATGATTTGAAAAATAGTGTGACCAGTTTTGAAAAATTTGATGTGAAATGATTTCAAATGTGTGAAACTATTTTGATTGAAAAACTTTTTCTTTGTGTGGAAGAAAGGATTTGAAAAACCTATGTGCAAATATTTTGAAAAATGCTTGCCAAAACTATTGTGAAAATTATACTTATCTAGTGTGACAAATCTTTGCAAAAATAAATTTCAAATGTGTGTAAATGATTGCAAAAATTATTGTGTACTATAGTTTGCAAAATTATTTTCAAAAACTAATAAGAACACCATTACAAATTCTTGTAAATCATAAATAAGACACATACAATTCTTTCTGTACAACTCTAAATAAACTACTTCATTCAAACCTGTAAAATTTTTAGAAACTCCTACATTTTGTGAATAAAGCAGCACGCCCGTGTAAATAATTGTATATACTTTTTGTATATGTCCAGTTCTTAGTTTACTTGCAAAAATTCTTTGTGTAAAAACATTCTTTGATTCTTTCAAACTTTTTTGTGAAAAATGTGCATCATTCATTGTGCATAGCATAAGCATACCATTCATATTCTTTTTGAGTGAGCTTGATGATTGAATCAGTCTAATAAAGTCTCAAATTGGAGCTTGGTTGGACATTACCGCACCTAACTGCACTGGAACCTTATGGGAACTAGGTTTAAGGTACTTCAGGTCTATGCAGACTTAATTCTTTGAGAAAACAGGGCTGGGTTCAAGTCACCTCAGTGGACTAACTAGAACTTTTCGAGACACACGTATGACTCTTGCCGACCGTGACCTAACTTGGACACTTGCACCTTTCACTTGGCTCAACTCAGTTGGAGTGGTGAGGGGGTTGGATTTGCCAGTCTGAGACGCACACGAATGGAAACATTCGTCCTCGTCTAGGGAGGGAAGTGCACCCCAACCTGGTCCAATAGCCATGAGGTCTAAAGACAGGAGATTGTGGGTTGCGATAAAGCTTCAAAAGAGGGATAGTCTACTGGCTCAAGTGGAAAAACTCCTTATGTAAATGCTGCTGTGAATAGTATGTTGAAAAAAAAATAGTCAGGCCTGTACAAAAATAAAATGCCTGCAAAGTATGTACAAAGTCAATAAGCAAGCTTGAGTTCCAAAGACAAATATGTGAGCCTGCAGCTGGATGACTTGACTACACTGGTCTTGCATCCCGGGATAGGTAGCTACACCGGCTATCGTCCATTCTTCTCTTCACCCCCTTCTCTTGAGCTGGTTGCCACTTGAACTTAGAAGGGAATACCCTGCTCCTCGAGGAAAGAGCTGTTGGATTGGGGAATCATTGGGTTGTCAGTCTGGAGAAGTCAGTTCTTTTATCATTTCAGTTGGGGAGAGCCACTATCACTTACACCGTACAAGTCAGCTTCATAGTTATAAGGGTTTGCGTATGATGTAGACTTGTTCTAACCCGGCTATTGAGGTGGGTTGAACCGAGTTCTATGACTATCGAAGGCTGTTGTATTTTAGAGCTGGTTCCCGACTAGGTTCCAAACACATTCACACCCCAGGGTCTGACAGGAGCTCCAAATTCAGATTTTGTAAGGACATGCATTGCACTGAAAGCACCCTTATTCACTCTATCTTTCTTTTATTCTCCTTTTTCTTTTCTTTATTCTTTTTGTACTTATTGCATAAGTGTTTGCTAGGGACTAGCAAAGGCAAGTATAGGGGGGTGATGAATCTCCATTTCATCACCTTTATTCTATCATTTTGGCCTCAAAAACCCCAGCAAATGCATGTAAATAGCATCAAATTGTATATAATAGCATTCATGATTCATTGTATTAATTCCACATTAAATAAGGTTTTAATGCCAAAATTATAGAATAAAGAGGAGAAAAGAAAAAGGAATTAAATATTGTAAATATTTTATGACCCAAACTCCGAGACCAAGGCCAGCATGGTATTGGTCGACAAGGAATAAAGTAGGGGGAGATAAGGGCCAGTGTACAATAAATACCTCATTTATTAATTCATTCATTTATGCACTTTTGGCACCTATTTTGTACATAATTATTTCTTCATCAAATAAAGAAACTTTGTACATGAAAGTTGTAGATAATAATGTAAATAAAAATACAAAATTGAGTTTGTGTAAAAATAATACTCAGTGTGCATTTTATACACAGAATAAAAAGCCAAAATCTCAACTTCACAGACCCATATCTTGCAAATAAAAACTCCAAAACACCCAAACTCACCTTTAATTGTATATAGCATTCCATAAACTTTTTTATAAATTGGTTTCATAATTTTTGGAGTCCATATGCAGAAGTTAGATTTTTGGCCCTCCTTGTATATAGGACTGATTAAAATATGCATTTTATTCAATATTCATTATTTGTATAAATTCATATTTTTAGAAGTTTGTAAATAATGTATATAATGCATACACATAAGAAAGGTTAAAGAAAACCAAAATCAATTTGTAAAATAAAATAAGTCTACAAATTCATAGACCAAATACCTATGCTATATACCTATACATAAATAGAAAGGATTGTAATCCTTGATTCTTTTATTCTTTTATATTTTTATAATAATGTATACATTATACATAACTCATTAAAAATGTAAATCCAAAATAAAAATCAAGAAAAGATATTAAATAAATTAAGTGTATAAAATACATAGATAAAACACCTATAAGTATACCTACATACACCTATACCTATTTATTTAAAAATATAAATAAACTCAGAAAAATCAAACAAAAATATCTCTATACTTACAAAATCAAATTATAAATTTATAAAATAAGCCAATAAAATAATAAAAGAAAATAAACAAATTAAAAGTAAAATACATAAAAATACATGTAAATACATACATATACACATTATTCAAATAAAACCATAATAAAACACTTCGAAAAATTCAATAAAAATCATAAATAAATACTAGATGAAATAATACACATTTTTTATTTTATAAGAAAAAATTAATAAAATTGTTTAAGGCCTCAAATAAATCAATTTTTAATCAGGTCTCCTATTTTGTCTCCTAGCGGATGACTTGGACCAATCCCAGGCCGTCAACAGTTGACAGCCCGGTCAACTACTTCCCCAGCCGCTCGATGTGACGCAGCCCGTCTCTTCGCCCGTCTTCTCCCTTTTTTCCCGGGCACACCATCCATCAATCGAAGATGCTTCCTTCACAAGAATTACTCCCTAATCATCCATGATGCCCGCCAAAATCTCAGATCATGTAGATACTCATTGGATCAGCCAATAATCGCCGGTCAATAAGGCTACTCGCCAACGTCTATAAATAAGTAGCTCCGCCTCCTTCCTCAAATTTGGCCACTTTTTATCCAATCTCAAGCCTCGATTCTAGTCCTAAGACATTCCTCGTGACAGGGGGAGTGAGCTGGTGCCTCGAATCGGCCGGAGAGAGGAGGATTTTGACGCGGCGGAGCTCCGGCGTCCGCCCTGCTCCCTAGAGGCCCCCAGGTATAAGAGCTGACCTTTTATGCATTTTTAATTAGTTTTCGATGTTAGTTTTTCATTCCAATCATTAGATTAGGTCTTAGTTAACTCCTGTAGTTTAAAAACCAAAATTCGAAGTTCGCCGGAGCTCCGCTCCGGCGACTTCGTCACTGTAAACCCCACCGTATCCGACCGCCCCGAGCATCCCATATCGTTCCTCGTCGCCTTCTCCATCGTTTGATCATCTTGGACCAACCCAAGACCCTCGATCTTGACGAATCGGGACTCCCCCTCCGCCGTTCGACGGAGTCCCTCCGCCCACCTTCACCTTGCACCGCAGCTTCGCAACCCCAGGTCGAGGAGAAAGCTCTCTCGCCCGCAGTTCTTCCTATGCAGGTATCTCGAAGAATAGAGCCCATCTGGGCTTTCCTTGACCCAGGAAGAGGTTCCTGGGGGTCCCCTTCTTCTCCGACCTCGCTCCATCAACTCGGACCCCCAGGAGCCACGAAAGCGCCATCAGTCAACGCGGGATGCTTCCAGCTACCTTCAGAACACCTCAGACACGCCGGAGAGCCCCGGAGGAGCCCAAGCTTCTCGATCGAAGCTCGCCAAGCGTGAGCTTCTTCCCTGTTCTTCCAGGGAGCTCTAACGCCGTCGGATCAGGTGGCTCGTCCCAGATCCAACAGGAGCCGTTCGATGAAGATCAGCCTCGACCGTCAGATCATCCATAAGCTTCTAATCTGCACCCTTCATCGACGAATCAGCGTCGACCGTTCGATGGCTGCCACGTGGATAAGTGGCGCCTCCAGCGCCGCAGGATGAAACACCTTAGTTGGGGGTAAACTTGACATCTCACCCCTTGCTTTTTGTATTTAGAATTTAATCCCAAAAATAAAAGTTTTAGTTGTAAATAAGTTGTAAAAATTGCAGTTGGACCCCCTGATGTTTTTATATTTACACTTCAGTCCCTCCGCGCCTCACGTGCAGCACCCACGTGAGGCGTATGAATTTTACATTCAAACCCCGCCAGGTTTCTGTAATTACAAAATGGTCCTGAAAATAAAAGTCCGCGTGTATTTTTATTGTGATTTTTGCATGTATGCCCTTGAGAGATATTTTAATTGCAAAAATACCCCTGCAAGGCCATTTAATTTTTGAATGCTTTGTCTATTTATTTTGTGCTCCATTTTAAATCGAAAAATCTTGCAAAAATAGACTTAAGCTCCTGTTTGGTTGTGCTTGCATGCCATATTTTTAGTTTTGCATTTTGTTACATTTTTGTATTTATTAAAAATCAAAAACATGTCTTTTATTCACTGTCTAAATTATAAAATCCCAAAAAAATATAAAAATGCCTCGAAAAATTCCAAAAAAAATTACCTATGGTGTGTTTTGACTTATTCTAGTGTCACTCCAAAAGCCCCTAAAAATCTCAAAAGGAAAACCTTAAAAATCCAAAAATACCCAAAAACTTCAAAAAAATATAAAAAAATCAAAGAAAAATCAGAAAAATATAAACTCAGGCCCTATTTATGCTATATTTTATTATCTTTATTAGAAAAATAGTGTGGAAAATTTCTGAGGCTGTTAGCTATTTTTAATGTCGATTTTTGTGACAGCCAGTACCTAGTCCACTGTTTGCTATTATTTAGCTATTTGAAAACACTAAAAATGTTTGCAAAAATGCCCAAAAATCACAAAAATAGTAAAAAAACCATGAAAATCCCAAAACAACTTTATTCCTGAATTTTTGACCATTTTTGAGTATTTCTATAAATATTATAGTACCCCTTTATATATATGTATTTCCTAACACAAAGAAAAAGAAATATATATATATATATATCTAATTATTTATATGTATTCTTATATTTATTTATTAACCTGAATAATTTTAAAAAAATAATAAAAAAATAAATATATATATACATATTTTATTATATTCATATTCCTATATATATATTGTATGCTATATACTAACCCTCCATGGGTATACCTATATTTATATTATATATATAAATATATTACCTAATTATATTATTAAAAGATAAAAAATATATATAAATAAAAAAGAAAAAAAATAAAAAATAAAATAAAATTAAAAACCCACACAAGGATGACTCTGAGATACATGTAGGCTATGGTATTTTGTATTGCTCTCTGTGGTTCGACCTCTACATGCTTGTCACTGTACATTTTATGGTAGAGTCAATAAAGATTAATTCACATTTATTTTTGAGCTTTATTGTTGTATTCTTTGGATTATGGGTTAATTGCTGATCAACCCGGGTGTTTTGTGAGCGGTCGCCTCAGCGACACTTTTCATATTATTTATGGTGACCCTCGCCTAACGCTCTGCGGTTATCAATACACCATTCTTATGCATGGAGTCAATCTCTGACTTCATTACTAGCATCCATCTATCCATGTCATGATCCGCGAGTGATTCATCAAATGAAGTAGGATCATTGTCAGTCTCTCCTGATACATGGAAGCCATACATTTCAGGTGGTGCAACCACCCTTAAACTCCTTCGAAGAGGTATGGGTGCTTCATCTTTATTTATCTCTTTAGTTTCTGGTTCAGGAAGTTCAGAATCCTCAGACAATTCTATGAGTTCCTCTACTTCAGCTTTGTCTTAACCTTTAAGGAAATCGTCCTCTAGAAATCTAACATCTCTAGACACGAAAATCTTTTGGGTCTCAGGGTCATAAAGTTGATATCTAATACCATCTTTAACATATCCAATGAAGTAGCACTCTCGAGTGCGAGATTCTAGCTTACTTGCATCCATGTTCTTCACATGGACCAAGCAACCCCAAACCCTCAAGTGATTAACACTTGGCTTGGTTCCATACCATAGTTCATGAGGATTCTTAGGCATAGATTTGCTAGGAATCTTGTTTAGGATATATATTGCAGTCTCTACTGCATATCCCCAGAAACTAAGTGGTAAATGTGCTTTGCTCATCATTGAACGGACCATATCCATGATGGTCCTGTTGAATCTTTCAGCAACACCATTAAGTTGGGGGGTTCCAAGAGGAGTGAGATTGCAGACAATTCCATTCTCTTTAAGGTATTCCTTGAATTCATATGAGAGGTACTCACCGCCTCGGTCAGATGGAATCCTTTTAATCTTCCTATCGGTTTGGTTCTCTACCAAAGCCTTGAACTCTTTGAACTTTTCAAAGGTTTCTGATATATGACGTAATAGGAAGATAAAACCATATCGCGAGGTCATCAATAAACGTAAAGTAATATCGATATCCATTTCGGTCACGGATTTGAAAGGACCACATACATCAGTATGTATAAGGTCAAGAATACCTTCGCATCTTGTAACCATATTACTAAAAGGCATCCTGGTTATTTTACCTCGAATACAATGTTCGCAGGTAGACAAAGATTGAACCTTTAGAAAATCTAAGGGTCCATCCTTTATCAATCTATTGATCCTATCAACAGATAAATGATCAAGCCTTTGATGCCAAATCATATTTGAATGATTTCCATTCTCCTTGGATCTTTTAGGGTTTTTCTTAGTGGCAGTATCATTCATGACATGTTCATCAATGCACAATTCATAAAAATCAATAAACTTGATTGTTACTTGAAATATATGGTATTATCTCCAAAGTACGTGTTCATTCGAATTTTATTAATTAGAAAAATACACCATGATTTCTCCAGCATTATCAAGTTCCTACCCGCTGTCATGGCCAGTACCGACAGGAGTGGGATAGACCGCACATGGTGTAACCTGCTACCCCAACGCTCCCCGACTAGACACCATATCTACCTTAGGAAAGGATAATGCCAAATCGATCATTGTGTACTTTAAGATGATCATCGGTTTTTCAACCAAAATTATACCATATAGTAATAATAAAAAACCATTTTTGATTATAAGGAAATTTGCTCGACAAATTCCCAAAGCTATTCAAGTAGCATGTTTGTTGAAAGGGCATCAAGTAACCAATTGGTGATCTAGATCAAATCTAATCATTTATTGGTCAAGGCAATGTAAGTTAAATGAACAATTATTATTCTAATATTTCCCAAATATTATCCATAGTTATTTCAGGAAATTAACCATTAATTTCACAAGTTTCTTAAATGATAATCACAAGGTTTTGGATAAACATGCAATTTCCAGCAGTGACCCTCACTAGCTAAAAATAACATATCTCTTTCATTTTAAATCCAAATTAAGGAAAATCAATTTCTAGAGATTGATAATTTGATTTAAAACAGAAACCATATGATAAACACACATTTCCAGGCATTTTAAAACAGTAATTAATCCCCTAATTACGTTGTTATTCGCTATCCCCGTAACAGTGGATATATGATTACTAAAATGATCATAACTCGAGCAAACGAAATCCAAATTATGCAAGCTCAAGTTCTACGGTTTCCTTATTTAATGGAAAACATTATCCAAGTAATATTCATGTTTAAACATTTTAAATGTGGCTGAAAGTTACCACAAAACATGGTTGCAAAAATTGAAATGCGATAAAATTTTCATGAACCCTCAGGAGCCCAAATCTTCCTAGATTTATGGATCGAATCCAAAACCTCTAACCTGACTCTGATACCACTTAAAGGATATGGGATAATCCTCAAGTGCACCACAGAAGCATGTGCATCGTATCGTATATGATGTAGAGCGACTAGTCGCACTAGTTGCTCGGTGCAACGAAATTTAAAAAATTTTCTATGATGAAACCACATGATCCAAGAACATTTCTAGGATCCTTTCATCTAACCACAAACAAGATATAGGAATACCTCGTGGAGCATGGTTGCGATCGAAACTCTAAGCGAAGAGACCTCCTGTCTCAAGTCCGATCTGTCGGAGGAGACGCTTACGAGCGCGGGGATGAGTCATGTGCTTCTCACAATCCAAGTCGTTGATCCAAGCGATGGATCTCCTGATATTGTCTGATGAGATCGAACGCCTTCTTCACGAGCATCACCCACCAAAGAAGACAGAGATCCATGAGTCCTCGAAGTGGGTACAACGATGAAGACATTCTTCTCTTTATGAGAGTGGACGACCACTCAAAGAGAGAAGACTCAGAGTATGCGTGAGAGTGAGAGGAAGAGAGAGAGACTTTGTCGAGACGGTGTGTATCGAAGAGCAAAGTATGCCTCTCCTTATATAGGGATTTGGGATTCTATGGATCCCAATCCATGAAGAACACATAATCAATGTATGGGATTGATTTGTGTTCTTTTCAGCAGCTAGGATGTTGTTGTAAAATCACAACAACAAGTGATTTAATTTAAATTAACTAATATTGATAAATCAATATAATTAATCTCAAATTAAATCACATTTGACTAGAGATAGGATAATGAGAAGACCAATGTCCATCCCTAAAATAGAGGGGACGGCTACTCCTCTCCACATGGAGAGTTGTAGCCATCCTCTCTTCTTAGAGAGGACTTGGTCAATCTCCTAAAATATCATGGGATCTCCCTATCTCATGATATATCCTATAACTCTTGAAAATAATTTTCACAAAATAATTCCAAATCATATTGTTGAAAATATCAACCAAGCCATTGAAATTATGTGAATCTCATTCACAACCCAAAACTAAATGTAATTACATTTTCAATTAATTATTCAATGTGAATCCAATTCACATTAATAATTAATCAACAAATATAAATCACATGAGTCTCTCTCTAATATATATTATAAATCGTATTTATAATATACATGGATAATTGGATAGTGCTATCCACATTATCCATATCCACATTAATTAAATCACATTTAATTACATTGGATACTCATTCTCATGTATTCAGATAATGTGAATCAAATTCACATTATTCATGATAATTAAATCACATTTAATTATCCATTTCTTAATGCTCAGATATAATTCAACCTTGAAATTATTCTTGAACTCTTTCAAGATTAATGCGCTTTCTCCGTAGATACTTGGAGATAAGGACAGGACGATTGTATTGTTCCACGTATAGTGACTTGGATATTGAGATCACATCTCAAATCCAGATCTCACGTACCTCTCATAGATGCTTGATTTAATCAAGACCGCGAATCTAATCTTCTCACTGCATCTGAATCTCATTCAGATCAGTGTCCAACAGTTGGACCAAGATCAGATTACTTATCTACTGAGAGGAGTCACTAAAATCTAGACTTGTTTCATCACTCCCTCATAATGGAAGCATCATGGTTATACTATCGATTATTGATCACATCACCCTCAGGTATTTCCAATACCTGTACATCTTGCATACTGGAAGACCTGTGATCAACCCGAAGATATAGATCAATTTTACACTATCATCTTCAGGGTTTCATCAACAAATTTCTCAATCTTGGTCATTGGGATTTGGTATTGATCATATGCTTTCCAAAAGCATATATCATACCTTCAAATTCGAGTCATGCTTCTAAAGCACGATGACTATGCATGGAATTTGATCGGTCCCAATACCTCATGAGTGAGATCATGTCTTCCAGTTCAGAAGTGAACCTGTATGATCCCTTTGAGAGATCGTATTACTCATATGCCCTTATATGCACACCAGCTCACCGGTGTATAGACCTTGGTTAGATCATTAACCTCTTAGTCTGCCAAATGTGCATACCTAGACATATAGCAATACATCTGTCTCCGGTCAAAGGATGCGTGCCTATACCGTGACAATATTCAACATAGGACTTTGGTTATCTCGATCTCATTAAGTCAACCCTTTGACTTAACTAATCTAACACCTCCGAATCTATATTCCTATGCAGAGGACCTGCATCAAGAGGTCGGTCAGATATCAACATATATGAGAAAGGATTGCCATCTCCTACTCAGGCTGGAGATCATCTCTTAACAGTCATTTGACGGTGTTTGATGAGTCCTCAATCTAACTCCTTTGATATTCATCCAAACACCAGCCTCTATGATTCAATTATTGGATCAACAGCTGTATGATTATTAAGATGGCCCTGATACATAACCCTAATTGTATAGAGGGACCTTATAGTGCATTCATTCACTTAATCTCAGAAAGAGAGTGAAAATAAATCAATAACTTTTATTGATAAATCAAACATTACAATAACATTTATTGTTGGAATGGTTCGCCTCGAGCTCACATTGCTAACAGATCTCAATGACAACTGCAGGGATTAGTTCTTTCAACTGTTGGCTGTCTACCTCTGGCCATTCAACTTCTTCTTTCAGAGTATCACAAAGATCTGCAATGAAATCCTCATGCTCAAACAAGTAGGATTACACAAATTTCTCTATTATCATATCAACAAAAATCTCATCTTCAAAGACCTTGATTTATTGGACTGTGCTTTCCCGACTTTCCTCCATGGAGAGGAATTTTAGGGTTTCTCTATCATCCAGAAATAGGTCTGTACCTCTAATCTCTATTAAAAATTCATAGTCCTTAGAACATTGAGATGCAAGCATTATTATTTTAGACACAACTTCTATTTACTTCAGCTCAAGCATAGTCTTTATCTATATCTTGTCAGTGCTGGAGCAGAACATGATCTCTCCAGTACCGTAGTCAACTACTACCTCGAGTATTCAAAGGAATGATCGACCAAGGATAATCATGGTATAGAGAAGATGTGCGAAGGTGTCCATGTCCATGACAATGAAATCAAAAGGGAATTGCATCTTTTGAACAGTGACGATCACATCCTCTAACATACCCCTAGGCTGCTTGATAGATCGATCTACGAACTACAGAATCATCTTGTTTGATTTGAGTAGTCCTAGCCCAGATTCTGTGAGTAGTGACTGGCAAAAGGTTGATAGAAGACCCACTGTCAAGCAAAGTACGCTCAAACTCCTGATTGAATATTGTGCATATTATGAGTTGTGTTCCCTTGTCTTTCTTTTTGTGTGGGAGATTGTCGATGGCATTGACTGTAGCCATGGTGCGAATATGCTTCTCAAATTTTCTACGTCTGATTTTATAGGGCTGATGCTTCCTTGTACATGCTTCTTTAAGTCATTTTTTCACACTGGGCATGTACTCCATGGCTTTCAAAAGAGGCATCTCAAGCATAATATTTTGCAATATTTCAATGATGTCAAGATCAGAAAAAGCATTTTTCAATTTTTTTATTATTTTTGATTTTATTGTAGAAGAAAAGGTATATTTACATCATCAAAAACATCTTCACTCTCATTAAAAAATTTATCCATGTCTTTTTGTACATGTAGATGGAAAAAAGGTATACATTCATCTACATCTTGTGGACCAAAAATGACAGGATCAGCTTCATCAGCTGGCTCTAGTTTTGTTGCGGGCGTTGGCATCTTCAAGGCTGACATGACTTCATCGGGACTATTGCATTCTTTTATATCTGTGTGTTTTCTTCATTTTTTGTGTATTTGTATCTGGTGCTGCTCCAAAAAATTGTGTTAACCTTATTGTTGGCCTAGTTGATGATTCACTGTCGGACGCTTTGTTCATCCCATTCACTGTTGCAGGTGGTTGTAATGTCCTACCGCTCCTGAGATTTACAGCATTAGATAAAAATGAAGGAAGTGGGAAAATCCTTAAGTGCATCATGGAAGCATGGAGATCCCATCATATGCGATCGGGAGCGACTAGTCGTACTAGTTGCTCAGGGTAACAGAATTTAAAATGTTTAAAACAATGATGATCTGAGAGCACTTCTTGGATCGTTTGATCTAAATCACATGCATGTATTAAGGTTACCTCTTGAAGCATGGTTATGATCGAGTCTCTAAAGGAAGAGACATGCTGTCTCAAGTTTGATCCGATAAAGGAGATGCTTGCGAGCGCATTGATGAAACGCATGCTCCTTGCAATCCATGTTTATGATCCAAGCAGCGATCTCCTGATCTCGTCACATGAGATCCGACATCTTCTTCACGAGCAAGGCGCACCGAAGGAGATGGAGATCCTCCAGCAGTTGAAGCGACAACATAACAATGATGCGACGATGACAGCGACCCTCTCTAGGGTTTAGGGTGTGGATGACAACTCTATGAAAGAGAGAGAGAGACTTGGAGTGTAGAGAGAGAGAGAGGGGGGGAGAGAGCTTATAATATGTGTCTAAAGAAGAGCTATGGTTGCCTCTTCTTTTATAATATTTTGGGACTCCATGGACAACACAAAATCAATGGTTGAGATTGATTTATGTTTCTTTCAATGGTCATGATTTGTTGTTACAAATACATCAACTATTAATTTAATTAAATTAAAATATATTGAATAATAATCAATATAAATCAATTTCAATTAAATCAACCCACCTTGGAGAAAAAGGAAGGAGGCTAGTCTCCTTCCATACAGAGGGGGACGACCACTAATTCCATATAGGACTTGGTGGCTGTCCACCATCTCCACATGGAAGGTGGCTATCACCTCTTTATTCTATGATATTATATTATCCCATAGATTTCTCTAATATTTGAAATAATTTTGTTGCAAATTTATTTACACAAATAATTCACAATTATTTTGCGAACATTGCAATCATGCCATTGGAAAATTGTGAATCACATTCACAATCCAGAATAAAATTTAAATTATATTTTCAATTAATTGTCCAATGTGAATCCAATTCACATCAATATTTAAATTGTGAATATTATTGATAAATACCTCTCTCTTATATATTATAAATCACATTCATAATGGATGAGTAATTTGGATAATGCTATCCACATTATTCTAATCCATAACAATTAAATCACATTTAATTGTCTTGGATCTCTATTCTCATGTGCCTAAATAACATGAATCACATTCACATTATTCACATCTTTAATAATTAAACCACATTTAATTATCTTAGATATCTCTCCCTATATGGCCAAATAATATGAATCAAATTCATAGTATTCATCACAACTAAATCACATTTAATTATCATTTTCCCTCAATGTTCAGATATATTATCAACAAAGAAATTATCCTTGAACTCTATCGAGGATAATGCTCTTTCTCCACGGATACTTGGAGATAAGGATATAACGATTGTACGTTCCATATATAGTGACTTAGATATTGAGATCACATCTCAAATCCAGATCTCGGGGACCTCCCATAGATGTTTGATTAAATCAAAGCTGTAGAGCTAATCTTCTTATTACATCTGAATCACATTCAGATCACTATCCAACATTTGGACTAAGATCAGTTCACTTCTCGATGAGAGGAGTCACTAAAATCCAGGTCTGTTTCATCACTCCCTCATAATGGAAGCGTCATGGTTATACAATTGTTCATGATCTCCTCACCCTCAGGTATTCCTAATACTTGTACATCCTGCATACTGGAAGACCTAGAATAAACCAGAAGTTTTAGATCTATTTATATTGTCTCCTTCAGGGTTTTATCATAAAGTTTCTCATTTGATCATTGGGAGTCATCGATCATATACTTTCCAAAATCATATATCATACCTAGGTATATACTTCTCAAAATATATATCAAATCTACAAATTCAGTCAAGCTTTCAAAGCGAGATGACCGTGCACGGAATTTGATCCTAATATCTCATGAATGAGCTCATGTCTTCTGGTTCAGTAATGAACCTGTATGATCCCTTTGAGAGATTGTATTACTCATATGCCCTTGTATACACACCTGCGCACCGGTGAATAGACCTTGATTAGATCATCAACCTATCGGTCTGCCAAATGTACATACTCAAACATATAGTAATACATCTGTCTCCAGTCAAAGGATGCGTGCCTATATCATGATAGCATATGACATAGATCTTTAGTTATCCCGTTCTCGTTAAGTCAACTCTTTGACCTAACTTATCTAACACCTCTGCATCTTTATTCCTATGTAGAGGACCTGCATCAAGAGGTCGGTCAGATATCAACTAAAAGAGAAAGGATTGTCATCTCAAACTCAGGTCGGAGATCTTCTCTTAATAATCATTTAACGGTGCTTAATGAGTCCTCAATCTAACTCTTTAGATATTCATCCAAGCACTCTATGATTCAACAATTGAATCAACAACTGTATGATCATCAAGATGGCCACGTACATAACCCTACTTGTACTAAGGAACCTACTATGAAAATTAATTATGCTTCATTTCAGATCATGGGATGATATTTGCAATAACATTTATTGCATAATGGCTCACCATAGGATTTCATGTACAACAATCTCCACTAGTCCAAAGAGCCATTAGTGGGCTATATTTTAAACTCACATTCATGTGCTAATCATGTGCTATTTAGAAAAATAGTTAGGTAAGCTGACTAGTTACTCTCTTCCCAAGAGACTACACCAAGTCCTTTTACAGTACTTGCATATCTCTTAGTAAATCTCCTCGCATCCAATGCGAATATTGCATCTTATGCAACCAATACTCAATCTTGTTAAAGCAGTTATAGTTTCTTTGATACTATATGTTGGACATGCGAGCCCACGACAAGCCATTAAGCAATAAATGTTTTTGTAAATATCATTCCATGATCTGAAATGAAGAATAACTAATTTGCATAATAGGTCCCTTAGTACAATTAGGGTTATGTACCTTGACCATCTTAATAATCATACAGATGTTGATTCGATTATTGAATCATAGAGGCTGGTGCTAGGCTGAATATCTAAAGAGTTAGATAGAGGACTCATCAAGTGCCATCAAATGATTGTAAAGAGATGATCTCCAGCATAAGTAGGAGATGGAAATCCTTTATCTTTTGGCTGATATCTAACTGACCTCTTGATGTAGGTCCTCTGCATGGGAATAAAGATTCGAAGGTGTTAGATTAGTTAGGTTAAAGAGTTGACTTAACGAGATCGAGATAACCAAAGACCTATGTCGTATGCTGTCATGATATAGGCACGCATCCTCTGACCGGAGACAGATGTGTCACTATATATTTGAGTATGTACATTTGGCAGACCAATAGGTTGATGACCCAACCAAGGTGTATACATCAACATGTTGGTGTGCATGCAAGGGCATATGAGTAATACAATCTCTCAAAGGGATCATACAGGTTCATTGCTGAACCGGAGGGCATGAGCTCACTCGTGAGATATTGGGAAGAATCAAATTCCACGCGTGGTCGTCTTGCTTGGGAAGCTTGACTGAATCTATAAGGTTTGATATATGCTTTTGGAAAGTATATGATCAACACCTTGGTATGATATATGCTTTTAGAAAGTATATGATCGATACCGACTCCCAATGATCGAATGAGAACCATAATGATAAAATCATGAAGGATACTGTCTAAAAGAGATCAAAAACTTCAGATTTGTTCTGGGTCTTCCAGTATGTAGGAAGTACATGTATTAGGAATACCTGGGGGTGATGTGATCATAAACGATTGTATAACCATGACGCTTCCATTCCGAGGGAGTGATGAAACAAGTCTGGATTTTAGTGACTCCTCTCATAGAGAAGTAATCTGATCTTAGTCCAACTGATGGACATTAATCTGAATGTGATTCAGATGTAATGAGAAGATTAGATTTGCGGTTTTGATTTAATCAAACATCTATGGGAGGTCCGCAAGCTCTGGATTTGAGATATGATCTTAATATCCAAGTCACTATAAATGGAATAATACAATCGCCCTGTCCTTATCTCCAAGTATCTACGGAGAAAGCGCATTATCCTTGAAAGAGTTCATGGATAATTTCATTGTTGATATATGTATCCGAGCATTAAGAAAATGGATAATTAAATGTGATTTAATTATCATGAATAATATGAATTTGATTCATATCATTAGGAGAGTTATCTGAGATAATTAAATATGATTTAATTATCAAAGATGTGAATAATGTGAATGTGATTCATATTATTTGGGCACATGAGAATAGAGATCCAAGATGATTAAATGTGATTTAATTATCATGGATATGAATAATGTGGATAACACCATCCATATTATTTACGTATATTATAAATGTGATTTATAATATAATAAAGAGAGCGTATTGTGGTTTATATTTGTTAATTAATTATTGATGTGAATTAGATTCACATTGGATAATTAATTGAAAATATAATTTACATTTTGTTTTGGGATGTGAATATGATTCACAATTTTCCAATGGCATGATTGCAAGGTTCACAAGATAATTATGAATTATTTTTTTGAAATAATTTACATCAAATGTTGTTGTAAATCTTGGAGATATCATGAGATAAAGACATCTCATGAGATAATGAGATCTCATGAGATTTTGAGGAGATGGACCTATTCCATCTCAAAGGAGTAGCCGCCCCCCTTTAGGGGATATGGTCAATCTCCTCATTATTTCCAAGACTAGTCAAAGTGATTTAAATATTGAATTGATTTATATTGATTTATTAATATATATTTATTTAAATTAAATCAATTGTTGTCGTATTTTTTACAACAACATCATGACCATTGAAAGAAACCCAAATCAATCTCATCCATTGATTGTGTCTTGTTCATGGATTGAGATTCATGGACTCCCAAAACCTTATATAAGAATAGGCACCCTTGCTCTTCGAGTTACACGTTTACAATGTAAACTAATGCTCTCTCCCTCTCTCTATATGCCAAGACTCTCTTCCTCTCTCTATTGTGGCCGTCCTCATGTAGCCTTACAGAGAGTCGCCATTGCCGCAGCATCGTCGTCATGCTGCGGGAGTATTTTCTCGTGGATCTCCGTTTCCTTTGGTGTGCCTCGCTCGTGAAGAAGACTTAGTATCTCGTATGACGAGATCAGGATATTCTCCGCTTGTACATCAACATGGATTGCGAGAAGGATGCGTCTCATCAACGTGCTCGCAAGCGTCTCCTCTGTCGGATCGGACTTGAGACAAGAGGTCTCTTAGTTTAGAGACTTGATCGCAACCACGCTTCAAGAGGTAACCATAATAACTAATTGTGGTTTAGATGAAACGATCCGAGTGGATCATGTGGTTTCATAACATTAAAATTTTGAATTCTGCTGCATCGAGCAACTAGTGCGACTAGTCACTCCCGATTGCAGTCGATGTGATCCACACGCTTCCGTGATGCACTTGATGATATCCTTATATCCTTCAAGTGGTATCAGAGTTAGGTTGGAGGTTTTGGATTCTATCCATAAACCTAAGAAGACTTGGGCTCGTTAGGGTTCGTGAAAATTTTGTCGCATTTCATTTTCGCAGCCCTGTTTTGTGATAAATTTTGGCCCTGTTTAAAACACTTAAACACGAAATTTTCAATTGGATAATATTTCCCATTAATTAAGGAAACCGTGGGATTTTAGTTTACGTGATTTGGAATCGGATAACTCAAGATATGATTATTTTATTGAACCTAGATCCATTGTTTCGGGGACGACGAATCATAGCGTAATTAAGGAGTTGGTTACTATTTTGACACGCCTAGAAATATGTGATTATCACTTGGGTTCGGTTTTAAATAAAATTAGCAAACTTTAGAAACTGATTTTGCATGATTTGGTTTAAAATTAATGAGATATGCTAATTTTAGTAAGTGAGGGTCACTGTTGGAAATTGCATACTTAATCGAGAACCACGTGATTGTCATTTAATTTTTATAGAAATTAATGGTTAATTTCATGAGATAATTATTGATAAATATTTGTGAATATTTAAAGATGATAATTATTTCAATAAATGACATTGCCTTAACCAATAATTGATTAGATATGATCTAGATCACAATTGGTTACATTGTACACTTTCCAACAAACAAGTTACTTGAATAGGATCGGGGATTTGTTTAGTAAATCTCCTTATAATCTTAGTCAAAATGGTTTTGATTATTATTATTATATGGTATAACTTCGGTTGAAAAATCGATTATCATCTCAAGTACAAAGTGATTGACTTGGCATTATCTTTTCCCGAGGCAGATATGGTGTCTAGTCGGGGAGTGTTTGGATAGCAGGTTGCACCATGTAAGATGTGTAACACTCCCGTCAGTACTGGCCATGACAACGGGTAGGGAACTGATAATGCTTGAGAGATCATGATGTATTTTTCTAATTATTAAAAATCAAAATAATACATATTTGAGATAATACCATATTTTCAAGTAACAATTAAAAAATATTTGTTGGATATTAATTGGATCATAAATTTAATGTGATTAGAATAATTGGAATCTAATTAAAAATTAAAACACTCTATCATGAATAGAGTTCTTATTTCCCTTGGAATAATTAATTATGTGAATATGATTCACAATAATTAATTAAAATTTGGACATGATATGGAGGATCACATAAGTGACATCCATGGTCTCCCGTCAAGGCAAAGGGTTCCGTCGCCAGAGATTGTATGTCAGAGATGCCTGTCCGAAGTGACAGCTCCTGCATACAAGCCATTTGGATCGGGCTCTTTGCTTCTCGAAAGAGTAAGGACGTATGCATAGTGACCCCAATATCGAGTCCTCATATTTTTGGGACGATATTGGATTGTGCATAATGAGTTGTATTCCTGTTGACGGTTGCTTCAATTAATGACAGGTCAACATCCCCTTAGGGGTGGTGGGCTCGGGTTTTAAAGACCGAATTGGGAGATGCAAGTTGGACTTGCACTTCAGAAGCTTCATCACATGAAGTTTGATCAATGCCAGATTTCTATAACACATGGAATCCATCCTCAAACCCATTTGAAGATGTATTAGTGTTTCATCTTTAATTATCCTTTTAGTTTCTGATTTTAGGAGCTTCATTATCTTCTCAATATTTAATGAGTTCCTTCATTTTCATCTTGATTCTGAATGATTCTGAAGAGAGTCATCCTTTAAGAATCACATTCTTAGAGATGAGATCTTTTAAGAATCTCAAGGTCATAAAGTAAGTATCCAATACCAACCTTTATTTTCCTAATAAAGTGACACTCTCTTGTGCTAGATTTAGCTTACTTCCATCCATGACAAAGTTATGGACCAAAAAACCCTAAATTCTCAAGTGTCTAGCACTAGGTTAGGTTCCAAATCATACCTTATGAGGATGCAGATTTATATATGCATGGAATCTTATTAAGGATATATATTGTAGTCATATATACCTTGGAAACTAAGAGGTAATTATGCTAAGATCCATCATTGATCAATCATGTGACACATGATCCAATTGTATCTCCCAACAACTCTATTGAGTTAGGTGTTTTAGGAGGAGTGAGATAGGAATGATATTCATATCTCTATAAGGTATTCTTTGAATTCATCTAATATGTACTTGCTACCTAAGTTAGATCAAATTCATTTCATCTTCCTTCAAACTTTGGTTCCAAACCAAAATTATGAAATCTTTGAACATTTCAAAGGTTTCTAAGGTGAAGAGAAGAAATCTCTTTATCACTAATAATCATCGAATGATATCGCATATCATCAATGTTTATTATGATATAGATGATGCACATACATCAATATGTATGAGATCTTGAATACATTGGCATCTAACACCATTCCCAAAGAAGGGTGTATTAGACATTTTACTTTAATACAATATTCATGAGTATGTAAGTTTTGAACCTTTAGACAATCTAAAGTTCAATATCTTACTAGTCTATTTATTTCATCAGTAGACATATGTACAAGATTTGATGCCAGATCATTGTCAAATGATCTTCATCCTCCTATATTTTAAGGTTCAATTTTCAGTATTAGAAATTTTAATGAACCGTTCATTAATTTTCTAATTTAGTAGAGTCCTTTAGATATCAAAATACTATATGAAATATATCCATCATAACTCTTTATGATAGGTCTATTCCAGATTTCATGTTTATTTCCAACATTTAGAAATAAAAAATGAGTGTATTCTAATATCCAGGTCATAGAGACATTCTCTAAGACTAAGGGCTCTCCCACTGAAAATATAAAGTCTATTTATCCAGTAGAGATTGTTGCAACAATTACATCAACATCCATGTAGATGACTACTAAACCTTAAGATCAAATTTCTCTAATTTCTAAAACATATGCAACCAATTGTAAGTGTTACTAGAAAAATGAGATACTATTGTTAGACTTTTAATCTTATCCAATAAGAAGGTCAATTTCAATGATTAAATGTAGATTATTCCGATGCACTATCCAAGTCCTTCTCTAAGGATCCTAGATAGTCTTGATAGTCATACTATCAACACATCAGCTTGTTGCAGTATCGGCATTCATCCAAGTCTTTGGATGTCATATGTGTGGAAATCATAGAAGTACAACCAACTCTTTGACTTTCCTTCTAACCTGGGTTCGACCCATGCTTCCATTGTGCTCCTTCCATCTATAAACAACCATTGCTTAAGACAAAGGATCTCTTATGTTGAATTCAAAAGATTTCAATATAAGAGTATTTCAACATTTATACATGCTTCATTTAATTCATACGATATGGATATTCTGAAGCTTCATGAATGACTAGAGTATAGATAGTAGAATGCTGGCACCCATCATACCTATATACATCTTAACTCTAAAAGATGTAGGTTCAGGTAGGTACTCAAACATTTTGAATACATCATCTCTTGTAGAGCTACCATTTTGCATGATGCAGTGAACCATGTCATTCATGATTAAATGTCAAGAGCACATATGTATGCCAGAACATCTTCTTAGATTTTATAAGGATTAATTGACAATCACGATCATCATCGACATGTCACTTCCACAGTACATTCGATGAGAGATCAAGACTATCGAGACATACAACCCCTAGGGTTGTAGACCTATTGTCTATTTAATTGCCATTCCTCATTATTATGAGGAAACTTGCACATTGCAACCACATACAATATGTGTCCAACTACAAGCACAATACCTTGATCATGGATCCAATCCAAGATATTTTACTGGTTATTATTGAGTATAATACTGAGTGGGTTTAATGAAGGATTATCTGAAATAAAAAATTTACATAAATATATATATATATATATAAATATATTCATATTTTATTTTGATTTAGTCCAAAGTAGACTTCATATACAATTGTTGTATATGGACCCTCAAGGATACACCTATATGGGTAAGACCCATTAAGGTATAAATGGATCTTCAAGAGAAAGAGGGAACCTGATGAGAAGGCAGAGACCTTCAAAGCATGGCTCATAGCCATGAGCTACACACCGAAGAGAAGACATTGCTTGCGATTAGACTTGCTCTTTAGTGACCATGCTTAAACCCATCAGAATATTTCTAACTATAGCTACACAGGTTGACTATGACATCTTCAAGATGTGAGTCAATATTGCATTCCTCTATGAATACCTCTCCGAGATTATTCATATGAAGTAGACCCAGGGCTTCATAGATGAGGAAAGCAAGTTGTGCAAGCTTAAGAAGCTCCATATATGGACTAAAATAAGCTTCTTGTAGTTGGAACATCAGATTTAATGAAATTATAAATGTTATAATTTCAGATAGAATCTTGATGAACCATGTGAAGCTTAGTGGGATTGTCATTGTGTTCATCGTGCTAAATGTAGATGATATCCTAATCATTTGGAATGATATAGGGATAATAATAAATGTTTTATATACTAGCAATTCCACACCTTGAGATATAATCTCAAGGAAACCTCTTAAGATCTTAGTTCTGAAAGTGTTCAGAAGCAAAGAGAAGAGGGCATTGGAACCGTCGCATTAGTGGTACACCTTGGACATATTCCATTTTCTGGAAAATTCTAAGAAAGGCTTCTTTTCCTTAGATGTTGTACTGACCTTTCTAAAGGTATAGCACCTCAAAGAGTTAAGGAAGTGAATGCTAGAACTGCTTGTCCTTGTGCATCCGTTATGAGAAGTCAGGTGTATGATAGATGTGTACGAAAGCCAGATGCCTGTCATGCAGTGGGTGTAGTAAATTGTTACTAATCCTACTATGGTGATAAAACACTTGATTGCAGTAATAATAACAAAATCTTCAAAGATGACAAGACTTGGATATAGTTATCTCAAAGTCTTATCTTCAAGAAATTAAGACTTTATAGATGGAGATCTAAAAGGTCTTAACTGTGGATACCTTAGGAAATAGAGATCTCCAGGAATAAGGGTATTCTGATAAGGATAATGAAAATACTAGTTATGATAATTACTGAGCTGTAGTGTCAAGGACACTATAAGTAACAAAAATAAGTATTGGTTGCATAAGATGCAACATTTGCATTGGATGCGAGCACTATTACTAGGGATATGCTAGTGCCGTAAAAGGACTTGGCATAATCTCTTGGGAACAGAGTGACTGATCAACTTATCCAGCTATTTTTCTAAATAGCCTATGATTATCACGTGAGCACGGGATCAAATAATTAGTCCATTAATGGCTCTTTGGGCTAGTTGGAGATTGTTGGACATGCGAGCCCATGACAAGCCATTAAGCAATAAATGTTATTACAAATATCATTCCCTAATCTGAAATGAAGAATAACTAATTTGCATAATAGGTCCCTTAGTACAATTAGGGTTATGTACCATGGCCATCTTAATAATCATACAGCTGTTGATTCGATTAGAATCATAGAGGCTGGTGCTTTGATGAATATCTACAGAGTTAGTGATGAATCCCATATTCATCATGCTAAAATTGGTCATTTAGGCTCTGTTTCCCATCATTCACCTGTAATTAATCATTAATGGAGCATTATTAGCGTTCATACATGAGTGAATAATATTTGCATTTCATCATGCATAATTGCATTAAAAAGCCCAAGTGTAAATTAGCCCAAAAAGCCGCTAACTTCTCATATTTTTAACTAATTTATCCTAACTCTGATTGACCCCAAACCAACTCCATTGTGTAGATATTACTAACCTTATTAAACAAAAAATATAAAAAAATTACTAGCTCCAATAAGTGTCAAATAATCCCAAAGTCTAATTTCACACCTGACAGACTAAATTGAGCATATCTCCCACGTACAGTGTCCGATTTTGATCTACTCACTTTGAAAGTACTCCATTTTCAAATACCTTCAAAACAAGACTAATTTCGTAAAATTCAGAGCTCATTTGTGAAAGTTGGGTTTTAGGCCTCTTTTGCGCATTTTGACTTTTTGCTATTTTTGACCTCAGTTTTTATGTACATAACTAATCCTTTTAATTTTATTTCTTTTTCATTTGTGTTCTTTGATGAAAGTTTTATTAAGCGGCACAAAAATCCAAATCCAGATCAAAACTGAAATCAAAGAAACTGACCGAGTCCAAGTGTCCGTTGTCGGTCTGTACAAAAGTTGTGCGTTTCTGACTTCTATTTTATTTTCCTAATTTCTTATCCAATAAAATCCAAAAAAATTATATTAATGTGTAAGTAATTTTTTTGTATTTATCATATTTTTTCTATAATTTTTATCCTCTCTAAAACCACCATAAAATACAAAATCCCCAAAAATCGATTTTCTATACACATGGAGAACCACCAAAAATACCACTTCGCTCAGATGACCTCTTTTGCTCACCGGTCCTTCATGAAAGCTGTAGATCTCGTCGAGACGAACAACTTTCATGAAGGAAATTTTTCGATCCAAGGTCTCCTGCTATTTCTTTTCTAATTTTATTCATCTTTAATTTTGAAAATTTTTTGGGGTGCCACGTGGCAGCCCCTGGGCATGCCACGTGCCACCCCCACTCTCTCTCTCTCTCTCTCTCTCTCTCTCTCTCTCTCTCTCTCCAGGCCCCCCTGGGCCACGTGCTGCGCACGTGACCTTCTTCTTCCCCAGCCGTTCGCCCCTTCCATTCCTCCTCTTGTAACGCCACACCACCTCGCCGGCCGTTACTCCGCCCCCTCTCGTAACGGCCTCGACCAGCTCCCTATAAAGACGTCACCTCCGACACCCTTCGAATCATCCGCCCTTATCCTAGAGCCGGTGACAGCAGCCATTGTATGGCGTGATCCACAACAAACCGTGCTGTGCCGCTGCTCCTCCTTGCGAGCAGCAAAGCCTTGAGGTCTTCCTTCGCCGGACCTCTGAGGCGATAACCGGAGCAGGCCTCCGTCTCCTCCAACTTCTGGCGTAACCCCACAGTCCCGAGCATCTCCGCCTCTTCCTCCTCCGCTGGAGCGTAGCTCCTCCGCTCGCCGCCCGATCACACAACCTTCTGCTCCCGACGCTTCTCCCTCGCCACACCGCCCTCGTGCCGTACCTCCGCCGACCACGCTCAGCCGCACCTTCACCACCGGGCACCTCCGTCAACACGACCACGCTCGAGCCCCGTGCGCTGCACGACCGTCTCCTCTGATACTTGCAGGTCGACGCCAACGCTGCCTCCGACCGCCTCGCTCCGCGTCTCCGGCTGCCTCTGCCCTCGCGCTGTGTGTCGGCCGAGGGGCGGCATCCTTGCCCTCCGGCCACCACTCCCTGACCTCACCGCGCTCGTGGGCTGCCCGCGACTGCTCCGCCTCGCGCCCGCCGCCTCTGCCGTGCGGCCTCGCCATCATCCCCTCTACCCCGGCGGTTCACGCCCTACAGCTGCCGTTGGATCAGGGGGGGAGCCCTTGATCCTACGGCTCCAGATCTTCCACGCGCCCCCCGAGCCTCGACCCCAGCCTCGAGGCTTGGGGCTCCCGAAGCTCCACCACATGCCACCTAGGCTCGGTCGACCGAGCCATAGCCCCGGGTCCGAACCTCAGGCTCGGACCCCGAGCCTCTACTCCACGCCTGAACCACAGGCTCGGGCCCCCGAGCCTCAGGACCGCCTCCGAGCCTCCTTCGCACGTGCTAGGCACGTGTGCTTGGAGAGTAAATTGCATTAAAGCCCTCACTACTTTCAAAATTTTCAGAAATACCCCCGTTAGGGGTAAATTGCAGTAGGGCCCCTCAAACTTTTATAAATTACAGATAAGTCCTCCCAGGGACCTCTTTGCAAGAAAAACTTTATTTTATTCACATTTTAATCCCTAAAACTTCATTTTATCATATCTTTGTCATACAAACTCCGATTTTAGCGTATAATATGTCATTTTGAAGCTATTTTCATGCTCTACAATTTAGCAGAGTTTGTTAACAGATCTAAGGTTATTTATTGTCAATTATTATTTGAGGATCATCTTTAACTTTTGCAGGCTAATTTTTGACATATTGATGCTTGGGATTTTGATGATATTATTTGCAGGAATTCAGATGAGTATCTTTATCTGATTAAGCCTTCATTGATTATTCTTAGTAATTTAGATTTCACAGGGGATTATCTCAGATTAATTCCTCTAAGATTATGGTCAAACATTCTAGGAATTAGATCAAAGACATTTGAAGGATGGATATCTTGCTTCAATTATTCTGAGTATCAACTTATAATCCTGAAGCATTGACTCAAATGTATTTTGATTTGTGATTAACTTTGATGAAATTATTGATCATATTATTTGAGAATTGAATTGAATACTTCACAAATCCTAGGCATAATCTTCTCTGTTTATTTTTCTTGCATTGCATTTTCTTCGCATTTGTATTATATTTTCCCCACACAGAAATTAATCGAGCATAAATTTAATTATTTAATTTGACTTAAGACCACACAACTAAAAATCACTATTCCCTGTGTTCGACCTTGGTAAATTTGCCAAGTAAAATATTCCACAACATTCAAAGATTGTGGTTTTTGATCGATCGAAATTCGCCTCCTATACTACAATCATCGATTATTAAAGAGCTGGATTTCACAATCATCAAATGGCACCGTTACCGGAGAGCGACGAATTTTTAGGGTTTTGAATTATTTTTTATAATTAATTTTTGTGAATTTAATTTTTGTGTCATTTTTTTTCCTTTTGCATTTTTTCTTCTGATACTAACTACACTCTTTCTTCGCAGATTACTCGGAGATAATTTCTAATATAAATCAAGGACCTGTGAAGAAGACTAATTTTTATTTTAATTTTGTGAGAGAGAGTTAGCATAGATTTTGTTTTCTGTAATATTCTCAAGGTCCCTCTCTTTGAACCCTTGTAATAATTTAGATGGAACTATTTATGTGGTGTATCGGGTCTGTTTCAACCCCTTCTGTGTGGTTGGGACCCGACTTGAGTGGCGTAGGACTTAGGCATATATACACTTATTTTCTATCATTGATTGTGCTCGTAATTCTTAGGCCACACTCTCACTAATATACACACTATAAATCGTTCAACATTAGCCAAATTCTGAAATCAAATCTTCCTACTAATAGAACTATCTGTTTAGGGCGTTTTTCATATGTGCATATCATTTAGTGTAAATTTTAATTCCTTGTACTGCATCCTGCATGAAGAACGTGAGGAGTCACTTAAGTCTTTCTCTTAAGCATGCATCATTGATTTACGTTTGCATTGGCCTTTCCGATTCTCCTTCTCAAGTTTTACAACTTAAGGATTTAAAGGAATTGGGACTGCTCGTTTGGCGTGAATTTTTGTGCTCACATAAATCACAGTGATAACCTTAACTTAAAAGTAGGACTGCTAATCAAGGCGATTGTAAATAAATTGACATAAAATTAATCTGAGTTTGGTGGAGAGGAACCCGTTGTTTATAAGGACTAGAACACACATTTAGGAAAGAGCCCAAAACCAAAGTGGTTCATTCAGACTACTGATTTTAAACAATTAGCTACTTTTCAGTGAGGGTCTCGGGTAGCCGTTTACGGTCCGACTTCCCTTAGCAGAGTAGGTGGTTTAGAGGACATCGCGGAAGGCTCCGTCCTCAAGTAACACGTGTAGCCGTTTAAACGGTCCGTACTTACACCTATACTGGCTGAGAGTAGGTGCAACTAGTTGTATGAACTCAGGACAGTCTTTGTGAAATATTTCGGCACCTAACAGCTCCGCTTAATTTTTAAGACTGTTTTGTCATTAAATTAAAATTGAAAAGATAAGCGGCCAAACCCTAACATGCCTTCACCAGTGTTGAGTGGGTGAATCGACGTGTTTGTTTTGTGTTTGATTTGTGTGTGTTAATGACTTTGCAAGTGCAAGCAAATCGTGGTTCGTTAATCATTCCATCCTTCTTGACAAGATGTCGGCACAGTGGTCTTCTTTTTCGATCTCCACGACCTTGTCCCGATATTCTTCTTCTCACACTCCTCAAGAGAACTTGAGCTTGAAGTCAAATTCTCTTCATCCATCATTCTCTTCCCGCCCATACATCCCACCCTATGACCACACTTATTCTTGGAATAGTCCTCTCTCACATTCTGACAATTTTATGGACACGAGAGAGAAACCAGAATTGAGGATGAACAATAGAGTAACCGATATTGACAACAGAACACGATTTCCGGTTACTATGATCTCACAGCCTCTTGAACCATCCTCTACTCAGGATGACTATCCTCTTGAGTACAATCAATTTTCCTTCGACAATCCACGAGAAAATCAAAGTCAAGGAAATACAACTCATGACCAGACCACAATGTTTATGAACAATCAATACTTTAATCGAGGTTACATGCCAAAATCATGACACATGGAGAATGATTATTCAATCACTAGTCATGAAATGTTTGAGGATGAAATTGATCGGATTAATCATAGAGCAGACACTTTAACTGAGAGAATATATGATCTCATCCAATCCATGCATAATTCAAAAGAAGTGAGGCCACCACCATGCAGAATACTAGATTATCATGTGACTCACAATCCGACACAACCACTGACCTCTGAACCCCCGACTGACCATATTACAGAAAATACCAAAAAAATTGAAAAATTTGAAAATTCAAAAAAATTGAACAATTCTGAAATGGAAGCATTTTGCAAGAGTCTGATCTTAGAGCTTCCATTGATCAAAGCCATAGAATATGTGCCCGATCTTAAGAGATTTGTGAAGAGTCAACCGAACCCCAAAAAGATGGGCAAGAAACGATCCAGGACCGAATATCATGTCATATCTATGGCTAGTTCTTTTGTGATGAATCATAAAATCAAAAGCCGCAAAGTCAAGCGGTTGACTCAGATTACATGTGAAATTGAGGATTCAACATTCACTCATGTTCGGTTAGACGACGACTCCACAATAAACATCCTTCCCAAGTTCGTCTTTGAAAACTCAAACTCGGACAACTAAAAAAGACTAGGGTGATCGTTCAATTACCCGATCGATCTATCAAAAGATCGCGAGGGATCGTTTCTGTCGTCGTAAATTTCTGAGGTAAAGAACATAAAGTGGACTTTATTGTCCTTGATATTGAGCACCCCGGAAGGATGTCTGAGTCTCCTATCATTTTAGGAAAGCCATTCTTAGCCTCCGCTAAGGCGATCATCGACTGCGAGACTCAGGAAATCAAGTTCCCGGACTCGGACCACAATGAACAAATCCCTAGTGACACGTCCTGCTTTGAGGAAAACCAACTTGCAACTGACAGTTATGATCAGAAAATAAAGATTTTACAGACATCTCCGCATGACACACTGATACAAACCCTAGGAGAGTCACCTAAAAGACTGACTGTTGGACAAACTTCGGATTCTCACCAACCTATCACTGCTCCTAGGAAAAATCATGATTTTGGAGCTTATGAGGAATTGGACCATATTTTTGAAGGTCACCATGATTATTTGAGTGGTCCAATCTTTGAGTCGGTAGTAATTCATGAGATACTTGAACCATATAAGGAACCGACTCTGGAAACATTCGATGTCACCCAAATTCACGATCATCTGGAAGTGACATCAACACCCCCATCCATAAACTACAAAATCACCTGGAACAATCTCCCTCGACCGAAGCAACGCATGACACTTCAAGAACTGGTCGACTTTTACGGGGATTCATCTGACGAGGAACTCACAAATGCTACATCGGTTACTCAAGACATGGAGATGAAGACTGTCCAAC
Source organism: Ottelia alismoides (assembly GCA_037367405.1). NCBI lineage: Eukaryota > Viridiplantae > Streptophyta > Magnoliopsida > Alismatales > Hydrocharitaceae > Ottelia > Ottelia alismoides. Next base: position 569,163 of record JAZKJV010003385.1, on the reverse strand, counting down.
TTCCTCCCAATACTTTTCAAGGAAACAAATCGCCCAAGAAAGTCACCTTTGACCTTAGACATCAGGTGATTTCTGAAGAGTCTTCGTCCGGTCCTGATGTGGTTCATCAGATAAGTGCAATAGGTACAACTCTGATCCATGGACACTTACCTCTGATTGATAAAAGTTGGAGATCCTTTGCAGATGACTACTATTCTCCTGAGGACGACTCCGACGATGGCTGGTCTTCTTCATCGTCTCTCTCTTCATCACACTCCACATCTCCATACTATCTCCCTCCACACTCCCACAAGAAGGTCCATCGCAAACCTCCTTGATCTTGTACATCCACAAATCTACCCGGTTCCTCATTTGTAATTATCCGATTGTACTTAGGCTGACCTGAGCCTAAGTATAGGGGGACCGCTACCATTGTTTATACATCGTTTCTCTTCTTTTATTTTGGTCCCATCTATACTTTGTATGAGCTATGTCTACATTTCACTTTGTGCCATGAGGACATAGCACAAGCTAAGTATAGGGGGGTGTGTTTGTATATATTTTAGCTACTTTATCCATAGCTCGTACTTTAATCGTTTTTATCTAACATCGGGGATGGGTACAAGTAGTGTGTATAATACATGTTTTTCAAAAAAAACAAAAACTACAAAAAAAACAAAAAAAAACATCAAAAAAAAAAACTTTTTGCATAAAAAACATCATCACTCATGGTCTTGCATTTCATCAAGCATTTCATGCATTCCTTGGTTGATATATTCCTGACACATTCACCATCACTCAAGGCTTGAGGATTTTTGAGGACATTTGATTTCTGAGATCTTGAGATTCTGAGTTAGCCTGCCTTAGTCATTAGGGTTTTGAACTTAATAATCCACACTTCCCTAGTTTGAAAGATTTGAGCGCTATATTGCACTCTTCATCTCTACCTTCAAAAAGAATTTGATCAAGCACAATCACTTTCACAACTGCATGATTGATGAGATGAGTTGAGATATCACTTGAGGAACTAGGACTAGAGATTTGAGTAGACCCGATCTAATGAAATTCTATGATGGGATAAAATTAATAAAGGCTTCAGAAAACCTGAGTGTCAGCAAAAACCTAGCCAGTATGTGAACAAGATTCATATGTTATCTCTTTGATAAATGACCTAAGTGCCAGGGTGTGATGAAACTTAATGAAAATTGTTGATCAGTGTGCACCAACTTTTGGTAAAAGCAGTGGAGCTAGCCAACAAAAGAAAAGAAAAAGAAATGTCAAAGAAAGCTCTATCATCCAAAGTCAAATTCTAAATGAGCTTCCACCAATGGCGAGCGCTCCCAAACATTATCAAATTGTCCACTTGGACCAAGCGTTAATTAGGACCAAGGAGTCGAGTTGACACCACAAAAAGGACTCTGCATCGTAAGCGATACAAGTCTGGGTGTCGAATGTATCTTAGATATTCAAAAGAGACACACCCCGGTGTACTCCCAGAAAAACAAGTGCAGTCGACTCCAAATTCTCTTGACGGACACATTGATCAACAAAATAAAATATACTTGTGTTGAGTAATAAGGCACTCGAGAGGCACCTTGTTCCAATGAAAGGGAGAGAAAATCAGGCACAATCCTATGCCCTCCATCATCTGGCCGCCCATCTACACTTTCAAGTCTGACAAACTAATGAGACGGTTGACTGAAGCAAGAATAGACTTATTCCCTAGTATTGAGGATTAGGTCTAGAGGAGAGTCTCTTGGATTAGAACTTTAGGTGATGTCTAGACTTGACTCTCATGAATGCAGTATACTAAAAATCACATCCTTATATTATATGTACAAACAGAGAGTTTGAAAATTATAGAGGTTGGATTACTTTTGATTAAATCTTGGTTAAGCCTAGAATTTTAGGATCACTCAAATTAAGGGTCTTCTATGAATTAAGTCTTGAAAATTCACATGCACAGTCAAGGATGTATTCAACTAAGTCATTCATTCATGCTCGGGGACGAGCATGGTCTAAGTATATGGGTATGATGAATCCCATATTCATCATGCTAAAATTGGTCATTTAGGCTATGTTCCCCATCATTCACCTGTAATTAATCATTAATAGAGCATTATTAGCATCCATACATGTGTGAATAATATTTGCATTTCATCATGCATAATTGCATTAAAAATCCCAAGTGTAAATTAGCCTAAAAAGCCGCTAACTTCTCACATTTTTAACTAATTCATCGTAACTCTGATTGACCCCAAATTACCTCTATTGTGTAGATATTAATAACCTTATTAAATAAAAAATATAAAAAATTACTAACTCCAATAAGTGTCAAATAATCCCAAAGTCTAATTTCACATCTGACAGACTAAATTGAGCATATCTCCTACAAACAGTATCAGATTTTGGTCTACTCACTTTTAAATTACTCCATTTTCAAATACCTTCAAAACAAGACCAATTTCGTAAAATTCGGAGCTCATTTGTGAAAGTTGGGTTTTAGGCCTCTTTTGCGTATTTTGACTTTTTGCTATTTTTGACCTCAGTTTTTATGTACATAACTAATCCTTTTAATTTTATTTATTTATTTGTGTTCTTTGATGAAAGTTTTATTAAGTGACACAAAAATCTAAATCCAGATCAAAACTGAAATCAAAGAAATTGACCGAGTCCAAGTGTCCGTTGTCGGTCTGTACAAAAGTTATGCGTTTCTGACTTCTATTTTATTTTCCTAATTTCTTATCCATTAAAAAACCAAAAAAATTAGATTAATGTGTAAGTAATTTTCTTGTATTTTATCGTATTTTTTCTATAATTTTTATCCTCTCTAAAACAACCAAAAAAAATACAAAATCCCAAAAAATCGGTTTTCTATACACATGGAGAACCACCAAAAATACCACTTCACTCAGATGACCTCTTTTGCTCATGGGTCCTTCATAAAAGTTGTAGATCTCGTCGAGACGAACAATTTTCATGAAGGAAATTTTTCAATCCGAGGTCTCTTGATATTTCTTTTCTAATTTTATTCATCTTTAATTTTGAAAGTTTTTTGGGGCGCCACGTGGCAGCCCCTGGGCGTGCCACGTGGCACCCCCACTCTCTCTCCAGGCCCCCCGGGTCACGTGCTACGCACATGACCCTCTTCTTACCCAGCCGTTCACCCCTTCCATTCCTCCTCCTGTAAGGCCACACCACCTCGCCGGCCGTTACTCCGCCCCTCTCGTAACGGCCTCGACCAGCTCCCTATAAAGACGCCACCTCCGGCACCCTTCGAATCATCTGCCCTTATCCTAGAGCCGGTGACAGCGGCCGTTGTACGACGTGATCCACGACAAACCGTGTTGTGCTGCCGCTCCTCCTTGCGAGCAGCAAAGCCTTGAGGTCTTCCTTCGCCGGACCTCTGAGGCGATAACTGGAGCAGGCCTCCGCCTCCTCCAACTTCTGGCGTAACCCCACAGTCCCGAGCATCTCCGCCTCTTCCTCCTCCGCTGGAGCGTAGCTCCTCCGCTCGCCGCCCCGATCACACAACCTTCTGCTCTCGACGCTTCTCCCTTGTCACACCGCCCTCGTGCCGTACCTCCGCCCGACCACGCTCGGCCGCACCTTCACCACCGGGCACCTCCGGCAACACGACCACGCTCGATCCCCGTGCGCTGCACAACCGTTTCCTCTGATACTTGCAGGTCGAAGCCAACACGGCCTCCGATCGCCTCGCTCCGCATCTCCGGTCGCCTCCGCCCTCGCGCTATGTGTTGGCCGAGGGGCGGCATCCTCGCCCTCCGGCCACCACTCCCTGACCTCACCGCGCTCGTGGGTCGCCCGCGACAGCTCCGCCTCGCACCCACTGCCTCCGCCGTGCGACCTCGCCATCGTCCCCTCTGCCCCGGCGGTTCGCGCCCTACAGCTGCCGTTGGATCAGGGGGGGCCAACCCTTGATCCTACGACTCCAAATCTTCCACGCGCCCCCCGAGCCTCGGCCCTAGCCTAGAGGCTCGGGGCCCCCGAAGCTCCACCACACGCCACCTAGGCTCGGTCGATCGAGCCACAGCCTCGGGTCCGAACCTCAGGCTCAGACCCCCGAGCCTCTGCTCCAGGCCCGAACCACAGGCTCGGTCCCCCGAGCCTCAGGACTGCCTCCGAGCCTCCTTCACACATGCTAGGCACACACGCTTGGAGGGTAAACTGCATTAAAGCCCTCACTACTTTCAGAATTTTCAGAAGTACCCCCGCCAGGGGTAAATTGCAGTCGAGCCCCTCAAACTTTTATAAATTACAGAAAAGTCCTAGGGACCTCTTTGCAATAAAAACTTTATTTTATTTACATCTTAGTCCCTGAAACTTCATGTTATCATATCTTTGTCATACGAACTCTGATTTTAGCGTATAATATGTCATTTTGAAGATATTTTCATGCTCTACAATTTAGCAGAGTTTGTAGATAGATCTGAGGTTGTTTTTGGATGAAAATTATTTGAGGATAAATTTGATCTATGCAGGCTATTTCTTGACTGAGTTGTTCTATTCCTATTGAGAAATTCTAACCTTATCTGCAGGAATTTGGGTGAAATCATTTTATTACAGCGAGAAAGATGAGAACCAACGATATTGTGAACCTTGGTTCATGAATTGAAATGAAGAGACATCCTTGTCAAGTATAGATTTGGAATTCTTGAATTTATCAAATAACTTTTTAAAGTTCAATGAATTTGATATCCTAGTAGGAACTATAGGCTTGATCAATGCATTCACTGACTTCCTTATGATTTAAAATCATTATTTGTAGGGATTAAAAGCTTGAGATCTAAATCTATTCTTTGTGGTTAACTGCAAGCTTGAGCTCTATTTGATAAATATTCTCATGTTAAACCTATTTTGATCTGTGATTAATTTTGAGAATTAATTGATCATTTCATTGAGGATTGAATTGTATAATTCATAGATCCTGGGCATAATGGTCTCTCTATATATTTTTTGCATCTCCATCATTGCATTGTATATTTTCTCAATACAAAAATTAATCGAACATTAATTAATTATTTAATTTGATTCAAAGACCACGCAACTAGGAATCACCGTTCCCTGTGTTCGACCTTGGTAAACTTACCAAGTAAAAATACTCCACAACATTCAAAGATTGTGATTTTTGATCGACCTAAATTCACCTCATATACTACATTTACCGATTATTAAAGAGGTGAATTTCGCGTTCATCAGTTAGATAGAGGACTCATCAAGTACCATCAAATGATTGTTAAGAGATGATCTCCAGCCTGAGTAGAAGGCGACTATCCTTTCATTGCATGGGAATAGAGATTCGGAGGTGTTAGATTAGTTAGGTCAAAGAGTTGACTTAACGAGATCGAGATAACCAAAGACCTATGTCGTATGCTGTCACGATATAGGCACGCATCCTCTGATCGGAGACAGATGTGTTACTATATGTTTGAGTATGTACATTTGGCAGGCAAGTAGGTTGATTACCTAACCAAGGTCTATATACCGGCGCACTAGTATGCATGCAAGGGCATATGAGTAATACGATCTCTCAAAGGGATCAACAGGTTCATAGATGAACCGGAAGACATGAGTTCACTCATGAGATATTGGGAAGAATCAAATTCCACGTGTGGTCATCTCGCTTGGGAAGCTTGACTGAATTTGTGAGGTTTGATATATGCTTTTGGAAAGTATTTGATCAACACCTTGGTATGATATATACTTTTGAAAAATATATGATCGATACCGACTCCCAATGATTGAATGAGAACCTTAATGATAAAATCCTAAAGGAGACAGTCTAAAAGAGATCAAAAACTTCAGATTTGTTCTGGGTCTTCCACTATGCAAGATGTACATGTATTAAGAATTCCTGAGGGTGATGTGATCATAAACGATTGTATAACCATGACGCTTCCATTCCGAGGGAGTGATGAAACATGTCTGGATTTTAGTGACTCCTCTCATAGAGAAGTAATCAGATCTTAGTCCAACTGATGGACATTAATCTGAATGTGATTCAGATGTAATGAGAAGATTAGATTTGCGGTCTTGATTTAATCAAACATCCATGGGAGGTCCGCAAGATCTGAATTTGAGATGTGATCTCAATATCCAAGTCACTATACATGGAACAATACAATCGTCCTGTCCTTATCTCCAAGTATCCATGGAGAAAGCGCATTATCCTTGAAAGATCTCATGGATAATTTTATTGTTGATATATGTATCCGAGCATTGAGAAAATAGATAATTAAATGTGATTTAATTATCATGAATAATATAATTTGATTCATATCATTAGGACAGTTATCTGAGATAATTAAATGTGCTTTAATTATAAAAGATGTGAATAACGTGAATGTGATTCATATTATTTGGGCACATGAGAATACAAATCCAAGATGATTAAAAGTGATTTAATTATAGTGGATATGAATAATATGGATAGCACTATCCATATTATTCAGGTATACTATAAATGTGATTTATAATATATTAAAGAGAGCATATTGTGATTTATATTTGTTAATTAATTACTGATGTGAATTCGATTCACAATGGATGATTAATTGAAAATATAATTTACAATTTGTTTTGAGATGTGAATGTGATTCAGAATTTTCCAATGGCATGATTGCAAGGTTCACAAGATAATTATGAATTATTTTTGTAAAATAATTTACAATAAATGTTATCATGAGATAATGAGTTCTCATTAGATTTTAAGAGATGGATCTATTCCATCTCAAAGGAGTAGCCATCCCCTTTAGGGGATATGGTCAATCTCGTCATTATCTCCAATACTAGTCAAAGTGATTTAATTTGAATTGATTTATATTGATTTATCAATATATATATATATATATATTAATTTAAATTAAATCAATTGTTGTTGTGTTTTTTTCAACATCATGGCCATTGAAAGAAACACAAATCAATCTCATCCATTGATTGTGTGTTATCCATGTATTGAGATTCATGGACTCCCAAAACCCTATATAAGAAGAGGCACCCCTTGCTCTTCGAGTTACACGTTTACAACGCAAACTAATGCTCTCTCCCTTTCTCTATACGCCAAGACTCTCTTCCTCTCTCTATTGTGGCCGTCCTCATGGAGCCTTAAAGAGAGTCGCCATTGCAGTAGCATCGTCGTCATGCTGCCGGAATATTTGCTCGTGGATCTCTGTCTCCTTAGGTGTGCCTCGCTCGTTAAGAAGACTTCGGATCTCGTGTGATGAGATCAGGAGATTCGCTGCTTGGATCATCAACATGGATTACGAGAAGGATGCGTCTCATCAACGTGCTCGCAAGCATCTCCTCCACCGGATCGGACTTGAGATAGGATGTCTCTTAGTTTAGAGACTTGATCGTAACCACACTTCAAGAGGTAACCTAATACCTAATTGTGGTTTAGATGAAACGATCCGAGAAAGGTTCTTGGATCATGTGATTTCATCACATTAAAATTTTAAATTCCGCTACATCGAGCAACTAGTGCGACTAGTCACTCCCGATCGCATTCGATGCGATCCACACGCTTCCGTGATGCGCTTGAGGATCTCCTCATATCCTTCACTATAATAATTACAACTCAATAATCATTATAACTATTATGCATTTTCTATTATCCTTATCAGATTACCCTTATTCTTTGAGATCTCTATCTCCTAAGGTATCTACAGTTAAGACATTTTCGATCACTATCCATAAAGTATTAACTTCTTGTAGATAAGACTTTGTGATCTCTATCTCAAAAAATATTATCTTCTTTGATGATATTGTCATTACTGCAATTAAGTGTTTTATCTCCATAGTAGGTTTAGTAACATCTTACTACTCCTACTGCACGGTAGACATCTGACTTCTGTACACATCTCCCATACATTGAGCTCCCCAAAGCTGATGCACTATGACATGTAGCTTTGGTATTCACATCCTCAACTCTTTGAGGTACCATACCTTAATGGAAAGAATCCTTCATTGGAGTTTTCCTAAAATTGAAATATATCCAATGTGTACCACTAATGTGACTGTTCCAATTCCCTTTTCTCTTTGACTCTGAACATTTTCAGAACTAAGATTTTAAGAGGTATCTTTGAGATCATATCTCAAGGTATGGAACAACCATATTATAAAAAAACTTATTATTATCCTTATATCATTCCAAATGATTAGGATATCATCTACATTAAGCACGATGAACACAGTGGCACTCCCACTAAGCTTCACACGGTTCATCAAGATTCTATCTGGAATCATAACATTTACAATTTCATCAAATCTGATGTTCCAACTACAAAAAGCTTATTTGAGTCCATAGATGGAGTTACTTAAGCTTGCATAACTTGCATTTCTCATTCATGAAGCCATGGTGCTACTTCATATGAATATCCTCGATGAGGAATTCATAGAGGAATGCAGTTTTGACTTCTATCCCGAAGATGTCATAGTCAAGTTGTGTAGCTATAGTTGGCAATATTTTGATGGGTTTAAGTAAGGTCACTGGAGAGCAAGTCTCATAGCAAGCGATGTCTTCTCTTCGATGTGTAGCTCATGGCTACGAGCCATGCTTTGAAGGTCTATACCTTCTCATTAGGTCCCCTCTTTCTCTTGAAGATTCATTTACTCCTAACGGGTCTTATCCTTATAGGTGGATGCTCGAGGGTCCATATACAACACTTGTATATGAAGTCTAATTTAGACTTTATTGCTAACATCCGTCTTTTCATGTCATGATCCTTAGAAGCTTCATCATATGAAGTCAGATCATTGCCAGACTTAACCGACACATGGAATCCATCCTCAAACTCATTTGAAGAGGTATAAGTGTTTCATCTTTAATTATCCTTTTAGTTTCTGATTTCAGGAGCCTCATTATTTTCTCAAGATTAAAAGAGTTCCTTCACTTCATTTTTCATCTTGATTCTCAAGAGAGTCATCCTCTAAGAATCATATCCTTAGTGATAAAATATTTTAAGAATCTCAAGGTCATAAAGTAGGTATCCAATACCATCCTTTATATTCCTAATGAAGTAGCACTCTCTAGAGCTAGATTCCAACTTACTTGCATGACCCCATATTAAGGATATATATTGTAGTCTCTACTACATATATACTTGGAAACTAAGAGGTAATTATGCTAAGAGTCATCATTGATTAAATCATGTCACACATGACCCATTATATCTCCCTACAACTATATTGCATTAAGGTGTTTTACAAGGAGTGAGATAGGAATGATATTCCTATCTCCATAAAGTATTCTTTGAATTCATCTAATAGGTATATGCTACTTGGGTTAGATCAAATTCATTTATTCTTCCTTCAGACTTTGGTTCTACACCAAAAGTGAAATCTTTGAACATTAAAGTTTCTAAGGTGAAGGAAATAAATCTCAATCACAAATAATCATCGAATGATAACACATATCATCAATATTTATTATGATACAGATGATCTACATACATCAATATGTATGAGATCATGAATACCATGACATCTTACACCATTCTCAGAGAAGAGTATATTGTACATTTTTCTTTGAATACAATATTCACAAGTATGTATGATTTGAAATTTCAGACATTCTGAAGTTTCATCTCTTACTAGTCTATTGATCTCATCAACAGATATATATCCAAGGCTTGATGTTAGATCATTGTCAATGATCGTCATCCTCCTATTGTTCTTTTATGGTTTAATTTTCAATATTAGAAATGTTAATGAACCATTCATTAATTTTCTAGTTTGGTAGAATCCTCTAGATACTAGATTACTTCTTTATGATAGGTCTATTCTAGAATTCAAGTTTATTTTCAACATTTATAAATAAACAATGAGCGTATTCTAATATCTAGGCCATAGAGACATTCTCTAAGACTATGGGCTCTCCCACTGAAAATATGAAGTCTATCTATCCAATAGAAATTGTTGTAACAATTGCATCAACATCCATGTAGACGACTATTAAACCTTGTGATCAAATTTTCTTGTCTTCTAAAAAAATATATGCAACAAATTGCAAGTGTTATTAGAAGAAGGAAATCCAATTTTAGACTTTGATCTTATCAAATAAGCAAGTTAATTTCAATGATTATATTGTAGATGTATAATATTCCGATGCACTATTCGGATCCTTATCTAAGGATCTTAGATAGTCTAGGTAGTCATACTATCAATACATCAACTTGCTGCAGTATTGGCATACATCCAACACTTTGAATGTCATATGTATAGAAACCATAGAAGTACAATCAACACTTTGACTTTCCTTTCAACTTGGGTCTGACCCGTGCTTCCACTGCGCTCCCTTCATCTATAAACAACCATTTCTTAAGACAAAGGATCTCTTGTGTTGAATTCAAGGGATTTCAATATAAGAGTATTTCAACATTTATATATGCTTCATTCAATTCATACAATAAGAATATCATGAAGCTTCATGAATGACTTGAGTATAGTAAGTAGAATGATGACACTCATTGTATCTACATCCATCTAAACTCTTAAAGACTTTGGTTCAGGCATGTACTCAAACATCTTGAGCACATCATCTCTTATCGAGCCACCATTCTGCATATTGCAGTGAACCATGTCATTCATGACTAAATGTCGAGAGCACATATGTATGCCAAAACATCTTCTTAGATTTTATAAGGATTATTTAATAATTACGATCATCATCGAGATGATGCTTCCAAAGCACACTCGATCAGAGATCAAGACTATAGAGACATACAAACCATGGGTTGTTGTCCTATTGTCTATTAATTGTCATTCTTCATTATTGTAAAGAAACTCGCACATTGCAACAACATACATTATTTGTCCAACTATAAGAATAACATTTTAATCATGAATCCAATTCATGACAACTTTATTGGTTATTATTGAGTACAATTTTGAGTGTGTTAAATGAGGATTGTCTGAAATAAGATATTTGCATATATATATGTATATGTATTACTTTGATTTATGAATTTTATATCAAAGTTGTATTGCCTTGTCAATACTGAAAGTTCATTCCCTTATTCACTCTCAATGTAAGAGACATACTTACCATTATATCTCAAACAAGATATGGGATCTCCTTTGTTATATTTGTTACATCCCAATAATATGAGAAACTGTCACTCGAATAAAAAGATGCGGGAACTCATTTCGCCTTGCAAGTCTAGCTTGCATTTCCCAATTTGATCTTTAACACCCGGGCCCACCACCCCTAAGACGATGTTGACCCATCATTAATTGAACCAACTGTCAACAGGAATAGCACTGGCTATGGGCAATCCAATGTTGTCCCAATAATACGAGGAACCGATATTGGGGTCCCTACGCATACAGCCTTACTCTTTCAAGAAGCAAAGAGTCCGATCTAGATACGCTTATTTGCAGGAGCTATCACTTCGGACATGCGTCTCCTACATACAATCCCCGGCGATGAAAACCTTCACCTTAATGGAAGATCATGGATGCCACTTATGTGATCCTCCATATCATGTTCAAATTCTAATTAATTATTATGAATCATATTCACATAATTAATTCTTTCAAGGGAAATACTACTCTGTTCATAATAGAGAGTTTAATTTTAATCGAATCTAATTAATTTAATCACATTAAATTAATTATCATTCCAATCAATCAACCAACAAACAATTTTTAATTGTGACTAAAAGATGGTATAATATCAAAATATGTATTATTCAAATTTTAATAATTAGAAAAATACATTATAATCACTTCAACCATTATCCTTTCCTTACCCGCTGTCATGACCAGTATCGACGGAAGTGGGACAGACCACTCACGGAGAAACCTGCTACCCCAATGATCCCCGATTAAACACCATATCCTTCTTAGTCCAGGATAATGCAATTTGATCATTTTGTATTTGAGATTATAATCAGTCTTCCAAACAAAGTTATACCATTTAATATTTAACAAAACCATTTTTGTTAATATTATAAAGAGATTGGTAACCAAATCTCAAATCCTATTCAATCAACTATGTTTATTGGAATCGATGTAACCAATTGTGATCAAAATCAATTATATTATCAAGTTTGGTTAAGGAAATGTCATTCAAGGAAATAATAATCATTAAATATTTCACAAATATTAATCAATAGTTATTTCAGGAAATTAACCATTAATTTATATTAATTTAATTGAATGACAATCACAAAATTCATGATCAAGTATGTAATTTTTAGTAGTGACCCATACTTACTAAAATTAGCATTACTCGATCAAATAAAACCCAAATCATGCAAATTAAGTTTCTTTGATATGCTAATTTGATTTATAACAAAACCCAAGTGATGTTCATGTATTTCTAGGTGAGTTGAAACTATAATCAACTCTTCAATTACGTCAAGATTCGCCATCCTCGAAACAATGGATACATGTTCACTAAAATGATCATAACTTGAGCAAAAAGATTCCAAATCGTGCAGACTCAAGTCCCACAGTATCCTCATTTAATGGGAAACATAATCCAATTATAATTTCGAGTTTAAACACATTTAAACAGGGCGAAAAATCACACAAAATAGGCTTGCGTGAATGAAATGCGATGAAACTTCACAAACCCAAAATTGCCCAAGTCATCTTAGGTTAATGGATCATATCCGAAACTTGCAACCTATGGATCTGATACCACTTGAAGGGAGTGAGAAAAGCTTTAAGCGCATCAAGGAAGTGTGGAGATCGCATCATATGCGATTGGGAGTGACTAGTCACACTAGTTGCTCGGGGCAGCGGAATTTAAAAATTTTAAAACCATGAAACCACATGATCTGAGAATACTTCTTGTATCGTTTCATCTAAACCACATGCATGCATTAAGGTTACCTCCTGAAGCGTCATTGCGATCCAGTCTCTAAAGGAAGAGACCTCTTATCTCAAGTCCGATCTGACAGAGGAGACGCTTGCGAGCGCGTTGATGAAACACATGCTCCTCACAATCCATGTTGATGATCCAAGTGGTGAATCTCCTGATCTTGTCACATGAGATCCGATGTCTTCTTCACGAGCAAGGTGCACCAAAGGAGATGGAGATCCTCGAGCAGTCGAAGCAGCAACATAACGACAATGCAACAACTATGGTGACCCTCTCTAGAGTTTAGGGTGGACGTCTACTCTATGAGAGAGAGAGAGAGAGACTTGGCGTGTAGAGAGATAGATGGAGAGAGAGCATATAATGTGTGTATAAATAAGAGCTAGGGTTTCCTCTTCTTTTATAATATCTTAGGACTCCATGGACAACACAAAATCAATGGTTGAGATTGTTTTGTGTTTTTTTTCAATGGTCATGATTTTATTTTTAAAAATACAGTAACAATTAATTAAATTAAATTAAAATATATTGAATAATAATCATATAAATCAATTTCAATTAAATCAATCCACCTTGGAGAAATAAGAAGGAGGCTAGTCTCCTTCCATAAAGAGGAGGACAACCACCAATTCCAAATAAGACTTGGTGGCCGTCCACCATCTCCACATGGAAGGTGGCTATCACCTTTTTATTCTATGAGATTACATTGTCCCATAGATTTCTCCAATATTTGCAACAACTTTTGTAGCAAATTTATTCACACAAATAATTCATAATTATTTTATGAACATTTCAATCACACCATTGAAAATTTATAAATCGCATTCACAACCCAAAATAAAATGTAAATTACATTTTCAATTAATTGTCCAATGTGAATCCAATTCACATCAATATTTAGATTGTAAATGTTATTTACAAATAGCTCTCTTTTATATATTATAAATCACATTTATACATACATGAATAATTTAGATAATGCTATCCATATTATTCTTATCCATAATAATTAAGTCACATTTAATTGCCTTGGATCTCTATTCCCATGTGCCAAATAATATGAATCACATTGACATTATTCACATCTTTGATAATTAAATCACATTTAATTATCTTCGATAACTCTCCTTATATGGTCAAATAATATGAATCAAATTCATATTATTCATGATAATTAAATCACATTTAATTATCATTTTACTCAATGCTCAGATATTATCAATAATTAAATTATCCTTAAACTCTTTCAAGGATAATGCACTTTCTCCTTGGATACTTGGAGATACGGACATGGCGATTGTACGTTCCGCGTATAGTGACTTGAATGTTGAGATCACATCTCAAATCCAGATCTCGGAGACATCCCATAGATGTTTGATTAAATCAAAGCTGTAGATCTAATCTTCTTATTGCATCTGAATCACATTCAGATCACCGTCCAACATTTGGATTAAGATCAGATCACTTCTCTATGAGAGGAGTCACTAAAATCCAGACCTGTTTCATCACTCCCTTGTAATGGAAGCGTAATGGTTATATAATCGTTTACGATCACACTACCCTCATGTATTCCTAAGACCTATACATCCTGCATGCTGGAAGACCTACAATAAACCCGAAGTTTTAGACCTTATTTAGATTGTCTCCTTCATGGTTTTATCATTAAGTTTCGCATTTAATCATTGGGAGTCAGTATCGATCATATACTTTCCAAAAGCATATATCATACCTAGGTATTGATGATATACTTTTCAAAAGCATATATCAAACCTACAAATTCAGGCAAGCTTCCAAAGTGAGATGACTGCTCATGGAATTTGATCCCCATTATCTCATGAGTGAGCTCATGTCTTCCGACTCAGTAATGAACCTGTACGTTCCCTTTGAGAGATCGTATTACTCATATGCCATTGTATGAACACCAACGCGCCGATGTATAGACCTTGATTAGATCATCAACCTATCGGTCTGCCAAATATACATACTCAAACATTTAGTAACATATCTGTCTCCAATCAGAGGATGCATGCCTATATCGTGACGACATACGATATAAGTATTTGGTTATCTCAATCTCATTAAGTCAACTCTTTGACATAACTTATCTAACACCTCCAAATCTCTATTCCTATGCAACAAAACTGCACCAAGAGGTTAGTCAGATATCATCCAAAAGAGAAAGGATTGTCATCTCCTACTCAGGCTGGAGATCATCTCTTAATAACCATTTGACGGTGCTTGATGAGTGCTCAATCTAACTCTTTAGATATTCATCCAAGCACCAACATCTATGATTCAACAATTGAATCAACAAATGTATGATCATCAAGATGGCTATGATACATAACCCTAATTATACTAAGGGACTTACTATGCAATTAATTATTCTTCATTTCAGATCGGAGAATGATATTTGCAATAACATTTACTACATAGTGGCTCGTCATGGTCTCGCATGTCCAACAAAAAAGATATTATTTTCACATTAATCAGGTGGGGCACTACATGCTACCTACTACAAGTTAGATGGTGAAAGTATGGATTCATCCTTGTGATGGAAGTTGTTTGGCTGAATCTGGAAGGAACGATATTAGGATAATACATCCTCTCCCTCGACCATCTCCTCAAAGATTTGCCATACTGTGTTCTCGTTTTTGTTGAAATGGGATCCTCCGTTGGCGACATCAACTAGATGTTGACTAGACACTGCCAAATCCAAAGAAGTGCTGGACCAAACTGGTCCTCGTGATGTCATGGTGATGTAGATGGATGTACAACTCCTCATTAGAATTCTCATGGAAGCTGGGGAGGAGCGATTGGAGCTACGGCTTCAGCTCGAAATGTCCATGGATTGGTATGATCTAGAACTCATTGATGCAGTCGGCCCCAGGGTTGTATGACTTCTTGAGGGTTGGATTGGGTCGACCTCTCCTTGCTTCTCCCTCGCCTCTATGAGGTCCATCTATAAAGTGATTGTCCTCATCATCATCATGGATATCGTCACATCCTCCACGAGGTGTCTCCCACTCTTATGATCTCCTCCTCAAGTCATTTAACATATCTTGAAAGGTGACCTGAGATAGAACTTGGTTAGTTAATTGTTGCTGAATGGTCTGGATGGAGGCCAAGAGCCAATTGTTCACTTTATTTTGATTTGTGTCAGTGCCCTGCTCTATATCTAGCTCTGTGTTCAACTGTTGTGGTCCCTTTCCTCTTCCCGTGGGAGCCATCTCTGATGCTGACTGTGAAGGCATGGAGTCAAGATTGAGATCGCATTCTACAATGGGAAATTCACCATGATCAGTGTGCATGCTGACACCAGATGGAGAAAATAATTTAGAATTATGGTTAATTATGAATGTTTTTAGGGGAGAGTAAAATCAATCTCCATCCAAAAGGGACAGATCTCAACAAGAGAGTTTTTCCGGTCTTGGTGAGGAAGAATACGCAGGGAGTCCTAGAGGTGGTTCATAGATTCTGAACATGCAACTAAGAATCACCCCCAAATTATTTGAGATGCTGAACTCGAGGAGTCAATGTGGGTATCGAGGAGTCCCGACTAAGCTGTCCTGAAGTTGATATCTCGAAGAGAAGAGAAGATCAATTTGGAAGAAGGATACAATGACGAACGAGAAACAAATGGAGTGTAAAATAGTAGAAGACTCACGATGATCAAGGGTCGGAAGTGGCAAAAGAAGAATGACAAAAATGCGCAAGTACGTAGGAGTTTGGCCTTTGAACCCAATGCTAAGAAAACAAACACCAAAAAAATGGATTCGCCAAGTCAACTCAATGTGAAGTCGTAAGAGTTCAACTATTTTTATCTTTTTAATTTTAGAGTTGTGATTTAGGCAAAAATATTATCACGAGTCCTTAATGGCTTAGCCCTAGAGGAGAGCATGTACTGCCAGGAAAGTATCCATGTACTTGTTTCTCCTCCTTTTTGTCATGTGATCTGCACTTTTTAAGGCCCTCAATACCAGTCATGGGTGTCGACTCAATAAAAGAAAAGAGAGAGGAAGCTGATAGTTAAAACCACTACTTCCCTCACAAGTTAGGCACTCGGACACAAACCGATGAGATAGATACATCCGTAAGTGCGTAGCCTAGGCTCAGTACTTCAGACCAAGTCAGATGCTCCATACAATGTGGGAGTACCGTTGTCGACAAGGCCCTACTCGGTCATATATGATATAAGCGCCAATACTTCGTCGGTCCTAGGTGATAGTTGACGTAGTCGCATATCGGGTTTTTTGCTCTATTCCTTAAGGGTCTGCCTCTCTCAGTCTGGAGTGTACCTAAATACAATGTGGGCTTTGTGAACCCCAAACTATGATGTTCGTTACAATTTTTATTTAGGTTAAAGTTCAATTAGCACTCTCCTTTTTTTAGTTTTTGATTTTCATTTTTTTGAGTATTTTCAATATCAAAATGCCTAACATTTTTTAGGATTTTCTTTTTGCCCTAGGTGCTCAAAATCAGAGGGAGAGAACGACAAAGCAATGCAAGGGGACACTAAGATGTAAATCTCATCTTTGTACCTAAATGATGAATGCTCAAATAGAAGACTTACAGTGCTTCCCAGCACTCTCCATGCGGGGTGCAAGGTAAAAATTTATATAGCTATTCTATATGTGTGATATGCAAGCGAGGAAATCATCCTAAGCAAGAATTTATATTAACGTGAAAAACTGAATGCCAAATACTAGAATAGAAACCTAGAAGTTTGGTCTTGGAGGCTCATCGGTGCCCACACAACAGTGGGTCCTGCAAGCGTTGTATGGACACCTCTCACGACACGTGGTTTCAAGTCCATGTATTCAACAATGACCTTTTGATCTAAGTCCAAACGTAGAGGCTATATGTACATGCAGTATATTAGGTATTTGTCCTTAGATCACCGAGAAAGAAATCCTAAAAATGCTAAGGGCTCATTCCATAAAACAACTAAAATAAGGCAGAAAACTTAAAATGCAGAAAACAAATAAAATAAAGGTGATAAAACCACGATAAAATCTGGTGAGTCCCCAAGTGAACAAACACTTGGAAATTGTGCCCGAGTATTCAAGTCCAAGTCTACATGTATTATTACAAATTAATGATGAAAAAATAAGAGTCACTCTCTCACAAAAATAAATGGAAGGCAACTATGCTAATGGTCCTCCTCTCTCTCTCTATCTCTTTCTCTCTCCAAGTAGCTCACAAGAGGAAGAGCTATTCTCCTCGCAGCTCAGGTGCTTCAACCAACTAAGCAGTCGCCATCGCCTCGAGGTCCCTCGCAAGAAAAATAAAAGAGACAATATTAGCACATGTAAACAATTATATCAAATAAAGAGAAAGTAAATTAAGATAAATAATGAAAGAAAAATAGACCCAAAAATCTATCCCACGTGTTGATCCCTAACAATGGTGTCATTTGATGACTCGACTTTTGCAAGAGTCTAAAATAACCTCATGAGGTGAGAATACAATGTCGTCGAGGCAACCACTCATGAAAATCAAGTAGTCAACAATTAACACACAAATGAATATAGCAATACAAAGAAAAAGGTGGAGTTAAAATTATTTTAAGTGTGGAGTGTCGAACATAAGGAAGAAGGGGAATAGACAACAATAATTGGCAAAAAAGTCAACAATTATTTTTGGGTTTTTGAGAAGTTTTTTTATTTTTAGCAAGTTTTAGTTTTTTTTATTATTTGTTTTTATATTTTTATGGATTCTTAATTTTATACATTTTTTTTTTATATTGTCTGATTTTTTATTTTATGTTTATTTTTAAAGATAATATATCTATATTATTACCAAATATAAATACTATATATAATAAATATATAAAAAAGAATAAAATTAGAAAAATACTATAAAGTACAGTCTTTTTTATTTTTAAAAAGTAGTAAAAATATATTTGGGATTTTTAATAATTATATTAATATAATTTTTATATAAGTAAGTATAGCTATGTAGATAAAATAGTTATAAATACTTCAAAAACAAGAAAATAAAAAGTTTTTGGTTTTTTATAATTTTCTTTATTTTTTTTTGTATTTTTTAGGATTTTTGCTATTTTTTGTATTTTTAATTGGTTGAAAATAAGAAAATAGTGAACATAAAAATGTGCCTAACTTGTTTTGGATTTTAAAATTAGATAATTAACTCAAAATTTTCCAAAACTAATTCTAATATATAGTAAATATAAAAAGAAAATATAAGAATAGTAAACACAATTTTTTGATCTTTTGATTTTTTTTTAAATTTTTATAGGGTCATAGAGGTTTTGCTTTTTTTATTTTTCTTTCGATTTTTTAGTGATTTTTAGTTTATTTGGGTAAAATACAACAATAAGTAAGCCCTAGTTTTTTTAGAATTTTTCGAGTCATTTTTCTAATTTTTAGAGGTTTTTAATGTAAACAAGGAATAATGCAATATTTTTGGATATTTAAATATATGAAATTAATATTAAATGCCCCACAAAAAAAATAAATGTGATGAAGTATAATATAAGGCACTTATATTAAAAATTCTATATTTTTTAGCAAGATGATATTTTTAACACAAAGAATATACAAAGTAAAATACATAATTGACGGGGACTAATATACAAATAAAAATAAGTTAAATGCAAACAATAACCAAAATCCAAAGTTCAGGGGCCTCTATGAAATTTATCCATATATATTTAACGCATTCCATGCTGGCAGGGGTATCAATGTAATTTATAAAAGGAGGCAAGGCATACATGCAAATATCCCAAAAGTTTTGAACTTGAATTCAAAATTATTGGACTAAACAATAACCCAAAAGTGCTAGGGGGTCCTTGCAAAAAGCCCACCACCTCACATGTATGAGCCCTTGAGGTGACGTGACAGAGGACCTAAGTGTAAATAAGAATAATACAAGGGACTACTTGCAAATTGACCAAAGATTTTACACTACAGATAAAAAGTTTCTGGACTAAAATAAAATACAAAAAGAGTAGGGGTGAATAAGCAAAATATGCCTACGGACGCTGGCGGACGACGTGGATGCTCTTACTTGGACACACATCGCTTTGTCCTTCCGCGATGATAGTTTGATGATGCATGCTGGAGATTAGAAGGAGGCTGATGATCCGACAACTGAAGGCATGCACATCCAACAGTAGCTGGTCCTCCTGGTGCTTGGACTTGATTGGACGGTAAGGAGAGGACTTTGAAAAACAGTGAAGAACACCTATTCTTCCGAGTCTCGATCGGGCACAGCTCCGTCCTCCGAAGGTCTCAGGCACTGCTCTGATGCTCGAAACTCTCCCCGGAGTGGTCCACAGCTTCTGAAGGCTTCAGATGGAGCCGAGGGTTATCGGAGCAAGACCCAGTAGTCAAGGGAGAGTAGCAGCTCCATGTATGGACAAAAAATCCGACCTAGAAGGGGTCCTTGAGGGCTCAGACCTGCATGGTTAGCTTAGGGACACGAAGGTGAAGGTCTGGGACTCGATTTTGGCGAGAATGGACGCGAGATGAGTTGAGGTGGAGCTCTTTTGCGAACAACATATGTGGGAGAGCTGTTCTCCTGATCTAGAAGTGATCATGGTGGATGGTGATACCTAGGGGTGATGATAAGGCGGGGAGGGACGATATGGAGGTTTTAGCGAGGTTAAATAACAGTCGGAGTACGGTGGCGAAGGTCACCGAAGCTCAGCTCTGACGAACTTCGATTTTGATTTTTAAGAGATGGCGAAATCAACGGGAAATGAAAGCTACCCTATCCTAATCTAGGTCCTAGGAATAGAAAAATGCACGAAATAAAAGAGCACCTGACCTGGGAGGCAGGGATCCAAAGCTCACGATGGAGATGGCCGACAGAGCTGGATCTGGCTTAAATCACACCCTTCCTCACATGCTGAACCACTAGTGAGCCTCTTGTTGTCACAAGGAGTGTCGATCTGATCTAGGGTTAGGGTTTGGATGGGGGAAGAGAGATCAAGTTTGAAATGAAGTCCATGCTGGGTTTATGTACATGGGTTCTTTGACTCGAGAAGGGTGCTTGATTCAGAAGACCATTAATCGAGAAATCATGGGGGCGTGTCCAAGGATGAAGGGTCAAAAGTCAATAAGGATTTTGAGCAAAAATAATGAAATAATTGAGTGGCATAAATCTAGGAAGATGGCAGGTCATCGCATCTGACAAGGTCCAGAGCCTAAGAGCCTCAATTGATTAGCGGGTCGACCGAGGCTTGGCTCCCATTGGGCCACATCAACCTGCTGATAGATAAAAATAAAACTAAAACCTTTATTAAGTCATGAAAAAATAGTAGATGATTATATTTATTTATTCTCAAAACATAAAAAAATCATTATTTTACATACAATTTTATGGTAATTTTTATTTATTTTTACAAGTTTATTTATTACAGGTCACTTTTTACACGTATAAATAGAGATATATTCTCCTATATAACATGTATTTTATTTTTATTTTGTATCTTAGATTTTATTATTTTATCTACATAATTTATAGATTTGTAACTTATATAAATACACACAAATATTTTTTTATTTTATTTTTCTGAAGTATTTTACACTCAAATAAATACATGTATTAATTAGATAGGTATAAGTAAGTGTATTCTATATGTTATAATTCTCGTATTTGTTTTAGGGTAATTTTAATGGTTTTATTTTGGTTTATTTATGTACATATGTTATAAATAATATTCACAAATCGTAAAAATATAAAATATTGAAGAATATAAAGAGTAAATAAACCGAATATTTTATTCATGTATAATGTACAATAGGAGTCTAAAATCTATCTTTTGCATCTTAACTCAAAATTAGATGAAACTACCTTCATTAAATAACTAATTAGATATTATATACAATTAAAGATGATTTTGATGAATTTTGAATTCATATGGAGAAGATATGAGTCTGTGAAGTTGGGATTTTAGATTTTTATCTGAGTGTAGAAAGCACAATATGCATTATTTTTATGTGAAATAAATTATATATATATATATATATATTTATCTACAACTTTCATGTACAAAGTTTATTGATTTGAGGTATGAATAATAAAGAATAAAATAGGTCCTAAAATGGACTTATTGATGAATTAGAAATTAGGGTTTCTTGTATTTATTGACCTTTATCTCCTCCTACTTTATTTCTTCTTGACCCAGTCATCATGATACCTAGGTGTTGGGGTTTAGGGTCATTCATTACCTATGGTATTTCATTTCATTTTCTTTTTTTATTCTTTTACTTTAGCTTTAAATGCAATCTTTTACACCATATTTACACAATAAATAATATGTATTATTTTATGCAAAATAATGATATTTACATGTATTTAGCTAGGGTTTAAATGCCAAAATGAAAGAATAAATGTGATGAAATGGAGATTCATTAGGATATCGATTATTTTTCTATTTAACAAAATATATGAAAGGAAGGTTATTTTCTTTCTATTCTTTTCCCTGTCTAAACATAAGAAATGAATGTGTCTCATAATAAATGTTTCAATTCCTAATATGAACCAAACAATGGAGTGAAAAAATGTATTCATTTCCATTCCATTGCCAATTTCATTCTTGTCTTGATTCCATTCCATTGTAATTCCTTTCCAATCAAACAAATGGGGCCTTATTAGAAAGGAATGGAATTAGCCACGTATGAGTTAAGGAACGGAAAGGAATAAATCTTTCTGATATACCGTTTGGTGTATAGAAGGAATGGAATCATCAAATGAGGTCCTTGTTCCTTTCATGTGTTTGATAACACTTTGCATGAATAAAATAAAATGACATTTTGCAGTTTTCATCCATCGTTAATTTAGTATATTGAAAAATCTTGAGCAAGCTATATAACTTCTCAAAAGTCAGTCTATCCATCCTCATCAAATTGTGGCAGATAATATCATTATCATACAATAATCTTAGTAGTGAGTCATTCCTTTGAATATGTAAGCCATTCCTTCTCCTCTTCAAGTAATTTATTGCATAGTGCGAACATATAACTTCTTGTAAGATGATAAAAAAATAGATTTATCAATTGTAACACCTTCAACCAATAGTTCATCCTGTGATAAATCTTATATATTGATTTTTTTCTTAAAGAATGAAGTAAACAAGCCATAACTACACACATTTAACAAAAAGATCATTGTACTCATGTTTAAAATAGACATAACCAAAATTAACAATATGAACATATAATTGTAATTGCAAAAAAAGGTAAGAGCATCAATGATATTGGAAAAACTCGAAAGGGTACCCACATAAAAGTTTCTATTTCTTGATGCATTATCAATAGGGCAGATACGAATATGGATATATGAGTTGTCATACCCTTAAAATGGATATTAATATAAAAAGGATATGGATGGATAGGAAATACTGTAGAATTTCACTTAAATATACATGTCCTAAATGTCATTGCAAAAACTATATCAAATATGGTAAAAGAATGTGAAAAGTTATGGAACATATAGTTAAAGATAATTCTACGACTATATTTATATATAAAAAATATGATTATGAATACATATTTGTTGATATCAAAGTGTTGTATATCCATATCTGTATCCATTTTAAAATGGATAAGAATAGGCATGCCAAAATCTATATTAAACAGAAAAAAAAGCCCGACGGACTTAATAAGTATTTCTACTGTGAAGGACATCTAAAATGAAGCACTTGACGGAACAAGTGCTGGTTAATGTTAGCAAATGGGCTGCAGTTTTTTTGACGAGTCGAGCTGCACGTTCTCATTCCCTGCGGGAAAGGAATCGACATTATGAGGGTAGGCATTAATCGTCAATACCTCTTTTTTAGGAATGTTGTTTCCAACAGAAACATTATTTCTTTCCTTTGTGAAATTGCCAAATGAAAGAATCGTTCTCGGATGACCACGGTAATCAAAGTGACCGACCTCCAATGATGAGTTACGAAGAGTCTGATTCTCTGTATATTATGAATATTTAATGATGATATGATACCAATATTATTGCTTAACTCAACAATAAATCCGGTGGTAAACGCCATAGTGATGCTTGCTGTGATAAGCTGGAGTTGAAAATGACCTCACGCGTGCTTAGCTATGCGCAAAGTTTATTATAGGAAAATTTTCGTTAATTATACAACAAGTTGAGAACATGCACACTCCTTTTTTGTGAGAGCAGAGACCACCCAAAACTGTTGCTTATGTTAAGCTCAACCTTTTTCTACAAGTAAAATTATGGATTAAAATCAAAATACAGTGGACATGCAATTGCTTCCCGACGGTACAAAAGTTAGCTCAACTTTGTTACTGGTAAGAACAACGTCATATAATTCTCTCGAGAACTTAGACCCAGCGTAGAGTCGAATATCTAAAGGGCTAGATTGATGACTCAACCGCATTGTCAAGCGATTATCAAGAATGGAGCCTTAAAAAGAGATGGCAACCCTTATTTTAAGCTGATGTCTGACTGACATCTTGATGCAATCCCTCTACACATGAATACAGATTCGAAGGTGTTGGATGAGTTAGGTCAAAGAGTTGACTTAGTGAGATTGAGATAACCAAGACCTATGTAGTATGTTGTTACGATAAAGACACACATCCACTGACCGGAGATCATTATGTATGAATATGCACATTTGGTTGACTATTAGATTGATGACCTAATCGAGGTCTATATACCAGCATGTCTGTATGCATATAAGGGCATATGAGTCATTTGATCTTTCAAAGGATCATACAAGTTCATTACTGAATCAGCGGACACGAGCTCAATAATGAGATATTGGGATAAACCTAATTCCAGTGTTGGTCGTCTTGTTTTGGAAACGAGACATGATTTGAAGGTATGATATATGCTTTTGGAAAGCATGTGATGGACACCGACTTCCAAATGATCGAATGCGAAACTTATTAATAAAACCATGACGGAAAGTGAAACAATAAAAAATGGGATTATAAATTTGAGTTTAATCACAATCTTCCATTATGTAGGATGTACAGGTATTGGGAATACTCAAGGATGATGCAATCTTAATTGGTTGTATACTATGACATTTTCTTTCTGAGTGGGTGATGAAACAAGTTTGAATTTTAATGACTCCGCTCAATGGACTAGTTATCAAATACTTGTCCAAAGGTTTGATACTGATCTGAATTGTATTCAGATATAATAAGAAGATTGGGTACACCGACTGATATGATCAATCAACATTGAGAGGTATACGAGATCTGGATATAAGATTGGATCTCATTATCCAAGTCATTATATATAGCATATACTATCGCCCTGACCTTATCTCCAAGTATTCGCGGAGAAGCCACACTATCCTCAGAGGAATTTGATGATTATTCCATTAGAGAGTAAATGAGTATTGGTAAAAGAGGAGAAATAAGAATGACTAGATTGGGTTTATTCATCCTAGATAACATTATCCTAGATATACTTATGCACAATTATCTAAGAATAATGTGGATTCACATTATTGGACATGTACAAAGATACATCTCAGATAATAAAACTGAATTTAATTATCATGAATAAGATTAATGTGGATAGTGTTATCCACATAATCATGGATAGTGTGGATAAGATCCACAATATCCTATTGAGACTTGATTGTGAATATGATTCATAAAGTCTATATTAATATGAATTGGATTCATATTATGTAAATTAAATTGGATTTACATTTATTTTTTGGCCCTATGAATATTATTGATAATTTCAGATGGCCTATTTGTAATTTCAGAAATAATTTGGATTTATTTGATGATATTTAGTTTACAAATTTTGACAACAAATTAGAAATGCTGGCTACTAAGACAATGCAACATTATAAAAAAGGAAAAATATAAATGTAATAATAACAAGGGACATCTATGGTGGGACCCACCATGGTAGATGTCCACACCTTATCCATTGTATTTATCTCTATCTTTTTTATCTTATCTAAATATTATCAAGTTTTCTGGATAACTTATTTGAAAAAAAAGAGTCAAAAAGAAAAATATAAGACGAGAAAAATGGAAAATATAAAATAAAAGAGGATACAAATTATAGGAGACATCAATTGTGGGACCCACCAAAAGGGACACCCCCTTTAAAATGCATTATCTCATGGTTTTATTTTTTCTCTTTCCTTTGTCCTCTTTTATTTGTTGATATATTTAAGGGATGATTAATTGATAAAATACTCGATAATTTGTTATCAACTTTTATCTTTAAAGTTGTGTTGGTGATCAATTAATCTTGGCCATCCATTTTACAATTAGAACTACAATCCTAACAGTCTGAAAAAGAATAAAAAAAGAGGCAAAACCTGCTCTCCAGAAATAGAACACAAGAGAAGTAATTCCAATAGTTGAAATTAAATTCAAGTCTCTCTTTCTCTCTACATGTCCACCTCTCTCCTCTCTCTCCATGTGGTCGTCCATCTCTGTAGCTAGGACATCCTCTTTGTGGTTGTCCTACTGTTATGCTGCTGGATTGTTTTGAACAATCTCACATAGACGATCTTCTTCTACAATGCTTCATGCTTATGAAGAAGGAAGGAGATTTTGTATGATAAAATCAGGAGCTACACGACCGTAAAATATGTAAAATAAGTGTTAAATTGTATAAAATTGTTGTATTTTTTTGTAAATAATACTTGTGTTGTATATTGTTGAAAAATTGGTTATATAACAAAAATTTTGTCAAATAAAATTTACTTCTCATTCATTCTTGTAAATTTGCACTCCATTCATGTGCATTGCATTTCTGCATTTCTTTAGCATATCATGCATATGCAAAGTGGAAAGTCAGCAAGGTCTGAACCGAGTTATGAGTAAACACCAAGGATGGACTTGACCTGACCTTAATCCACTTAACTTTCAAAGTAACTTCATTGATAAGTAGGGATTTAAAAACTTCAGGTCATAGACTTAATTATCCAAGTTCACAAGACATTGTCTATACTTTGACTCTTAGTGTCTAGCATGGTCACCTCATTTTTAGTCGACTCTTGGATAAGAAACTAATCTATACTCTACACTGCATACTTAGCTCAACACAGATGAGATGTTGGAAAACCGTGTGTCTTTTTTGGTAGCGTAGACATCTAAAGACTGGAGTAACATGTTGAAATAATGCTTCGGATGATGGATGAACCGCTAGCACAATTTTTTCTGCGATCCAAAACATGGGTGGAATAAAAGATTATATACCAGTCGAGGCAAAAAAGATCAATAGAGCAACCACAATTCCTAAAAAAAGAAGCCAATTCCAAAAAGAATAACATCTGACCATCATGGTACAAGCTTTAGATAGTCTGCAGATCCGAGGAGATTAGGCTACACTGGCCAAACTCCAAAAGAGAGTTGACTATACTGGTCATCTTCCAGGTCATTTCTCCTTCTTCCTTACTTCTCCCTTTACTCGTTGTGAACTCGCATGTTCTCGAACTTAGAAAAGAAATACATGACTCCCCGAGGACGAGTTACTGGAGGAGGAGATTGCATGGTAGTTTGGCATCTTGGATGGGAAGAGCTAACACGTTTCACACACAAGAGGCAATTATTTAATGTTTATGTGGGATACTTTGGGAGGGAGTTGATCTAAGATGTCTTCTGAGTTGGGTCTGGATGATGAGTTGTACAATTTGGAGACTATTATTCCTAAAATCCTAATTCCCATAAGGAGTTTTGCTACATTATTAATCCAAAGGTCAAGTTGAGCTCCATTTTCACCTTTTGTTCATGACCTTGGTATAGAACTCAATAACATTTCACTTGGGTTTAAGTATAGGGAGTTGATGAATATGTGATTCATCACTCTATGCTAAAAATATAGCTCCATTCACCAGTCACTAATTGCATTTAATTATCTAAATTGCGTTATTATCATTCATGTACGTGAAAATAATATTCATATTTTATTATTCATAATTGCATAAATCAGAAGCCAAAAATATCATGTACATAAAAATTTGTATATTCTCATAACTTCCCCTATTTTTAATTATTTTTTACTAATCCCAAATAAAAAAATCAACTCCATTGTATACATATTACTAATATTAATAAAGAAAAATTATTAAAAAAATACTAACCTGTATATATGCTCAATGAATCCAAACCATAGTTTTGCGACAAAAAATCGTAAATGTGAATATCTCTTTCATATAGTTTATGGACCCTTACTCACTTTTGAAGTAATATACATTCAATTCTCTACAAAAGAAGACCAAATTCAAAAGAATCGTAGTTCATAAGTGAAACTTGGGTTTTGGGACCTCATTGTATATTGTATATTTTATATGATATTAAGCCTATGATTTTATATACAAAATTAACTCTATTTTAATTAATTTATTTTCATTTATTTTTTAATTTATTTTTAATAAAGCGTACAAAAATCCAAATCAAAATTGAATTAAAAATCAAAGAAAATAAATCACTCCGAATTTGTATATATAGTTTGTATACAAGTCCCTCTTATTTTATTTATTTATTTTCTTAATCATTTAAAATACCAAAAAATAGACTAATGTGTAAACATTTATTTCATATTTTATTTAATTTTATTTCGAATTTTATATTAATTTAAAATCAAAAAAAATTACAAAACCCAAATATACATGTATTTTATATACGTAAAGTACAATAAAAAATACACTTTGTACATATGAGTTCTTTTGATTTTGGTTCCTTCACGAAAGTTGTAAATCTCATTGAAAAGAACAACTTTTATGAAAACTTTTGATTTGAGGTCATTTTTTATTTTATTTCATTTTTTTATTTATTTCTAGTTTTTCTAGGAACGATACATGGAAGCTCCTGAAGCTTCCACGTGTCACCCCCTTCTCATTTAACCTAATCTGGGCCATTGTATGAGATACCTCTTCATCCAAAGGTCTGGATTAAACCACTTTTTTATCATTAGTTTCTCATCCCTCACCACACGTTGTATGAAGGTGGGGTATTAGCCATCGCGCATCACAGAAGCATGCAATTCGCATCATATGCGATATAGGTGAACTAATTGTATTATTTGGCATGGCAGTGGAAAAATAAAAAAAATTGTTTAAGATGAAACCTCATGGTATGGGAACCTTTCTCATACCGTTTCATCGAGATCATACATATATTAAGGTTACCTCTTGAAGCGTGGTAGTAATCCTCGATGCTTCTAAAGTAAGAAGCCTCCTGACGAGAGTGCACTTGGGAAAGTGATGATGAATCATGTGGTTACCGCAATCGATAATCCAGGCAAGCGATATCCTGATTTTGTCTCACGAAATCAATTATCTTCTTCATGAGCACGAAGTATAGAAGAGGATGGAGTTCCTCAAGCGATCAATTCGACTACATGATGGCAACACAATGATGATCGCTATCTCCACCAACCTTGTGCATGGGGACATCCTAGGGTTGTTGAGAGGCAAAGGTTAGACGTGTATAGGGATAGAGAGAGAGAGAGAGTGAGAGAGAGTTTCCTCTATGCAACATAGCATATGACTTGTGTATATGCTCTTGGAGGTCTAGGAGTAGCCCTCCTTTTATAGGTTTTTGAAAGTACATAGTCCCAATCCATATGCTATTAAGATCAGCAGTTTAGATTCATTTGTATTTCTTAAAAAACACAAATAATTTTTAAAAAGAATCATTTTGAATAATAATATCCAAAATTATATATTTTAATTAACTCAAACATCGATTAATTAATAAATAATTAAAAAATAAAGAAACATTCCACATTTTAATAATAGGGTGGACGCCTACCATGGTGACACCTCACCATGGACATCCACCATTGATAAGGAAATGAGTCAACTTTATTTTTTATTACTAATTTGAATATTTGAATTAGTTGCATTTATCACCAAATAATCATTTTTATGATAATTACAATAAAATCATTTACAAATAAATACTTTCATCATATATCTAATGTAAATTATTATTTACATTAAACTATGTAATGTGAATCCAATTCACATTAACATATAAATTATGAATCTCATTCATAATTTTCTCTCTCCAGGATATTGTGGATCATATCCACATTATCAATAATTATTGTTAATAGTGTTATCCACATTAATCATATCCATGGTAATTGAATCTAATTTAATTACTTTGAATATCTCTATCCACATATTAATTGTGATAATTAAATCTCATTTAATTATCCAAATTCCAAATACTTAGATAATGTTGTTGATGGAAAAACTCTTGAACTCTTACAAGAATTGTGTGTCTTCTCCTCAGATACTTGGAGATAAGGTCAGGGCGATTGTATATGCCATGTATAATGACTTGGATATTGAGATGTAATCTCATATCTTGATCTAAAAGATTGCTAAGAGGAATCTGACCATGTTACACATAATATCTAATTTTCTCATTGTATCCAAATCATACTTAGATCAATGCCCAACATTTGGACTAAGATTATGTAATTAATCTACCGAGTAGAGTCACTAAAATCCAAACATGTTTTATCACTTGCTCGGAATGGAAGCATCATGTTATACAATCGTTTAAGATCACATCACCCTCGAGTATTCCTAACACACGCATATTCTGCATATTGGAAGGCCTAGATTAAAACCAAAATTCTGATCTTATTTGAACTGTCTCCTTCAGGGTTTTATCGTTAGGTTTCTCATTCGATCATTGGGAGTTGGTATCGATCATATGCTTTCCAAAGGCATATATAATACCTTCAAATCCACCTTGTTTCCAAAACAAGACTACTAGGAATTTGGTTTGTACAAATATCTTATGAGTGAGCTCATGTCTTCCGGTTCAGTAGTGAACCTGTATGATCCCTTTGAGAGATCGTATATGCCCCCGTATGCAAACCAGCTCGTCGGTGTATAGACCTTGATTAGGTCATCA
The DNA here is from genome assembly GCA_037367405.1 of Ottelia alismoides. NCBI lineage: Eukaryota > Viridiplantae > Streptophyta > Magnoliopsida > Alismatales > Hydrocharitaceae > Ottelia > Ottelia alismoides. The sequence goes on along the minus strand of JAZKJV010003385.1, from coordinate 538,473 downwards.
ACCTAATGGTCTGTCTAATGTACATACTCAAACATATAATAGTACATATGCCCCCGATTAGAGGATGTGTGCCTATATAATGACAGCGTATGACATAGGTCTTAGCTCTCTTGATCTCATTAAGTCAACTCTTTGACCTAGCACACCCGACACCTCCAAATCTCTATTCTTATGAGAGGACCTGCATCAAGAGGTCGGTCGGATATCAACCTTTGGAGTAAGGATTGCCATCTACTTCTCAAGCTGGAGATCCTTCTTAATAATTACTTGACAGTGCAATTGAGTCCTTCATCTAACTCTTTAGATATTCAACCCTACACCAGCCTCTATGATCCAACCTTTGAATCAACAACTGTATGATATCAAGACGGCCATGGTACATAACCCTAATTGTACTAAGGGACCTATTATGCAAATTAGTTATTCTTCATTTCATATTAAGGAGTGGACTGAAATGACTTTTATTGCATAATGCTCGCAGTGGGCTCACATGTCCAACAACGTCATCAAAACCCTTCGATCCTGGGCCCATCCAACGACCCAGGACCCTTCGTCTCCTACCTCCCATCTTTTGCGCACGAAGCAACTACTTTGCCACTCCACCACCGTGTCGACCCCTCTGCCTTTCTAGTCCAAGATACCTAACTGCCCTTCGCCTTCATCGCTTCGTGCCACCTCCTTCGCAACAATCGGAATCCCTAACAGCTCAATATTAAAAACCTCTCGCCGCCCCTCTTCATCATCATCCTCCATTCACAAGAGAGAAACCTGACTCCCTTCATCCTTAGGTGACAACTGAGGAGACCTAAGGCGAGCAAGAATGACCCTTTCCCAAGAAAGATCAGGAGCTCACCACCTTATGCTGCTGCCACATCTCCGTGCAGCCAAGCTCTGCCATAGCCGAGGCATTGAGCAAGAACCTTAGAGCTCTCCATAGCATCTGATCCCTAGGCACATCACCTCATTAAGTGACCCATTTCCCTCTTCTTCCCCTTTTTTTCAGATTTCGTTTTGTTTATATTCCAGATCCTCTGCTCTAGGTGGTCGTTCCCTAATTACTTCTTCCTCATTTGATAGCCTCCATCTCCTTCTGATTTCGCCCAAATTGATCCATCCTCTCTGATCACCTCTCCTTCTGTCATACCCCCTCGCTCACAATCCTCTTCGAGCCTCACAAAAGCTTGAAGCAACCACGGGTCCCCACCTTCTCCGCAGAACATCGGACCCCTGTTCCATCACCTTTACCCCTCTTGCCTTCACTAACCACGTGCACCATCTTTGAGCGGAGCTTCGCCACTTCACCGCCATCCATCTCCTGTTAAGCTCAAAGGTAGCTTCTCGCAGCAACATTGATCGCTCCTTGTGCATCGACCTGAGATAAAGAAGAGGAGGAGAAAGGGGGGAGATACAGTTACCGTCCATCGCCGCCCCGATCGTTCATCCAACGACTCGCACCCTTCCATGTGCCTTACCCGAGCCTCACTCCACACCTCTCACTTTTGGCCAGTCGATACACATCTAGCAACCACGTGGAGCAGCGACTCCAACCCTTTGCCGAAACCATAACCATCTCATTATCTCTTCATGCGAGGTAGGGGAAATTTGCTTCCATACCCCCGCCATTCCTGCTATTCACCAACGCACCCCAACACTAGGAGTCATGCACGTGGCATGTGTCTACATGTAGATTTTGAATAAATACCATTCAGGGTATATGAAATCACATTTTAGACCTTCTTGCACATTCATTTTGTATTACATTCCATACATGTAATTTATAGAAAGGCCCCTGTGTTTTCCTTTACTTGAACCTTTATTTAGCATCATTTTCTACTTATAAAAATTGCATGTTGTTTATTAATTAACTACATATCTGTGAACATTTATTATATTTTTGTGACCTTAGATGATTTATTTAAATTGTTTAAGTGTGAAAAGTGTCATCGGAGCTTAAGTAATTCATATAAAATCAACTTTAGCTCCAAAAATTCTCCAAAATCCAATGAATTTAGATTAATTAGTATCTGGCAAGTGCTGAAAAATTATTCCATTTTCATGTATAGTTTGCCTAAAATAAATTGTTTTATAATTCAAGTAATTGATTTTTAATGGTCTGTAAACTTAATATTTTTAGGATCTAGATTTTTCCTGAATAGATCTTGATTACATATATTTATGGTAATTTTACTTCTGGAAAATAATTAAGTTTGCTATTTATTAAAATTATTAATTTAAAATCACACAGTCCATTTGTTTTATTCATAGAAAATTGAAATTGCATCTAAAAATTCCAAAAAAAACTACAATAGGTTAATTTCATCATTTTTAACTTACTGTCAAATTTTCACATTATTGCATTTCATTTGCATGAATAATTGCATAAAAATCTCCGAAAAGAGTCATTTTTCATGCATGCACATTATTTATAAAAATACAAAAATGTGCTCTGCATTTGTAATTGCATAAATAAATAAGGAAAATAGTCTTCCAGAATGCTTGTAAATAGCATTACTTCGTACGGAATAATACTCATTATTTGATTTATAAATACTATATAAATACATATATTTGATTCCAAAATAAAAATATAAAAGAAAGAAAATAAAAAAGAAATGAAGTATCAAAGATACCGAACGATCCTAGACCCCGAGACCAAGGCAATATTGGCTTGGTTGATCAGGAGTAAAGTAGGGGGAGATAGGACCAATTAATTGTACAGAAACATACACAAACCTTGATTTCATTAACTTATAAATAATCATTTTTACACTATTTTATTTTCCTTTATAGACATATCAAATAAAGAAATGTTCTATATGAAAATTGTATATAAAAATATAGAGAAAATTACAAAAATATTTGCCAAGAAAAATAAGACAGTGTGACAGGGATATACAGATGAAAAAACCACAAACCAAACTTCACAGACCAATATCTGCTCCATATGAACTCAAAATCCACCAAACTCACCTTTATTGTTCTTAAAATTAAATTATCTACCTAATGAAGATGTTTTCATTAAAAATGGAGTTAAGATGTAGAAGTCAGCTTTCTGGGGTCTTATTGTAATGTATACTTGTATATTTTCTTCATTATATTCATTTTTTATAATTTTACCTTTCTTATATTTTTTTATGCTTGTAGATATTATTTAAAATATATTATAACCATAAACACAAAATAAAGGCATTTAAAATGCATTAAAATAATAAGGTATTAAATATATAGATATATTATACCTATAATATACATACATCTATTTATTTAAGTATGTAAATAAAGTCATAAAAATAGAATAAAAATATGTAAATATGTATTTAAATATATTATAAATACATAAAATATTAAATATAATAATAAAATTACACATATAAATAAAAATAAAATAGGTTAAATACATATATTTATACCTATATATACTTGTAAAAATTGACAACTAACAAATAAAGTCATAAAAAAATAAAAATAATAATAAAATAGTACATAAAATAATAAACATTTTCTATGTTTTGAGTTTCAATTAATAAAATCATTTATCATTTAATATTGAATTAATACAGGTTTTATTTTCAGCTTTGTCTTTTTATGGCCTACGTAGACCAATGGGGCGAAGGTGTGTGATGATCTCAATCAACTCCCAATCTTCATAGACATGCACCCTGATAAACGCCTATCACCCGCTTTCACCAAATTATCACGCTTCACACACTGCTCGATCCTAGTTGACTTCTTCATTAAAAATCAAGTCGATGCAAGCCTCCATTACACGCGACACTCATCTTCCTCGTACATTCATAGAGTCGCGTGAAAATCCTAACTTTTCAGACGCTCTCGCCTTGTTCTATATATAATCTCCTCATCCTCCTCCATTTTTGGTTGTTCCCCTTTTGATCTTCGTCTGACCCCTTGGCTTCTCCTAAGGAACTTGTCCTTGGTGACAGTAGGTGGGTTCTACTTTCCACAAGAAGGAGGAGGTAGATCGAGGGAGGTTCCACCCATCGTCGGAGCTCCGCTCTCGCCAGTTCTGCTCCCTGGTTTCCAAATACGAGCTGCCCCTTTTTACCTGCTTTCTAGGTAGATTTCAGTTCCTATTTTTACTTCCAGTTTTTATTTCATGCATTTACTGTTGTTTTTAGCTTAGATGTTAGATTTATGTTTATCGGAGCTCTAGAACTCCGACCATCATTTACACCCTCGTTTCGACCACTTGACACCACCATCTCTTTCCCCTTCACTCCTACTCCATCCAACGCCCTTCCATTTAACATGATCATACCCCGATCAGGAGATCGGGTGCCGACCTCCGCCGCATCGCCGGACACCTCCACCAAGACTCATCTCCACCTCATCTCATCAAATAAATGGGCCATTTTGTTTGCCTTCGCTGCCCTGACTTGCTGACTTTGTGGGGAGTATTTTACCTGGAACATGAGTCCTAGGTGCAAGCTTCCTTCGCTGAGCTCTAAACCCCATCGATGGATCCAGGACCTTTTTGAGCATGCCAATTGCTTTAGATCACCTCTAGCCTCCTTCTGAGCATTTCAGCAACCGAACACATCACTGGAGGGCGGGGATATTACGAATCGAGCCGAGCACCATCGGTTATTCTTCCCTTTTCTTGTTGGGAAGCAACAACAGTTGGATTTGAGTGGATCTCAAGGTTTGTCCCCAATTGTTGGATTGAGCACAACAACCGCCGTCAGATCCATCCATAAATCTAATCTGAAGCGTTCAGCAGCGAAGTCCCATCGAGCATTAGGGGTCTACCACATGTATAAACTGTGTCATCAACATTGTTTGTTGGCGTGCACATGGATGGTATTTCGCATTATAACCCACCGCATGTTTTATTTCATTTTGATATTAGAACATTTGTTGTTGTGTAATATATGCATCCGAAACCTCAAACTTTTCTTGATTTGCATATAGGTCCTGTCCACATCACCTCACGTGTCGTCCCATGTGAAGTGCCTTTTGGAAAAATTACACTTTACATCCTATCATCTCTAGACTTGTTCTGAAATCAAGTTTAAGTTTCTCTTAATTGCGAATATGTCCTTGCCAGTTTGTATTTTTATTTCTTGTCTTTTATTTTTATTAAATTATTTAAAGGCTTTGAAAATTTTAAGAAAATCACAGTAGGTGCTTGGTAGCATGCTTGTACACACCCATATTTTTGTTTAGGCATATTACTTAATTTCCTTTATTCTAAAAATAAAAAGGAGTCTTTATTCCATGTTTGCTTGTAAAATCCAAAAAACTATAAAATCATCTTTAAAAATGCTAAAAAATAGTGTTAGTATATTATTATATATTCTACCTTCAGACCAAAAACCCCTAAAAAATACTATAAAAATCATAAAACTTTTTTTTTTGAAATCCAAGAAATTATTTTTTGTTCTATATTTTTCTTCATATTAAAAATAATTTTGAAAAATTCTGAGCCTAATATTTATTTTTAAAGGAAAAAATGGGCGTGCTTTTTCCTGTATTTTTTTTTGCAAAATATCACCATGTATATTCATACATACACACACATATATGTATGTATGTATGTATATATATCCCTCCAATATGCCATCGAATTTCATAAAAAAACAGAGACTCCTCCATCCTCCATCTAGAACATGCAATTTTAGTAATCTAAACATTGTCATAATCGACCTATTCTAGATAGAGGGCACATGAGTCTCCATTTCTAACAAAATTCGAATGACATATTGGAGGGATATATAAATGAATATACATGGTGATATTTTGCAAAAAAAAATAAAAATTTTTAATTAAGGGAAAATGACACGGGGACAACCCATTGGCTTCCCCTTGGGGGCAGCCCCATTAATCCCATTTTTAAAACCCCAAAACATTTGGCTTATTTATTTTATCCATGTTTTGTACATTTTAATACTTTAAAAATATATAAAAAATAACGAAAAATCCATAAATTCCTAGAAACAGAGAAGAATATTGAAAATAAAAATATTTTATTTTCTGAATTCTGAGTATATATATTTAAAAAATATAAAACCCTATATATCTTAGATGTACTTTATATAACTTATATAATACTTACTATTATATATAAATATATATCATATCTTAAGAATTAGAAAGGAATTAAAAGTTCAAAATAAAAAAAATTAAAATTAAAAATATAAAAATATAAACAATATCAAATAACTAAAATCCTTAAAAAATAAATATAATTAAAAAAATCCACAATTAAAAAGTACAAAATAATTATTATTAATTAGTAATAATTATACATATCCATAGTTACTCTAAGTGGTATGACACTCCATCTTACTTTCCTTATACACATTTATTGTGGAGTTATAATAAATTTTAACTCACACTTTGTTTTCATTTGTATATACATATTATTGTGGGTTAATTGTTTGCTTGATTCGATTGAGTTGAGTAGAGAGTGCCAAAAGAAGGCCGATACAACAATTGTCGGATCCAACTTGTCAGACATCGCAAGCCCTCTAAGATCGGGCATTAGGTGCTTTATCTCGATTGATCAATAAGGAGATAGCATCAGGAGAATCCGTTCCTTTTCTTCGAAGGACCGGATTGTGTATAGAAAAAGTGTATTCCTCAGGAGGAATAGAAGAGTGTCCTCATGTACTATCATTCATTAGAAGCTGGAGGACACTATTCAGGAAAAAGAACCACTCCCAAGGTACTTCAATGCGGATTATACTGGCCAACCTTGTTTAGAGATGTTACCGATTTTGTAAAGTCGTGCTCGATTTATCAAAGGCTGGGAGGAAAAGTTGGTTATAGAGATGAGATGTCCATGCAATCAGTGATTTTCTGTGATGTTTTTGATGCATGGAGCATATTTTTATGGGTCCCTTTCCCAACAACTACGGATTTGGATATAGCTTATTGGCGGTAGATTATCTGTCAAGGTGGGTGGAAGCTATTCCAACTCGAGCCGCAGACAACAAGATTGTTTGTAAGTTTGTAAAGGATCATATTATGCTAGGTTAAGAGCTCCTAAGATTTTAATTTCAGAAGAGGGTAGCCATTTTGTGAACCAGGAGATGAAAACTTTGATTAAGAACTACAAGTTTAAACAAAGAGTAACTAGTCCTTACCATCCACAGTCGAATGGCATGACATATGTTTCTAATAGAGAGGTAAATAATATTCTACAAAAGCTAGTTCATCCTGATAGGAAAAGTTGGTCCCAACTATTGGTCCAATTTTTATGATCTTACATGATGGCTTACAAGACTCCACTTGGTACTTTACCTTTTTGAATGATTTATGATAAGCCATGTCATTTACTCGTGGAATTAATTCACAAGTTTGAGTGGGCAATCAAGCAAGTTAACTGGATTTGTCACCTAGGAAAGATATACAGTGACTTGAACCTCAACGAGCTTGTGGAAATTCGAAACAGAGCATAAATGACAACTTGGTTTATAAGGACAAAGTTAAGAAGTGTCATGACCATCATATTAGATGCAAAAAAACTTTGTCCCAGGACAAAAGGTATGCTTGTTCAAAGCTAAGTTGAAATTTTTTCACGGGAAACTTTAGTCGAAGTGAGCATGTCCCTATATAGTAAAGGAAGTGCACGATAATGAAAGTGTAGAGATAGATGATCTCACAGATGGCACACGTTCTTTCTTGGTCAACAGACAACTATTGAAGCATTTTGTAGAAATGAAAGAACAATTGGTCCAAGTTTAGATAATTGACTTTACACCGAGTGAATATCTTGTAGACACTTCAGATACTCTGCATGAAGCAATAACTTGAAGATTAAGATCAGACAGATTCACTACCTAGCATATTCGCATTCTTCTTCCATTCTCTTCACTAACACTTGATTTATTCTTTTAGGGTTTACTTTCCCTTGTCTTAGAGTTTTTTTTACTCGTTAAGTAGGCTATTTAGAGCCTAAGTATATGAGGAACTCAAACCCTACTTCTGTTCATTCCTATAGGCCTTCTTTAGTAATCTTCTCGGTCCCTCTGTTCTTAAATTCTTCTTTATACTTAGGCTATTTTCAGCCTAAGTATAGGGAGGGATCGAACCCTTGTTCTCTTAGTTGTCCTATTCCTACTCTTTTCTACTCAATCTCTTTGTACTTCAATCCTACCCTTAGGCTATTTAAAGCCTAAGTATAGAGGATTTTTTACCATTTTTCATTTCCTTGTATTGTTCTTCTTTTTGCTTAGTACGACGTACGTCTTTCATTTCACTTTGTGCCATGATGACAGAACATGCTAAGTATAAGGGTGTGTGTGTATTGCATATATACTTTATTCACAGCTCGTGTTTTCACATATCTCATATATTATTATGGGCTATGGGTACGAAAATTAAAAAATGTTTGTAAAAGTGATTTATAAAATATTAGGAAAAGTATTATATCTATTTTACATGATGTTTACAAACACTTTACAAATTATTTTGAAAGGGTGCAAATTATTTTGACACCATAACACATTATTTTCTATATATTCACTTAAAAAAAATCCTTGACATAATACTTGACTCAGAATTTAACCTTTCTTGGTAATTAGAGTCTATGACTTAAATACTTAAACCCCCTAGTTTAAAAGATATGCATGCTATATTACGTGTTTAATCTCTACTTTAACAGAATATAACATGCACTTCACGTGCACGATTACATGGACAATGTGATGAATTGTGGGTTCACCTAAGAAATTAGGGTGGGAAGTTTAAGTTTGGACATTATTTTATGATGCTTGAGGATGGGATAAAATTAATGACGGCTTCACGAAACCTGAGTCTCAGCACCTTAGCTAGTATAAGAACATGGTTTTTGTAGTATCTTGATACAAACCTAAGTGTTAGGGTGTGATGAAACTAAATAAATTTATTGATCAGTATGCGTCAACTTTTGGTAAAAGCAGTGGAGTTAGACAAAAAGAAAAGAAAAAGAAAAATGAAAAGAAAAGCTCTTATATTTTAAAGTCAAAATCAAAAGAGCTTCCACTCTCTCATGACATGTGGCAACTCATGGAGCCGCCACGTGTCATTCAATTTTGACATTTATTTTCGTTTTTATTTATAAGAAATAAGTGTCTACTTGGACCAAAATCTTAGGCTTTCATGAGTTGGGATAGTACATCAAAATGTGCTCTGCATCGTGTAATGATACAAATCTGGATGATCAAGGTATAATTAGATACTCAAAAGAGACTCACGTCGATGCATTCCCAGGAAAATAAGTACATACGACTCAACCTCTTTTGACGGACACATTAATCAACATTAAAAAAATACATGTGTGTGTAATAAGCCACTCGAGAGATTTCTTATTTATGTGAGAGGAGAAAAGAAATGACACAAACTTATATCATCCATAACTGGCCTGTCCATCTACGCTTTTAAGCCTGACAACTAAAGAGACGATGGATTGAAGCAAGACTATATTTATTTCCTAGTGTTGAGGGTTGGATGCTAAAAAAATTTTCAAATTGGAACCTCGACCGAAGCCTTGACTCTACACATGTATGTGTAGTCTACACTTAAAGTCATACCCATATATTTATGTATATACAAAGAGTGTGAAAATTAGGGAAGTTGAGTTCCTTTTGACCAAGACTTGGTTCAGATTTAGAGTTTGAGAGTTATATTTAAAACTCTGTCATAAATGACATTTCTTGTCTTTCACAAGAACTGTCAAAGATTCATTATTTGCTCGATGATGAGCAAAGTTTAAGTATAGAGGGGTGATAAATCCCTGATTTATCATCTTAATTTATATCTATTATCCCTCTGGCTTGAACAAATCCACTTAATCAACTCTAAACTAACTTTAATTAATATTTAGAACCTTGTAAATAATTAACATTAAATATTGTATTAATAACTTGTCTATGAGTTGTATTTATACCTTTATATTATGTACATTATTTTATGTATTTTCTAATCATAAAACATCCCATAAAATAACGTAGTGTTTTAAATGATACTATGTACATTATTTATTATTCAAAATACCAAAAAATAAGAAAAGAATTAAAATAAAGTATTTTTATACTTATAAAAAAATATTATATTATACAACTTACTTATTTTTCTTTTAAATTCTACATGAAAGTTGTAGATCTTGAAAAGATCTTCAAGTTTCATGTTGAACACTTTTCCTAATTATTTCTCAAACTAATTACTTCTTAGTTTACAAATATTTTCAGCTTTTGAATTTTTTGATGCGGCCACGTGGCCCAGCCATTTGCTGCCACCTCACCCAAGCTTTAACAAGGATCCACCCTCGCTTTGGACCGTCTGATCAAATGATCAAACGGTCGAGATTGTATCCTCCCTACCTAGCTCCTGGACCACTTGATTGTTTGATCTTCCACATTCAATCGCGAGCCGAAGAGTTGCGTCACTTCACACGATGCCTCGTTATCCATTAATCACCATCCTTCTCACGTGTCCAAACTACCATGTCTCGACACCAACCTACAGCTCTGAAACCACTCTCCCTCACATATCCTTCATCTATTATCATCATCTTCACATGACCCTTTTCACAGTAGTTGAAACCACCCCAATAACACTGTGAACCACTCAACTCCATTGTATAAAACTCACTCATTCGACAACCGTCTGAGTCATCCGCTCTTGTGCGAACCACCTCCGAGCTCTTCTCTCCATTAAGTGACAACAAGCGAGAGTTTTGTTGAGCGAAGATAGAGATTGGGTCCGGCGAGATCCTTGGTCACCTGAGACCAAGTCATATCCATCTTCGAGTGGTTGTTCGAGCTCTACATCCACTGTCGTGTAGAGCGAAGATCTAAGGTGTCTAAACCTTATCCCAGGCATTCCTCCACCTTCGATCTCCATTCTTCATCCTTCATGGTATGTCCTAATGTCAATCATCCCAATTTCTCGATTTAATTCCAATTGATCCAATCACCATTTCAAGAAATTGATCCACTCCAGACATTTGTTATCACACCCCAGTCTTCGCGTAATATATTACTCCCCCTCTCCGCTTCTCCACGATTGTGACCACTTCAATTCTCCTCATTCTTCTACAAAAGAAGGACCCATTTAGGACTTTTCCTTTCCCTCGTACAAGCTACCATTTTCACCTCACTCTACCCTCAAAACCTCCATGTGTTGCTTCAGTTATGAGACAACCTTTGCATGCTTTGAATGATCGGAAAATTCAAGCTGCACCGATCTCGTCATTTTGCTCCGATGAACTCTTGTCGACCGGATGTTCCAGCCATCGACGAAGCTCCGTTGAGTCATTAGACAGATATGAAGCTATTCTAATCATCAACATACTCTACAGAGCAAGGAGGGGCTAATTGGTCAACGTCGGAGCACCGCCCGAGCTGCCGCACGGGGAGTAAGGGGAAGAACAAGGAGAGTAGTAGTCGTTCGATATTCTTTGCGGTGTTGATCAGACGATCCAGAAGCCTCCACGTCATTCAGTCTGAAGCACCGATTTGATCTCAACCTTGGAGCGCCTGAGACAAAGCCAAGGCTTTGTAGCACACTACGTAACAAGGAGCCTCACGCGCCTCCAGTCACGTGCTCGACGCACGTGTTCAGCCGCTGGGTTCTCATAATTACAAATAAGCCTCGCACACATGTATTTTATACATTTAGCCTTAACAGCTTTATTATTTGCATTTATTGTGATGTCTTGTAAAGTTTTTATTGCATTTATGACACTATGTTTGTTGTTGAATATCTTTTGAACCATAAGTCCAAATTTAATGAAATCAGTTTTGTTTTAAAGAAGGGCGAGACTGCTGGTATTGAAGTTGTAGCTCGGTTGCCTTCTTCGTCAAACCACTCAATTGCTAAGGAAGTGATGAGAATTTCTCCAACTCTCGCAGCGGCTGTAAATCATGTACTTCCTTTGGAATTATGCCGACTAATGTCAACTTATCAGTAATGAATCTCAAGTCGAATCGTGAATCAGAATTGGAAACATACGCCACCTTTAGATGCTCTTGGTGGTGTGGTTGCTGTGGACCCTTCTGGAATGCCTGAGTGGAGTCTACAACATGTGAATTCTCTGCCATCCCCTCATAGATGGACTAAACTAACTCAACATCCATATTCATATAACTATCGTCACATGTGACGCTCACTATACCTTGTACATCCAGCTGGAGTCCCCCAAAAAAATTTGTACAAGCACCTTCAATGGTATCTCATGATGAAGGTATCTCTCAGTCAAATCCTTGAATCTATCCCATGCCTCATGGACTGATTAATGTGGAAGCTATGTGAAATTGGAGATCTGACTCCTCATCATGTTCGTCTATACTAGAGGAAAATATTTATGCAGGAATGTGGACTTTAGATCGTCCCATGTAGAAATCTCCCACTCAAATGACTCAACCAGTAAAATGCCTTATCTACTAAGGTGAAGGGGAAGGCCTTGAGGCGTACAGCCTCCTGCGTAACTCATGCATAGTAGTCGTACCACATATCATCTCGAACTACTGTAGAAAGGCAAACGACTCCTCTGAAGTATTCCCATAGAACTTGGAAAGAAGTAAAATGAAGGACGATCTTAGCTCATGTGACCCTTGATTCGGTGGTAACCGAATCCAATGGTGTAGCATCCTCTCTCTCAGGTCATACTCATGTCATAAAGTCATGGGAACCATGATAAGTGGTAGTGGGTTCCCAGCTCCTGCTCTCAACGTAGTGATCTCAACTCTAAGCTCATCCAGGACTCTACACCGATCTCTGATCTATATACTCATATGCCGAAGTGTGTCTAGAATACCATCAACGATATCCGAAGCTGGATCATGTCTCCCATCTGTACGTCTCTCATCATCATGCGATCTCTCCTCAATAGCTCTGTCCTCAACTGATCCCTTCCCTCTAGCCATGATCCTCGAATCCTCTGGGAAGGAAAAAGTCTCATAAGAACTCTGTGAAGAACATGCATGAGAAATAGATGAAAATTTGAGGTGTGGGTCTTCCTCAACTGAAGGGTTGGGAGGCGAGGGAGTCTGGGTCTGACTCACCTCGTGATTAAGTGGTACCGACTCGAGAAGAGAGTCATCCTGAGTTTGTGAATGCATACGGGAGATGATGGAAGGTCGAAAGCTCATGGAGTTTGAGCACAAAATCCATCTATTCATCATCTTCATGTCAAAAAGAAGTACATGAGAGAATAAGATGTCACGTCAAAAACATGAGTGTAAAGGCGTGCAAGATGCGGAATAACACACACACCTCGCATACAAACACAATGCAAACATTAGATTCACCAACTTCACACGGTGGAGACCGTAAGAGTTCGATCTTTTATTTTTCAATTTTATTTTTGGTGAACAATCAGTTGTATTATCAAACTCACAGAGGGCGTCACCCTGCCGCCCAATGTACACACTCACAGTCCCCCAAACAGTGGTACCATATGCCCAGGCTGTAGGGTTATATCGTGCCCAAAGGAAACTATGAGGTATGAGTACACCAAAATGATTATTTATGCTCTGAGGCAAGTACTTACAGTTGCAACCATGCACTGAAAAGTCATGCACAGGTACTTAAGGAACAAGTTTAGGGATTTTTAGCTCTAATCCTTAAGGGTGCGTCCTCACCCACTCTGTCTGGATCGTACCTGAATACAATGAGGGGTTTATTCTCCCAATACAAATTATATCCATATTTTTTTAATTTTTGTGGTGTTTTTAAAAGAGTTTTTTTTTTAATTTTTGAGGGTTTTCAATTTTTTGGATATTTTTAAAAATATCTAACGGGATGTCGATTCTTTTTATTTTTTAAAACTGTGTCTAACAGAGGGAGAATCATGGAATGCGACGAAAAATGATGATGCATGTAGAGATACAAATCAGACCATGAACCAGCAGTTTATATGCAAGTGATCCACATAGAAATGTAAAACCTAGGCTAATGCATGCAAAAGTTGAGAAAAATTGAGTCATAATCAATAGTTCTGTATAAGAACATATTATTTTTCAAAAATATCTGAATTACGCCTAAGTGTGAATTAGGGATATGAGATTTACTTTTAGTCATCTAATCAAACAAATATGTACCACTAGGCTCCACAAAAATGCGTGAAACAAAGAAAAAAATCAAGAAAATCAAAATCTGCGGTGACGTTCCCCAAGTGCACCGACACCTGGTGAAATAAACCTAAAAAATAGTCAAAGTCCAGGTACAATCGATATGTCCTTAGTGGACCCCTTGCTACAAAAAGAAACATGGACAAGTGCCCCTTCATCTCTCACAAAAATAGAAAAATGGGCAAGTGCACTCTCTTAGAAGACAACAAAAAATAATGTTTGGAAATTACAAAAAAAGGATCTGTGTAGATAACTGGATTTTCCCTCTGTAACCATATCAAAGAAGAATGACTCGGTCTTCACACTATCAGCTGAGTCGGCTTCCTAAGAAGTCGGCTAATCCTGCATGCACTACGAAATGAGTTAGATAAATAGACAAAAGGAAAAAAATAAAACCACAAACTCAAAGGAACTCAAAGAGAAGACTTACTCAAAAACTGAGAAAAAGAAGTCAACAAAAAGCCCATAAAAATTGATAAAAGAAAATCATGAAATATTGAAAAAATCAAAGAAATAAAAATCACTCGAAAAACTCATGAAGAAAAAAAATCTGAAGAAAAAGAAACACGCAAAAATCATGAAAGAACGATGAAACCAAGAAAACATGAAGGAAGAAGAAAATTGAGAAAGAAAACAAATATCACAAAAAATGACTCGAAAATCTCTAGCGCGGCTATGCCTCCCCAACAAGGTGCCATTTTGATAACCATCTCTGATTAAGCAGGTAAAAGTTGTTGGTGTAGAAACTGCTAAAGAGAGAGACAGTAATCAAACAAAATTAGTAAACCTCGAACCAGAGTTTGTTTCATTACTTATTCATCCAGGTGAGTGGATCTGGGTCGAACACAAGGAGGAAGAAAATCGTGCTCGAGATTTTCGAGAAGAGAAAATATTTTTGTGATATATTTTATCTGTATTTTCTTTTCTTCAAGATGAGATTTTTTATTTTAATTTTTAATCTTTTATATTTGATTTTTATTTTCCAATTTTTATTTTTATTTTCAAAGTGATATTTTGCAAAAGATTATCTACAATGCAATACGTGGAATAATATGGAATATAGGTGATATTATATAATAGATAAAAGAGCTCGAGCAAAGTGCTCGAAAATACACAAAAACAACTCAAAACGAATCGAAGATCGAGAAAGAAATTCAAAATAAAATGCGATGAAATTTGTCGAAATTCGATACAAAATAAAATATAAAAAATACTACGATCATCTGATAATGTTTATGGTCCACAAAGTGTTCAAAATCAATGTACATAATATGGAGAAGAAAAATACAATAAAAGAAATAAAAGAGGATAATGCTTCTTTCAAATAGGTCCATGGTCAGGGATCTATTTATTACAAAAGTTCCTGGCATGTTGCAATTAGGTCCCCGCACGAGGACCTAAATGCAATTATTAAATAATCTGAAGGCGTTCTGGAATTATGGAGTCTGGCAGGGGCATCTTTGTTTTTTCAACATTTGGAATGTGCGGCTAGGATTAAAACGTCTCGCATGATCTGACCGTTTGATTAAGCTACACGTCGACCACCTATAGACCTGGAGGGAAGAACGGTTCTTTAAAAAATCGGGAAGAACAATGATGTTGGATGTCGTCAAGGTAGCTCTGACGATGATTTGGTAGATCGACGGTGACTCGCAAAGCTTAAGGTGAAGGAGGAAGGGCCAGAAGAGGGCTCCTCCCTCTCCGAGCTCTCCTGCTGTAAGAGGAGATCTAGGTATAAAGGACGAATCCGTGAAGAACTTCTTAGGGCTCCAAGTACTTGCGCAGGTCCAGGTTGCGTTTATATGCCAAATGATGTGAAGAAGCTATGTTCTTTGCTCCAGATGCTCCTGTATCTATGTCCAATCCAAGAAGATAATCTGCAAGAAATTCTATGGCTCGATTCAGATTAAATCGACCTAGAGTTGTTATGTTTTTTGCACAGAACAGAGGTTTCAAAAGTGAAGTTTTAAAATCAAATTTTTCATGAATCAAATCAAATTGGAATCGGGCTTTGGTTGCAATCAAGAGAAGGTGATTAATGGATCTAAGAAGGTGATTAAGATGACTAAAAAGAGATCAAAACATCGAAATTTTGTGGATCAATAATACCTGGGGTATGGAGGTTTAAGACCACATGGTTGTCGCTCAACAGATCGGCACTTCTTGGAGCTAAACGTCGTGACATCGGCGTTGCAAGGCAAAGCTAGCCCTGGAACCCCTCTTCCGTTGATTGACTTTCCACATGGAGCACCAACCTTGGCGCTGTCACCACCGGTGGCTGAGCTACGAGGCGAGGAAGCGAGTTGGCGGCCAGGTAGTTCTAGTTGTGGAGAAGTTAGTTTTGAGATATGAAGTTTAGATGATTATATAGAATAATCGAAGGTGGATTAGGTTAGATCGAATAGTAGGCATGTGTTAGGTTTGTTAGGGGTGTAGTTTGGAGGGTGGAAATCAAAGATTAGGCAGAAGGTACTTCACGAATAAATGTGAGAAGTCGACCAGTTGCAACAGATGCTACAACAGCTTCTTGGGAAGAAGAAGCTCCATATGCTAACACGTGTCAGCACCAGGTAGGCTGAAATATGAGAAATTAGTATTAATTAAATAATAAATAGTAAATAACCTTATTTAATTTAGGTATAAAAATAAAAAAAGTATAGATAATTAAGTTAACTAATTATAATATAATTTTTTCTATAAAAAATAAATATTTAATGAGATATAAATAGAATATAAACAAACGGTTATATAGTATACTTGATAAATAGAATTTTGATTTTTAATTTAATATTTTAATAAATAACAAATCATTTTTATATTTTATTAATTAATAGAATAATAAATATGATGTATGTGAATTTTTATAGATTTTAATAAATTATTTTGATATAAATAAATATAGGTATATAGTTTTCAGTTCAATTTCATATATAAATAAGTGTATTTGATTTATTTAAAATATTAAATAATGTCTAAAAATTATGAAATAATTTGTGGATAAAAACAAGATCAAAAAAATAATTTAAAACTATAAAATTAGTAAAACTATAAATAGTATTTTCTAAATAAAAAATAGCCTAGAAACCCAGTTATCATTAGGTCCCAAAATCGACTTTTTACAAACAGACTCCGATTTTAGTGAAATCACAAACATTAATTAGAGAATATTATTTTATAACTTTAGTGGTGAGTAGAATGAAACTGGAGTTCGTATGAGAAAGTTATGATGTTCAGAAATTGAGAATTTTACAATTTGAAAGTTGGATTTCTCAGCATATATACAAGATAATATTTTTATAATATTTTTAACTTATTTTTATATTTTCTATACATTTTTAGAAATAAAGAGGAAAAAAGTTTGGTCAAAAATATGTACAAATGAACTAATTAAAAATCAATGGAGTTTTGATAATTATTGGATAAATAATGAATAATGTCTAGAATACATAATTAATTCTTTTTGATATTTTCTTCCTTATCTCCCCTACTTCTTTGTTTGTTGACCATCTCGGGGTTTAGGTTATATCAATATATCTTTCAGCTATATTTATATTTTATAAATCATATTGTAGATATATACATATTTATAATTTGCCTACTTTTTATTTTCTTTATTTTTATTCTTTTATTTATTTACATGATTTTAGTGCATAAAGATGCATTTTTATTCATGAATGAAGTTTTGTTAAGAAATGGAAATTAATGGATATTTACATGTAATTATTAAGGGTTTTAAGACAAAATGCAGAAAGAATGTTAATGAATCATGGATTCATCAGTTGTTGAATGTTGAACCATAAGTCCAAATTTAATGAAATCGGTCTCATTTTAAAGATAATTTGGTTCTCTTTGATGTGGTGTCAAGTTCCCTGATTTGACTTTTTCTTCACACATTAAAATTCAGATATTTAAATTAACTTTGATGTGGTGTTAAAATGTTGAAAATTGATCATTGTTTTGTTTGATGCATAATTATTTTCCTGATTATATTGATGATTGAAGAATTTATTCATGAGAATATTTTGTGAATTCTTTAACATTATATTATTCTCCGAATTAAAAGATCATTATTAATTAATTCAACCAGTTGCTCATTAAAATAAGTGCATCAAATGATTAGGTGATTAGTAACTTCACTATTAATAATTGTTTTGTATTGTAGTATAACTAGGTTCATTCATCTTGTTAAATTGAATTAATCAGGAGCATAGCGGGCTATTGTTTATGCATTGTACTATTTTTTGTGCATTTGCATCATTTTGTTACCTTATATATTTGCATTTAAAAACAAAATAAAAAGAGCATGCATTGCATTGTATGCATAACTTAACCTAAATCCACTCATTAGTCACTTAATTAGATATTTAATATCTAGGTTAAATCGATTAATTGCTCGTGTCCTTGTGTTCCATCTTGGACTTATCTAGGATAAATTTTAGCCGAGTCACTCTTCATGAAGATCTTCTGATTTGGTTCTAAATAGTTGCTAATTGGCCATATTACAACGTATTAGTATTAACATAGCCAACTAGCAGTTAATCAGTCCTCTACAAATGAATAGAGATTCAGAAGTGTTGGAATAATTAAGTCAAAGAGTTGACTTGATGAGGTCGAGATAAACTAAGATCTTAATCGTAACCGTCATGATCAGACACATATCCTTTGACTGAAGACAGATATACATCTATATGCCTGAGCGCGCACATTTGACAGACCAATAGGTTGGTGACCTAATCAAGGTCCATATATCGACGAGTTGGTGTGCATATGAAGACATATGAGAGGCATACTCTCTGAAATGAGCATACATGTTCATAGTTGACTAACCTAGAGACAGAGCCCACTCATGAGATAGTTTGGGTCATAATGAGTTCCATGCACCGTCGTCTTGTTTAGAGAGAAGACATAAGTTCGAGATATTAATATATGCTTTTGAAAAGTATATGACTACTACTGTCACCCAAATTACTAAATGAGAAATATATTCATAGGATCCGAAGAAGATAGTCAAACTAGCGTTTAAACTTCGGATATATCAAAGGCTTCCAGTATGAGGGATAAATGAGTATTGAAATTACTTAGGGTTAAAACTATCATAATTGATCATCTACCATGACACTTCTATTCCGTGATGAAACAAGATGGATTTTATTAGCTCAATTTCTTAGATTAATGATTTGGGAGTTAATTGGATTAAGTTTCATCTCATTTAAATCCAATATCCGATTCCGATTTTAATGTCCAAATGTTGGAAAGTGAAATGGTGATGGAAATGGAAATATATACACTCCTTGAGCTCATTTCTAAACTCCAAATGGTTTGGACTTTCATTAGAAATGCTCAAGGAAGATGGATTCAGCTCACTGATGCATTCTCCAGCTCATGGGGAGTGTGATGTGTTTCGTTGAACTCACTTAGACTGTGAGTTATTTCAGCTCGAGCTCAATATTTGTGATGGATTTTTGTTAAAATGGTATAAACCCTAAAATTGGATAGATATCAAATTTCAAGTCATTGTACGTGGATAGTATGGTCTCCCCAACATTATCTCAAAGTATCTGCATTTGTATCTCATGAGTCGTAATTGGATTATGACTCATACTATTTGATGTCAATATTGGGTCACTAATTATTATCATTCATAAGGGTATTTTTGCAAGTATGTTTCACTCATGTGATTCATTAATTAATATGAATGATTCATAATAATTCATTAATATTTATGTGAATATGATTCATATAATTATTACAAGGCACATGTGTGAATATGATTTACATTGAATTAATAAATGTAAATTGAATTTAGCTTTTTATTTGGATTTATGAATATGATTCATAAGTTATGAGGATTATTCTCATAAAATTACCAAATTTGATAATTAGATTATCAAGTTGAATAATAAAGCAACACTTTCAATCTATATAAGGATGGAGATGTGAATTGTGAAGACACATGACACCCTCTATGAGAGTCCTAATTGGATTGGCTCTCAATTTGTTGCTTAATTAGTTAGTTAGTTAATTAATTAATTGGTGACTAAAAGGAGATATTTTTAGTCCTAATCGTTGTTGAATAAGGACTAAAACATAGTCGTTGATCCATGACCCAAAGGACAACATGGATGACACCTACTATGAGGAGAAGACTCCTCACATATGTCCCACATGGCTATAAAAGAGAAGGCAATGCCTCTCTTTCAATGCATGCTTGTTCCTCCTAATAATTCCAAGTTGCCTTGATCATTGAAAGAGAAGTTTAGAGAGTAGAAGACTCTCTAATACATGCCCCCCTCTACAGCCCTACACGTCCACCTTCAAGCCTCCATCTTCTCTTCATAGGTGTGGTCATGCGAGAGAGAAGATCATCTTCTTCTTCGTGCTTCGCATACATGCAAGAGGACTTGATTTCGTGGGATGAAATCAGAAGCTTGATATCTTCTTGGTCTCATCCTTTGGTGGAAAACTTCAAGTAGAGGAAGACATCGAACTTCGTAGGAAGCTTTGCGACTCATCATTGTGCCCATGAAAGAGACAAGCACATATCAGACTTACTCTGAGAGGTCTTTTATTTTAGAGACTCGTGCTTCAAGAGGTAGCCATGATCTCATCTCAATACTCTTAGAATATTAGAATACATGTTAGGAAAATTGTTTCTATAAATTAATGGTTTCACAAAGTACAGAAGTTGTGCTGAAATTTCTTGTTCAAGCAAATAGTTTGCTATTTTCCATGTTTTTATGATGCGAAATAAATAATAAGATTATTTACTTCCTTCACTATGTAGGTAAACATTTCTCTTTGGAGAGAGAAGAGTCAATTATGTAGACATATATACCAGCCCTTGTGAAAGGACAATCTACTTATATTGTGACGAGTTAATCATGGCCGTAATCATCCAGAGTTTGTTGTACAAAAGTAAAGAGTATGATAAGATTGACTATTCATCTTCACTACTAAATACTCAAAAAATATATTTCATACAAGAAAATGAGAATTAGTTAACTATAAACGAAAAAGGTGGCCCATTCCAATTCAAGATAAACAATCAAGATAAATTATATCGACCAATTTCAAGCAGCTAGAAAAGCCGTTCATCATATAAACAAATGAAAACTTACTCCCTTGTCGTCCACATCTTCTCCAATGAGACCATCCTATCTCATGTCCTCTCTAGTCCCCACTTTTCCCACAGACTTCGCCTCATCCACCTCGATCCCCCCCCCCATCTTGCATGTTGACCCAACTTTAATAAAGGAGGTTAGATGCAGGCGGATGTCCCAATTTTGTCCACTGACGGGTACCTTGCCAGGAACTTCATGTATGTCTCATAGGTTGCAAAACCCATCAACCACATCTTTCAACTTCTCTCCCCCAACATCCTCATCTCCTTACAAACCACACTCCCCTTCTCATTTTTGTCCTCATCCTTATCCTCCTCAAAAGCCCTAAGATCCTCAAAACTTGATAGTACAACTTCCCCCATCCTGGAGTGCTCCCCCAACCCTCCCAATCCACACCCCCCATATGCAACAACCTAATCTCAACTAACTCCTTCGACACCACCCTCACCTCCACCTATCCACGTTCTCCTCGAAGTTCCGTAGATGACCCCCCCACCCCCATGAGGGCTCCTCACCAGAACCTCCTTGATCCACCCATAGTTCTCACATGACCAGTCGTAGAACATAGTTTTCCCCGCAAAAGGGGAACCCGAACTCGTCAAGTTGTAGAATGGGATCTGCAATCGTGTCCTTCACCATGTAGAGGAATAACGATGGGCATAGCAAGAACCCTACGATCAATGATGTCAACAACGATGGCGAGCGGAGGATCGCGAGCTTGATGTCACATCTCCAAAACCCTACCTCCACATAATTGAGGCTAACCACGGGAACATCGAGGATTGAGAGGATCAACTGCTGCAGCTCCACATTCACTCAGTGTGAACACCGTCGTCGACAACTACGGTTGTTGATGTATGAAGTAGAGCTCGGAGAGATTGGGGATCTGGTAGTGCCCATTGGCGAGGGTGAAGGTGCAACTGCAAGGTTTTGTTTGGTCTTTAATTAGAGGGATATGGAGTTGAGAATAAAAGGGCACACGTGTAATATATTTCTTTCTTAACTAGACTTAGGTTTGAATTAACCATGGCTGAGTTTATTGAATAGAAGCCTAACAAACGGAAGGTCATACATATTACCAGTACTAAAGGTAGGGGCAGAAATAATATTGCAAAAAAGAAAAAAAGCATAACTAATAATGTAGAACCTTTAAGAGAGGCACAACTATAAAAAAAACTTGTTAATTTTAATTTTCGTGATACACACTCATGTTTACATATGAGTAGCCTTCTCCTTATGATAACTCCATTTGGATTCATTTTCTTCTATTCCAATTTATACATTTTATGTCCAAAATTACAAGATTTGGCTAGCCAAAAAAACAAAAGCTAAAACTATTTTGAATCATCTGAATGTAAACATGCCTTGTGGAATCCTTCTCCAAATTGTAAATTTCATATAATGCAATATAATTACTAGCAATGCATTGATAAATATTAAAAAAAAACTATTGGTATGTATCATCACAGTACTGCTGATAGCAAACAACAAAATCGATTTTTATGAAAAAGATGCAAATATGACCGTTAAGATTTCACACCACGGAGAACTAAAAAAACTGCATATTGTTACAATCAGCTAAATGGTAATCCCAGTCAAGTTCACATATCAACATAATAAAATCTCTGATGCCGCCGAAAGATCATCCAGATCGAACCTTCCCGGTTGCATCGACATCCCCATCCAATCACCCTGCCGCCGACCTCTGCTGATCCAACATGCGTTGCCTCTGATTCGAGGCGAGCGCGGCGAGCGACCGGATCTTCGACACCGCGGAGGCCTTGTCAGGAGGGCAGCTGAGCAGCGCCACCCGCAGCAACCGGATTGCCGCATCGGGGCGTCCCGCAGCCAGCACGACGCACGCAGCCCTGTAGGAATCGTCGGCTAGGCCCGCGGCGGAGACGTTGGGGCTTCTGGGGTGGCGGATGAGGGCTGTGGCACGGGAGTGCTCGAGGGAGGTAATGGCGGCGTCGATGTCGGCCATTAGGGTTTCGGCTTTGGGGGAAGGGGAGGGCTTCATGTTGTCGACGGGGCTCCAAAGGCGGAGAGAAGGGAAAGGGGAGCGCTCCTCGGCCGCCATCTAGATTTGCGAGGCGTGGACTGAGGGAAGCTTTTCCGGAGAAGGCCTATATTCGTCGTCACAGACCGCCGCTCCCGTATACTAGAGAACTGGATATCGAATTGCAAATGGAAGTTTCGAGGTTTTAAAAGTACCACTTGTAGGTTTTACTAGGAAGCATGCCCGCGCTTTGCGGCGGGAAGAGAATTAAATTTATTAGTTTGTTGATTATGTTGTATATATTGTAAAAAGAATAGTATCTGAAGTAGAAAGGTAATATGGTTATTATTAAAATCTATATATAAAAGAAGGCGGTATTTTTATTATTAACATTTATTGAAAGCAAGGAAGATATGCTAATAACGATTTGGAGGTTTGATTGCAAAGAGACATATAATAAAGAGTGTAAGCATACCTTGTTGACAGAATCGATGGTCTGCAATCGTTTAGACACAGGAAAAAGATATTTTTTTAGAAATGATTGTTTTCAGAAAGAGGAAATTAAGCTAAGATATAAAGTTTAAAGTTTTTTCAACAGAGGAGGTAGAATAGAAAATGTCTAGTTCTTAATTAATTTACAATAAAACAACATTTCAAAACATTTTTCTGACATAGGGATTTGAGTTCTTGAAAGTGGGAGGTCCACAAAGACAAAGATGACAGCTACCTGAACAAATGAGAGGAGTAAATATTAATAAAAAATTAAATCTATCAATGTCAAAATAGAAAGAAGTTAGTCAAAGTAGTAAAAGGTAAATGTAAAATTGTAGTTGATAATATTAATATGGCTCATATAGTGAGAACAAAGGAATAATATATAATAAAAGATTTGGTTTGGTCGATAAATTAAAGATAAAACAGGGAAATCTATACATAAATCTTACACATTTCAGTCTATGCTATTGGAGTCAGTTGCAGACGTTGAGGGAGCAGTTTGAAGCATCTCGACACTGTAATATGGGAAAAAAATTTAAAATGTAAAACAGTTTTATAATTTTTTTATAAGTAATGCAAATAAGAAATGAAATATTATATATTTATCTTATACCTTCGGCGAAAATTCGATACTTCAGGGATATCCAAGTCTACATGGAACTTACTTGAAGAAGTGGAGCATAAGATAGGATTACCTATGACAGTAAAAAAAGTTACAGAATATTTGAAATATATGCAGGAAAATTTAGAAAGGTAAATAAACTGTTAGAAAAGAAAACTAACCAAGGTAATACGTTACAGTTAAGCCTGTAAGAATGATTACGATTTTTTTGCCCCTATCACGACATAGATGTGATGGAAAAGTTTCTGCTATTTTTCCCCACAAAGTCATTGGCAGTATTTTCTCACTGTTTATTTCAAAATAGATACATTAGCTGAATTGTTCTTTGTAAGAATTAAGTTATTTCAAATTAAATTTTAGTTAATTACAAAATATGTACGATATTTAATATGACCTGTTGTTTTTTATTTGTATATTTTGTTTTGCAGGAGCACCTTCCTCGTAGTAAGTTCTTCTGTTGTTGGTATTTGGAAGAAGCCAACCAATTAGATCTAAAAAGTAAGATAAATTGTTAATATTAATGTTAGAATATAATAATGTGAAAGACAGATATTTCGTTTATATTCGATAAGTTTATAAAAAAAGTATACATACCAATGATATACGTATTGCAGAAGATAGGTGCTGTGACATCCTCAAAATCAACAAAGAAGAATTTATAGCGGAGGAAAGATATATCTATCTCCATATGATGAATAATATGGGTTATATCTGTAAACATTAAAATGAGTTCATTTGGTACAATTCTTAATGAGTTTTGTTTACATGTGTAGTACAGTCAACAACGGTATAGATTTCTCCTTCACGCAGACTATGGCCAAAAAAAATTCTTTGTCTAATTCAATTAGACCTTCGATGGGTGTTTCCTACATAAGATAAAATATTTCAGATTTAGTATACTGTAAAGGTTGACATTGTAAAGAAGGTAATAAGAAAAAATTATGTAGAAGAAGTTATGAATAGTATCATGTACTAAATATATATGTTGAAGATAACCTTTTCATCAATAGCAAGGAAGCTTGCACGAGATGGATTATTGAGGCAACGTAAGCTTGACGAATCCCACAAACGAATGATTCTGATTTTGACTGTACAAACTTCGCCCACATTTGTCAATTCAGAAATGTACGAATATTTCATCGTACTGAAGTACCTATTGTATTTACTGTGAGTTAAGAATAAAAGTAGAAGAAAGAATTTTCTATTAAGGATAAAGGAAAATATAAATAATCTTATATATTATTAAGATAAAATCCTTGAGCTAAACAGAAGTATGTATATATTAATGTAAAAAAACATACCTCGAAGACGTATGCAAATAAAGTGAAGACTCTATATAGTATAGAAAACAAAGCTATATGTTAGAAAGTAGTGAAAACAGCTCGCAAGAAGAAATCGTAAGAGTAAACTGCAATAAGAATTATGAAATAATTTGAGCTTATATATTCTATATGAGCATGAAATAAACATTTATTAGTAAATCATGTAGATGAGTAACATTGAACGACGAATAACGCTTATAGAAGACGATGTCAGCAAATAGGTTTTTAAAAAATACAGTAAAGTTGGAAATTATTAAGATAAAATTGGAGAACTTTCATAACAGTTATATGTGCATTAATAATAGAAGATTATATATATATATAATTTATATAGGAATAAGCAAGAAAAAAAGATCGAGTACATATATATATATATATCTTGGGCAAGAATTATTTAAGAAATAAAAGAAGATTAGAAATAAAATGGTATGTAGGTAGGTATTCAAAAAAAAATTATGCAGAGTATGTACTTTAAGTTATTGTAAAATCTGGTAAAAACTTTTGTAACAGTTATATAGATTTTTATGTTGGGGAAAATATATTTGTAAAAGATATATGAAGTAGTGGAACACATCATGAACTGTATGAAGGTGAAAATATATATTATAAGAAATTATCGTTCAAAATACAGTAAAAGAATACAGTTTTGTTGTTATCTGAATACATATTTGTAAGTTGTTAGAGAAAGATTTACCCTTGAATATTATAAGAAGGAATTCTGAAACTTTCATAGTAATTATATATAAATTGTTGTAAAACAAAGTGTAGCTGAAATATATATAGGAATCAGTCAGTGGTTTGAAATATTTCGCAGATTTGGATGTAGAAGAAGTAATCTGTAATCATGTCAAATATTATAGAAGAAAGTAATTAGGGAATTAAAGAAAATTTTTGTACTCTATAAGTTGGAAATTAGCAGAGGTAAGGAGTATGGAGAAGAATATTTAGTTTATTTGAAAAAGGTAGAAATGGAAAAGTAGAAACTGTACATACTGTTTGATTAGAAAATAGTAAATTGATTTCCTGATTCTGATTTAATATAAGAAAACGCTGAGAATAGCATATCATTATTAAATGTATGTAAAATATTTTGAGATAAAATTTGGTGGATCATCATACGTGGAAGAGGTTCTGAAAAGTAAATGATAACTATCATTTGTAAAATAATCTAAAAATGAATTAAACATATACAAACTGTAGTAATAATAGAAAATGATTTATTTTGTATTAAACGAAGTATGTAAGAAAGATTTAATGACGAGTAAGGTAAATGGTAAAAACCATTGACTTTGTTAGAAGCAGGATTTTTTTTTAAATAATAGATAACTTCAGACGTCTAAAGAGAAAAATATAGAAAATTTCATAATATTTACAAATAGATACATGTTATAAGAAGTGTAACTGAGAAAAGGATATGAAGTAGTGAAAGGGAGTATGGAACGATAAATTTTAAAGATATAGATTGCATGGAATGAGTATTTAAAGAGCAAAAGAATAGTATAGAAGAAATCTTATGTAGATAGGTGCTTACAACTTTTAACAGTTGCTAACTTTCAACATAATAAAAAAATTCCATAATATATATATATATATATATATATATATATATTCATGTTAAAAGAAGCATACCTGAAAGAAGTAGATGAAACAGTCAAAGCTATTATAGGCTGAAAAAGTTATAGATGTATACCGTAAGAAACCGTTATTTGAAATATAGCAGAAAATTAAAGATTACCTATTATGTCTATGTGTATTTCTTTTTTTTAAACAATAGTTAACTTGAAAGATCGCGAGGGAAGATTTGAAATCTTTTATACCAGTTGTATATACATTGATGTAAAGGAAACTTTACCTGACAGAAATATATGAAGCAGTGAGGGGGACCATGAACAGCAAGAACTGGAACATGTATGTTATAAGGAAGTGTTGTTTGAATGATACCACAGAAAGTAGATATAAACTGCTCATGCAGATGTGTCGATATTTATGGTAATAAATGTTGCAGTTGTCAGATATGTTGTAACTGCGTGAAGAAAATAACTGCTACCTATGCATGTCGTTGCTTTTATTTTAAAAGCTTCTATACATGGTAGGTATAGTGTATTTATGTATGGGGAACAAATATCTAGGCATCATGTAGAATAAATGTGTTGTCAGTGTCAGTCAGAATCTACCTACCTGGTTTCAGTATTTGTATTTTGACACTGTTTACATTACCACATATTTGATATAGTAACAGGCAACAATACCTACCTGAAACGTGTTGCTGCATGCAAAAACTTGATAGAATTAGATAATAAAAATCCACGATGCCAGCTGGCAGTAGGGTGGGTTTAATAATATAGAGGATGCACGATGACACGCGGCAGTAGGTGGAATGAAACGCATTAATAGTTTAGAGAGTAGATAGTTTTTTTATGAATAATTTAACGGAGACAGTTTAACAGGTAAAAGAAATTAATTTAAAAATATTAAAAGAACTTGCTATAGATATGAGATCCTAACCTTGATCAAACTCGGACTGCACAAATTATCAGTTACGTCTTGTATTTGCTCCGCACAAAAAGATTAAATTATCTGACAATGTAAACCAGTGAAAAGAAGGCCCGTTTTCTAAGTTAATATTCCAGTATTACTATTACTATCCACAACTTTAACAATCCGAATATGTTTTATAATTATAATTTACTTTTAGTACACTTACTGAATCTGCAATATTTTCGATAAGTATATAAATAATTTTATATTAGATGACCTTCAATATTTTAAGGAATATTTACATATTACTAACATAAATAAATCAGCGAACAATGGCAATGCTGCTCGGTATATATATGGTTGAAGTCATTGGAAGAAAATATATAAATAACAAATGTGTTGTATATTGAAGAAACAAAGATATATATATGGACATGGAATTTCTAGGTATTATCATGCAGTGAAGTAAAAACAAAGATTTAAGTTTTTCTCTTGTCTACAATATACTTTCAGGCTGTGTATACGTAATGTAACAAATAACTGTGTATGTAAATGTAAGAGAATATCTTTACCCTCGTAAACTTACCAGCTAAGTAAAATCCGAGTAGACATCGGCAACGAAGGCCATCAATATCACAGAAAACGGGGGAAAATATTACCCCAAAATGAAAAGTATATGTAATGACAACATATAAATAGCAGTGATCAGATATAATAACAAAAGTGAAGAAAAGAATAAATCTAAGAAAGCAAGAACACCAAAAACTGAAGTGAAGAACGACAACACAAATCCTATACATCGTTGAACTATATATACTACGAAATAAGTGGTTTAACTTACCTATGAAAAAACACCAATTAAATAAAATCACAGCAGACACCAACAATCTATCTTGACCCTCCTTTCAACAACAACCTCCAATTAATTTAAGGTAACTTATTTTTATCACATTCTCTACAATCAAACAACAGCTAGATGATCCTCTGAGATTAACAATTCTATATCATTGGAATAACAATTCAAGTTCCTTTTGTCTTTTATTTATGCGTATTATATCTCTATATATATGTCCATGTATGTTGAATACTGTCGCGACCCCGTCTCCCGGGCCGTCGGATCCTCCCATATCCAGATCTGGTTACTCAGCAATAATTTATTCAACAATCACAACTAACATTCAGAAATAGACTGCAAATAAAAATACTCAGAAGAAAAGATTTCAACACTTTTCCATTCACAAAATAAAGTTCGGATGATACACTGTCCCACTATAACCATTTACATGTTCATCAGCTTGAAAAGAAAATATACAAAAGATTACTAACTACCTTAAAAAGTAAAGCTACCGTGGTTGGCTGGATGTCTAGTATGTAAGCTGGATGATTTTTTTAAAGTCCTTGCGATGGCTCACCGATACCTGTTGGGTTTTCCATAAATCATAGGATAAAAATTAGCGAATGCTAAGTAACGAAGAAGAGAAAAGCAACAAATCGTGTAATTTTTCAAAACTTGATATCATGAAAAATTCATTCTTTCTCATTAATTTAAGTTCTATTCCTTTCTATTCTACATCAGGGATTAGTCCAGGGGAACCCCACCATTCTTGGACTCCGAAGCTGTGGACACTTCGGAATTGGAGATTGTGTTGATCTTAGTAAGCTTATGCCGCCGCACGTCGCCTCAACCAATCCTCCAATACTACCCTGACAATTTCCTTTTCTTTTATTAAACAGGGTCTCAAATCTCAACCTGGAAAATCAAATGAGCACACCGTCCTCGAGGACTCGGTTGCTTAAAACATCAGGCTAACATTTAATCCTATAACCTAGCGGCTTTAAATACATGTTATCGTGACCCAGCCGCTATTGAACCACCCGTGCCTCCACATGGCACGACCACATCTTCCGTCGTTCTAACCCGAATATATTGGCTCCCGGTACCACGCGTTGCAAAACATTCATTTCGTGCACACTTATCATAACAGGGCAACCGTGTACCACCTAGGTAGGGAAACGCCAATACGGGTTCCTTCCGACAAACCTACAGGTTGCATGTCCGACCTGTAGTTCTACTCCCATTCATCCTTAACGTAACACACGATCCTTCTCAGGATCCAACTCAAACCACATCAATTCCCATGATGTAATTCTTTCGTTAAGTCTTCGATTTAATCAACAATACTTAGTATAGACTCACATATATATTATTCATATGCTTATATACTCGTATTTATGACTGTTTTGACTCCGAAACTCTAACTTTCAAAGCCACCGCATCGATTTGATGCTTAAACCTTATTTTAGTGGGAATCACAAAGCAACTTTTTAGACTTTTTCAAAAATAGCCAAAATTAGGGTTCTTCGTAGCAAATAACACAAAATCAAGAATTTCAATAATTTCTTATGAAAACCCAATAGGAAAAGGAAGGATTTCATTACCAAATCGAGCTCTCTCTCGTGTATGCAAGACTTTATCGTGTTTCGTTTTTAGAAAGGCTATTTTAAGGCTCCTGAAAAGATCGAATTTCATTTTCGCATCAAAACGCTAAGAACATGTCAAGAACGCGAAGAACGAACGAAGAACGTGAAGAACACGAAGAACGTCAAGAACAAATTTTCCCTTAAAATTTCGGCAGAGTTTCCCCTTATATCGGGACATATTTCTCGAAAAATTTTGGCAGAGTTTTCCCTTATATCGGGACATATTTCAAAATTAAAACGAAAAGAGTTTCCTCTATAAAATCAATCGAGAGGAAAATAATAACGAAACTGAAAGAATATACTCAACAACAAGAGATGAAGAACCGGTAGACACCACACATCTTAGGTGAGTGAACGTGTGACGAATCACAAGGTCACTGACGTGCATAGCCGCCCGTACCTAAGTAGGGTATTACACAGATTTCTCCATCAAAATAACTATAAAAGCATAATACGAAGAATAGAAACATAAACGATGGAGAATCGGTAGACACCATGCGTCTTAGATGAGTGAACGTGTGACGAATCACAGGGTCACTGACGTGCATAGCCGCCCGCACCTAAGTAGGGTGTTACACAGATTTCTCCTCGAACCACAACATGAAAACGAATCGGAAAGAAAGATGAATCACGAACAAAACTTGGAAGAACAAGAGTATGAATTGAAAGCCTAGCTTACGAAGCAAACTAAGAGAGGATCATACCTTTCTCCTCCTAGTTCTCCCGGCAGCGCTTCTCCCTTGCCTCCCACTCCTCCTCCCGACCTCTCGACCCTAGCCCTTGGGGTGGTGGTGGTAGTGGAAGTCGTAGAGAATGAATGGGTAGGGGGGTCTATTTATAGGCCACAGAAAACCACTAACCATGGTTAGAAAACCATGGTTTAGACCTTAATCATGGTTTAGCAGCCCATGGTTTTGGCCCATGGTTTTAGCCAAAACTTATACCAAACTTGGAGCTTAAGTTAGAACATTCTAGAGGATTCTAGATTCGCTAATGACGCTTAATTAACACTAATCGTGATTAACTTTCACTAATCGCGATTTAACTTTCGCGGCTTACGCTTATCTTTTGTTAACTATTGATTAGTGTTTGCTAATGATCATTAGCGGTTTTTAATCGATCATTAGTTTCTTTAATCATATTTAATTAGTCTTAATGACAGTCGTTATGGATTAATGACTTCTCTTTCTTCGGAAAATCATAACAATTCGAAACGAAGTCCGATTCACACGAAACAAAT
This sequence comes from Ottelia alismoides, assembly GCA_037367405.1. Lineage (NCBI taxonomy): Eukaryota > Viridiplantae > Streptophyta > Magnoliopsida > Alismatales > Hydrocharitaceae > Ottelia > Ottelia alismoides. Next base: position 506,640 of record JAZKJV010003385.1, on the reverse strand, counting down.
TTCGTTGGTTTCCTCTTGATGAGCCGGATCTTATTATATAGGATCCGAGATTTGCCAAGTTCAGGGCTTTACAAATACCTCCCTTAAAACTGGCTTACTTGTTTTAAGATGTTACAACGAAAATACAGTAGAGAAAAGTAGCCCAACCATCAATATAATGTAGAACAGGAAACTAAAGTCATAAAAAAATTACATGGAATACATAGCATACAAATAACATATAGAAATTGAAAAGAACAATTGAAAAGGAAATACATGCAACCAACCAGCAAATGGAAAAATCTAACAGTAGAATAATAGCACAAGGCCTGAAGATTGTACAATTACATATTTTAGCAAGTAAATAATTTAAATTACCTATTACAACTTACCAGCTAAGAGAAATCCGAACAGACATCGACAACGGAGGCCATCAATATCACAGAGAGCAGGCAAAAATATTATCCCGAAATAAAAAGTACATGCAATAACAACATATAAATAACAGCAAGCAGATATGGTAACAAAATTCAACAAAGAAATATATGTAAGAAACCAAGAACTATAAAAGAACATAAAACCTATACATCATCCAACTATATCCACTACGCATCGACAACATAAACCATCAATATAATGAGAAAGAATAAAAACCTATAAACTACTAAATCAGAATCTCACCATGATGTAATATATAGCAACAGAACATTCCAAAGATCCATAATATCTAAAATCAGGGAGAACTCCATAATCATAAGAAAATAACTAACTATACAGCGTAAACCATCTCGACTATAGATGGGGAAAGAGAGGAAACATAATACCAAAACATCTACAGCGTAAATGGGAAGGAAAATATGGCGAGGAGAAGAAGAATGGAACATAACTACAACACATCCCGAAGATCCATAAAATCTAGAATTAGGGAGAAATCCATAAGCATACAAACAGAAGGTACCTATAAAGCATTGCACAATTACATATTTTAGGAAGTAAATAATTTAAATTACCTGTTACAACTCACCAGCTAAGAGAAATCCAAACAGACATCGACAACGGAGGCCATCAATATCACATAGAGCAGGCAAAAATATTATCCCAAAATGAAAATACATGGAATAGCAACATATAAATAACAACAAGCAGATATGGTAACAAAATTCAACAAAGAAATATATGTAAGAAACCAACAACTATAGAAGAACATGAACCATCTATTCTCTATACTATTAGCAGAATAAAAATATGTCGAAGAGAAGAAGAAGGGAAAAAATGCCTATGAACACACAACAGTCATCAAAAAACGTTAAAATCGAGAGTGGAAAAAAAGAAGAAACACAGTACATTGATAAGCAAAAACCTACGGAAACCGCGAAGATAGATAAAGAAAGCAGACGTTAAAAGATGTAACAGCAAGAGGAGAAATATGGTGAAGAGAAGAAGAAAGAAGGAGGAAAACATGCCAATGAATACGTACCAGTAGACCTTCTCCAGATGTTTGAAGCAACTACCAGAAACAAACATACCTACAAGAGAAGAGAAGAAGATGCACAGTAGAACGATCGGCGGAATGCAATGGAAAGGAAGAAGTAAGGGTTTCGTAAAAGGAGATTTCGAAAGGGATACATGGCGGAAGCTTGAAAGGTAACGTCGAATCATATCAGATCAAGAGGGAACAACGAAGAAGAAAAGCCCCGCGGTAGTCAGAAGAAATGAGCAAAAGAAACAGAGAGAGCAAAGGAGGCGCCAAAACACACGATGGAAAGGAAGCGAGAACAGGATGATGAACACATACCATTCATTCAAAGGCGGTAGACCATCGCCAGACGTTGGGATCATCTAGCAGAAAGAAACAGACCTACGCGAGAAAAAAAGAAGATGCACAGTAGAACGATCGAAGAAAGGCGTTGGACACGGAGAAGTTAGGGTTTCGTAAAAGGGGATTTGGAAAGGGAAGCAGCACGGATGCGTGGGAGGTAACGTGGAGAGAAGGAAAGAAGATGCACAGTAGAACGATCAGTAGAAGGCGGTGGACACGAAGAAGGTAGGGTTTAGCAAAAGGGGATTTCGGAAGGGATGGAGCACGGACGCGTGTGAGGTAACGTGGAATGATGTCAGAAGATGAAGGGAAAATACGAAGGCGCCAGAATACACGACGGGAAGTAAGCAGAGCGGCAACGCAAAGGGAAAAATGGCGGGAGAACGCAGGGTGACACGTGGCACAAGGATGAGATGAAATCCACTAATAGTATAGAGAATAGATGTTTGGATTAATGGGCCCAAGTGATAGACGTCAATGATTCGTAAAAATCAGAAAAAGTTGGGTTTTTATCAGTTATGCCCCTCTGAGATCTGAGATATTGCAATTTCAGTTATGCCCCTCCCTTTTTTGGAATATCAGGTATGCCCCTACCTTCTTGCAAAATTCATAGTTTTGCCCTTCTATTAAGGTAAAGTAGGGGCATAACTGATATTACGAAAGAGCAGAACTGTTAATTTTGCAACAAGGTTGGGGCACAACTGATATTTCAAAAAAAAAGGAGGGGTATAATTGAAATTACAATATCTCAGAGGGGCACAACTGATAAAAACCCAAAAAAGTTATATCGTTGATTTGTTTCATATGGTATAATCCGCCTGAATCGAATTAGATCAGTAGTTCATATAAATATAAATAATACTATATCATATATTTAAACGATTTTCACTTGTGTTCTTTTAAGTTTTTCAATAACACTTGTGCCTTAAATTTCACAATTAAATGTGTGTCGTTATATTTTTACAAAATCATAGTGTGACCTTTTATTAGTACACACATGTTCTTATTTTATACCAACATAAGATAATATTGTAAATAGTTTAAGAATATGGAGGGGTAAGTGTAATTGCTAAAAAAGTTAGAGTATAAATGTTAGAAAAACTCAAAAGGGCATAACAAATATATTTTCTCAAATTCTTAGAAGTACATATATGTGATGTATAAAATTAAAAACTTTAAATTTATTCAAACTCTAATTGATGAAAGGGTAAAGAGAGCATGAAACCTTGGATGCATCTAACTGTATTCACCCCATCAGTTTTCTTTATTTTTGGATTTTTTTGAAATGGAACTTTGTCGAACATAGACCACCATATATCACCATGCCCTCATTCCAAATTCAACTTAATTTCAAGACTTCTATCATATTCTCGCACCTTCTAGATGGACATGTTAGGAATATCTGTTTTGAATGAAATTTGAAAGACATATTCCACTCAATAGATAAGTAAATTCCCCTATTTTTTATTTCAACGAAATCCAAAAATAAAGGAAAAATAGTCAGATCCATACAGTTATACCTAACTAATTCTTTACTTTTTAAATTTAATTGAACATAAAACATATGAGATTTATATCACCATATATTACCATGCTCTCAGTCCAAATTCAACTTAACTTGACACCTCTATCATATTAATCAAAACAATCAATTTTTAATGGTCTTAGAATTGTTGAAATTGACTCCTTACAGATAGACATGTCGAGTATTCCCCTAGTTTCATTTTAAAAAAAAGTAAAAAAATAAAGGAAAAAAATGATCGGGTGCATACAATTAGATGCACGCTAGAGGAAAAAGGAGTATGCACCCCATGATGCATCTAACTGTATGCACTCGACCATTTCTTTCTTTATTCTTGGATTTTTTTGAAATAAACCTAGAGAAGGATTTAGATCACCATAGCATGCTCTCATTCCAAATTCAACTTAATTTGGCACTTCTATCATATTCATCAAGACCATCAAATTTTAATCGTCTCAGAATTGCTAAAATTGAACGCTTCCAAATGGACATGTTAGGAATGTCTGTTTTGCATCAAATTTGAAACACATACTCCACTCAATATATTAAGAAAATCGCCCTAGATTTCATTTCAAAAAAATGAAACAAAATATTCAGGTGCATACAATTAGATGCACCCTAGGGGCATACTCCCTTTTCCCTGGATGAAAGGGAAAAGGGAGTATACACCCCGATGTAAAAGGGAATATGCACCATGGGGTGCATCTAACTGTATGCACCCAACCATTTTTTCTTTATTTTTGGATTTTTTTATATGATACTAAGGGAGATTTAGATCGCTATATATCACCATGCTCTCATTCTAAATTCCACTTAATTTGACACTTCTATCATATTCATCAAGACTATCAAATTTTAACTTCTTAGAATTGCTGAAGTTGACCCCTTCTAGTTAGACATGTTAGGAATGTTAGTTTTGCATGAAGTATGGAACACATATTCCACTCAATAGCCAAAGTAAATCCCCTTATGTTTCATTTAAAAAAATAAAAAATAAAGGGAAAATGGTTGGGAAGTTAGATGCGCCTTAGGGTGCATACTCCTCTTTCCCTTGAGGAAAAATGTTGTTAGTTTACTACTTCTCATTGTGTTACCATTACAACTTCTTCTTTATGTAGAAGCATCATTTGGTACTGCTGGAAGGACACAACACTACCCCTATGCACAATGTGGTAAGAGAGAGAGGCAATGCTCGTAAGGCAGGAAGGATGGGACGATATTGGGTCATAGACACAAATAGAAGGAGAAGAGATAAATTAGTATCATACTTAGAATGAAACTAGATTATGTATGGTTTTTAAAGATTTGTATTTTATTAAATAATTAGCATTATTTTTTTTATCAAAATGGATGATTAAACATATGGTTTATTCAATTGGTTCAACTGAGGCAAGCAGTTCAATTGGGTTTTGATTAATTTTTATTTTTTAAGTAAAAACTAGATGATTGGATTGTTTTTAATCCGATTCTTGGTTTAATTGATTAAACCAATCAGTTCGATTCGAATTTTAAAGTCTGAGATCATCAAAATTTTGTCTTGGCCACAATTAGAGGCCATCTCGATTCCCTTTGAATTAGTCGAGACCTCAACACCTCATCTTCGATAATAGAGTTGTCACGAGTGGAGAACGTGAATGCTTCCGATAGTTCTTCAAAAGAGTTCGTGCACGCAACGATGCAAATAGGGGTGTAAACGGATCGAACCTGAACGAATCTATATTTTTTAGGTTCAGTTCATTTATTTGATCGAACCTAAATTTGTGTTCAGGTTCTGTTCATTTATTTCCGAACCAAATATGGATCGAACTTTTAACGAGCCGACCCTAAGAGAATATCGAACTTGAGAACGTTCTAACACCTTTACACGGAAAGTATAGGGTGACTGAGAAGAGGGCACATCATCCTCGATTATAATATCAAAATATAACATTTGTTGTTGGGAAGTTGCTCCTTTTGACAAACATTTGACAATTAAATGGGGGAGATTCTACAACCTTCAAGCATCAATATCCCACATCGACTGGTGGATTCATGATGGTTCTATATTTATTATTGCATCTTTCTATTTATATCATGTGGACATTGGGGCAGTAGTGAAGAGGAGATTAAAGGGTTGCCCTTTGATTTGAGCGTGAATGAGCAAAGCTTGGAATATCTTGGTTCAATTCCTCCATGAAAAGGTCAAGAAGATATAAAATCATTTTAGCATATATGCACACGACAGAGAGGTATTTTAAATCTTCTTGTTGATATATGTAAATCCAGCGATGAGCACCATAATTCGGGATAAGATTATTTATAATGAGCACCATAATTTGGTATAAGACTATTTATATTTAGGAGATATTCGAAACTTCCAACATACTTTTTGGAATAACTTGAATAATTGATTCATGTTATATAGAGTGAGATAATAGTCAAATTTTAGTATTATCTTGACAAAAAATACCTTTTAGAACAATGTAAACTTCATTGTATAACTCTCATTGAAACTTAATTATATGTCAAAATATAGTTTGGATTTAAAGATCTACAAAAAAAATTTAGACCAAAAGTTGTGATATCTTTAATAATTAATAGTTGTTTTCATAAAAATTGCAAAAAGTACTAGTGAATTTGAATTTTTATATCTTGATCTATTATTCATGCTAAAATATTCATAGAAATTATTTCTTGAGTAACTAAATTTGTGTTTTCTAAGGTTATTTGTCATTTTAATTTTATTAAATCATAAAAAATATTTTAAATTGATATTTTGCAAAAAAAACCTCCAAATATATTTGATTTTAACTGCAATTTACTATGTTTGATTTGGGAGAAAAACAGAAAACAAGTTCTCTTTTTTGATAAGTAAAAGTAATTGTATAAATTTCTTCACAAAAAGTTGTACAAAAGGTAGCTACACAGTAGCCAGTTGAAGAGCTTCCATACAGAGCTGACTTGGAACCCAAAGGGAACTCCTAAGCTAATCAAAATCTCAGGAGCCCTCAAATTTTCTTAGTCAAGAGGTAATCACGGTAGACCAGACCACAAGCGCGATAAGAATGGCCAAGGCAGTGTGAGTCGACGGGACCGAAATGGAGCCAGTCTACACGATAGTGTCCTTGAGAGAAAGAGCAAGGGGAACTAGTAAATCAAGGGCACGCCAAGAGCTGTGCCAGACCTCAACAGAAAACGAGCATTGGAACAACAGATTGGTGTGGGATTCCATTTCAGCAGAACATAAATAGCATGAAGAGTGGGGGACCGCAGCGAAGGAGGCGAGTCTATCAGTGGTAGACAGCCTCTCAATAATAGCCCTATTGAGCGTGAAGGAGAATCGAGGCGGGGAGCAGAGATCCCAGATGATAGGAGCCCAGGTGAGCACAACACTCCGAGGACGGAAGATATCATAGGCATCGGCAAAGGAGCAACCTCTAGGTGAGCGAGCCCAAGCAAAAGGGGGGGCATCCCTAACGATGACATCTCTAATGTAACTTCTTCGACCCAGGATGCAACGCCAAACCCAAGAAGCAGAAGGGGCAGGAGCAGCATTCCAAAACGAACAATTGAGGAGGTACTTGCGTCTAATGAAGGCAGCTCGGACCGACGAGTCCGAGGAAATAACCCTCCAGCCCCAAGAGGCGATCATGGCCTCACAGAGGGCGACAAACGATTTCAACCCCAAGCCCCCCTCCAACCTTGGGAGGCAAACAGTGCCCCAGGAGATGTCGTGGCGGTGGTGACCCCAAAGGATGTTAGCGCAAAGCGAAGAAAGCCGGTGTACGATCCTCAAAGGAATAAGCACGCTCGCGACCCGATAAAGGAAGATCCCATGGATGACGGAGTTGACGAGTTGGGCCTACCCAGCCATAGAGAGCAACCTGGTGCTCCAGCTATGGAGCAGCTTCCCGATCTGGTCCTCCAAGCCACGGGAGTTGCTGCATCTGTGAAAAGAGGAAGCGACTGGTAGCCCCAAGTAAGTGGACGGTAAATACTGATTTAGGATGCCCAACTAGAGGTTAACGACGAAATAAGGAGTAAAGCATTTTGGTCTAAAAACTTTACTTTTCCGTGCATTTAACTTGATTCCATAGATGCGTTTGAAGGCGTTTAAAATGTCCCAAATCGCTAAGAGTGATCGGAGGGTGCCCTTGTAAAAGAAAAGTAAATCGTACACATATTATAAGTGAGAGGGAGCGACAACACGACCATGCCCCATAGGGAAGAACCGGCCATCGGCAGTGAAAAGCTCAACCAGACTAGTGAGCGATTCCGTCGCTATTGTGAATAGCAGAGGGCTGAGGAGATCCCCTTGTCTCAAACCACGAGTGCCCTTGAAGAATCCATGGGGGGCACCAGTGATCAGAATTGAGTACGATGAAGTGGAAATGCAGTTGGCAGTCCATGCGATCCAAGTGGAGCAAAACCCCATAGCGTTGAGAGCATCAAGGATGAAAGAGTGCTCGATGCTATCAAACACCTTGGAGAGATCAATCTTCAAACAAGCCCTGTTACGGTTGGATCTCCAATCGAATCCACAAGAAGTTCATTGGCAAGATGGATATTATCGTTGATCGACCGACCTTTAATGAACATAATTTGGTTGGAGGAGATGAGTTGGGGAAGAACGATGGCCAATCTGGAAACCAACAGCCTTGCAAATATTTTGCAAATGACGTTGCATCCAGAAATAGGGCGGTAATCACCAAGGGTAGAGGGGGACGTCACTTTAGGGTTAAGGGTGAGGAAGGTGTGATTCACCTCCCTAACCATGCCGTCCCATCAAAAAGAAACTCCATTGCCGCACAGACTGCATCCTTAACCAGGTGCCAGTGGGTTTTAAAGAAGAGCACATTGAAACCGTCAGGACCCGGGGCCTTAGAGGAGCCAATGGAATTGACGACATTCCAGATTTCATTTTCCGCAAATGACCGAACCAGCCAAGCGCTGGATAGGGCGGTGAGACGTCGAATGGGAGGAGGCGGCCCAATCAGTGGAGGCCGAGGGGTTGGAGGGGCGATGAGATTAGAGAAGTGAGTGCAAGTAGCGCTGGCCAATGAAGCGGGGTGATCAATCACGGAACCCTGGTCATCTAAAAGCTACATAATGAAGTTCATCGAAGCTCTAGCATTAGCAGAAAGACGGAAGTACTTCGTATTACGATCCCTAAGGTTCAGCCAGTCCTCTCTACTTTTTTGTTTTCAAGCAGATTCGAGGTCCGAGTCCAGCATGTCAATGTACACTTTCGCGGCCTCTTCCAGCCGCACGAGTGTGGGATCGAGCAGCTCCAACTGTAGGGCCGCAGAAATATCACTGATGAAGGCCTCCGCCCTCCTAGCTTCGGTGAATACATTTGCCACCTTGGAGGCCCAATCTTTAAGAGCGTACTTAACGTTCTTAAGTCTACCCATGAGGTAATAAAGAGGGTTACCAACCACAGGACAATCCCAACCACGGTTAGCAACATCCTGATATCAATCACGACCAATCCAATAATCAAAGAATCGGAATGGAATTCGTTTTTTTAAATCTGGAGCAAAGTGCCACAGTAAGCAGAAGATGGTCAGACGATGGAAGTGGGGAGTAGCAAAGCTTGGCGAGAGGCATATTCAGAAGAAAATTGTCTTTGACAAGAGCTCGATCGAGTCTAGCAGTGATTCTAAGCGGCCCAACGGAAGAGTTATTCCACGACCACTGAATCCCATTTGATTCTAAGACGGAGAGACCGCATTCGATAATGCACTAATTGAATTCGTCGAGTGGACCCCTTGGGGAGCGCGCCCGCCGATCCTCTCATCTGAAAAGTGGACAACATTAAAATCACCAATAACCATCCAAGGCCCAGGAATATCCGCCTTAATATCTTGAAGATGAGACCAGAGAACCCTTCGTTGGATGGGGGCAATTGTCTCCATATACAACCGAAAGGTGGAAGGCGAAGCCTCCAAGATTAGTGCATAGCATTGTGAGAGCTTGAGGATGGACCCCAACAGTGGTGCAACTCCAACAGTCCGATCTCCATAAGAAGTAGATGCGACCGAGCGGTGTATAGTTATGCGCAATCTCCCATCCCATGGGGATGGAGTCTGCAAACCGGCGCATGTTTTCAGGCCTAATCTTGGATTCAAGTAAACCCATTATTTTCGCATCCTTAGAGCGGAACTCCTTTAGGATTGCTTTGACCTTACAGGGCTTGCTGAGTCCACGGGTATTGCATACAACAAGAGACACGGGAAATCAGAGGTTGGACTGCTTGGGCGGCACTGTCCCGTTTGGTTTAGAGGACTTTGGAGCCTTCTTTTTCTTATGTGTGGCCAAGAACCAGGCCGGGTTCTCCTCTGATAAAATTGCAGGAATGTCCCCAGCAGGGTGCGAGTGGGCATTCTCGACCTCCGAGGAAGGGTTATTGAGGTCGAAGAGTTGGGTCGCAACACCATTTACTGGTGGCACGGTAGACTTCTGCTTGCCAATGCCTTTTTCTGGAAAAGATGCCTTGATCCAAAGGGGAAGGAGGAAAGGGCCTTACCGGGAGGGTTACCCTTTTTATGAGGCTTTGTATGAGACGGAATTTCAAAAGGTCCAGGGTCCTGGGAGTCAGAAGCAGCTTCATCCCTTTGCACTTGCGTGGCTTTCAAAGAGCAGGGAATGTAAGTTGACGATGGTTGCCCGCCCAGCGCCTCGTCCCCCTGTCCTCGAGCCTGAGGAGCCTGAGGAGAGGACCCGGCCAGATGGCTCCCTGGCGAATTTCTTTCCATGTTAGAAGATTCTTGAGGAATCTTTCCAGCAGCTATGGAATCCGTCGAGATATCGGTAGCCGGAGTATCACAATTATCGCAGTCTGGCGGGAGGAGCGAGCTTTGAGGAGCTCTCTTCTTACCTTGATTTTCTAGTTAAAACGAAAAGGGAATACACGATTATAATATTAAATTAATAACAAAATAATAAAATAGCTATTAGATATTCACATGTTTTCATGTGCACAGTGAGCCTCCTTACGTCGAACCTCGGAACAGACACTATATATAAATTTAAGATATCCCTGAGTGTTTCAGTTGAAATAATAAAATATGCTTGCTTGTTTAAATTGCATTGACATATTAATTTTCGATTTTTAAAAACAACGTGTGGTAATGATGAAAAATAAAGAACTTGAATTGTTTGGATCCTTTGTAATACAACACATTGTATTTTTCTATAAATTTTTAATGCATAATACATGCATTGACGTTAAATCAAATCAAATGCATGGAAACGTAATTGTATCCACTTCATATATTTAAAAAGTATACTTGGATGCTTATAATTCTTTTATCTAATGGAAACATATAATCTTATCCTTTTTAAAATTAATATTTATTTAAAATGAAAGCCATCTTTGAAATATTTAAGAGGCTTTTTTGTGTTATACAATTCGTGGATAGAAATGAAGAGGCAAAAGTCATCCTGTATTTTGTAACGTCTTATGTCATTTTCATAGCAAACACTCTCTTCAAGAAGATGGAGGAGCATTTAAGTATACTTATAAGAATGACCCGACTAAAACATAGATAGTTACTTTGCAATGAGGAAAGAGATTAGTTGTGTTTCAGAGACTGTAAAGTAATCCTAAGAGAGAGTTTGACATCTCAACATCGCTTGCTAGTTATGGATGCACAAATAATAGGTTTAGCAAAGAAGAAGATGGTTCCCAAGATCATTATAATTAAATGGTGTAATCTTCAATTGAAGCAATCGAGCTTCAAGGAGAAGGTCTAAGAAGACTTATCTTGAGATTGTAACAGAAGTGCAAACGAGATGTGGGAGGCGGTTGCATCTTGTATTCGAAGGTAGCCAAAGAGATGCTTGGCGAGTCTAAGGGATGAGTTCTAGATCAAAAGGAAGCTTGTGATAGAGTGAAGGGGTGCAATAGAAGATTAAAATTAAAAGAGCTTGCTTTAAAGCTATGTATAAGGATATAATGGAGGAAACTATCACAAACTACAAAATAGTAAAGAAGGAAGCAAAGAATGTTATAAGTGAAGCCAAGTCAAAAGCTTATGAAGTTTTGTACAAAAAGCATGACTCAAAGGAGGTCTAGAAGGATATATTCAGATTGACCAAAGAAAGAGAAAGAAAGACCAAAGATCTTTCTCAAGTGAGTTGCATCAAGGACGAGGAAGGATAAGTTCTTGTTACTTGAAAGGATATAAAGACTAGATGGAAGCAATATTTCCGCAAGGTTTTCATTGGGGAATGGAATAAAGAGATTATTTTGGAAGATTTTGTTGGTAGTGAATGTTACCTGAAACATGCAAGCTTTAAATGGATACAAAGGAATGATGTAGATGGGGCTTTAAAGGTTATGAAACCTGGAAAAGGGGTAGGACCTACTTATATTCCTACAAAAGTTTGGAGAGTTATAGGCAAATGAGGTTTGACTTGGCTCACAAATTTATTCAATGTTATTTGACGAAATAAGAAAATACGTGAAGAATGGAGTAGAAGAAATAAAGTATCTCTCTATAAGAATAAATGGGACATTCAAAATTTTTCGAAGTATAGAGTTATCAAACTGTTGAGTCATACTATGAAAATTTGAGAATATGATCTCAAAAGAAGGTTGAGGCAAGTTTTCAAAGTAACCAAAAACCAATTCGGGCTCATGCCAGGTCGCTCAACTATTGAAGCTATTCACTTGTAGAGGAGAACAATGGAGATTTATAGTGCTAAAAATAATAACCTCCATATGATTTTTATTGATTTGGAGAAGGCTTATGATTCAATCTCAAGGGAGATTTTGTGGAGAATTTTGGAGAAGAGACAAGTACATGCCCTATACATTAATCTTATTAAGGATATGTATGATGTGGCTTTATCTTGTATAAGGATCCATTATGGGAAGACTGGCTGTTTTAGCATCAACTTCAATCTGCATCAAGGTTTAGCTTCGAGTCCATTTCTTTTTACTTTGATTATGGAGGAGTTGACTAGTCACATTCAGGATGAGATGCCTTGGTGTATGTTGTTTGTCAATGATATTGTGTTGATTGATGAGACAAGAGATGGAGCAAATGAGAAACCGGAGGTTTGGAGGCATACTTAAGGGACTAAAGGATTTCTTATAAGTAGGTCTAAAACTGAATATATGGAGTGCACATATGATGGAAACAATGGTGAAGGACTCAAGGGGAAGATTGGAGACAATAACAATCAGAAGAAAGATTATTTTAGCTACTTTAGATCTATTTCACAATAGGATAGAGAAATTGATAGAGATGTTACCCATAGAATAAATACATCTTGGCTAAAGTGGAGAGAGCCTCTACTGTTCTTTATTATAAGAAATCCCATTGAAAGTCAAAGGAAAGTATTACAAAGAAATCGTGAGACTGCTATGCTCTATGGATCAGAATGTTGGCTTGAGAACCATAAACATGTGCAGAGAATGATAATAGCAGAAATGAAAAATGCTAAGATGGATATATGGTCATACACGCAAGATCAGATTTAGAATGATGTGATCATAAGGGAAGTTGGTGTAGCTTCGATAGAGGATAAGATGAGATAAAATAACTTAAGATGGTTTGGCCATTTGCAAAGAAGGTTGGTAGATGCAGCAGTTAGAAGATGTGAGATTTGGGATGTTGAGACAGTTAAGAGAGGGTGATGAAGGCTCAATAAGTGTTGTATTTGAAGGGATCTTAGTTATTTGGAGGTAAGCCCAAGAATGACTCAAAACAAATATGAAATGAGGCAAAAAAAATCCATGTAACCAACCCTACTTAATTGTTGGAAAATACTTTGTTGTTGTACACAATTCAATTTTTGTGAGGATCAAGTTAACGGTAATTCTTTTTTATATCATAAGCTATTAGTTTCCCATCCGTCCGGTCAGATTCCTGAAATGTTTATTATACATGGAGAAAGGAGTTGTGCTTTAAGCTAATTATTGAGAATCGACACTCGATTTCATTACTATGACTCTCATATATGGATAAATGTTTATATGGTATAACATTGACTCAATATATAATATAGTTGTTTGTAGATAATATGGAAGATAAAAACTTAGTACGATGGGAACTTTTTTATGAAAAGATCACTTCATTTTATTCATTGATTATATCCATGAGAAAAAGATATCTAAAAATACCCAAAACCCCTTTAGAAAACAAACATTCGAAAGGAGTTGATTTTACTTTTAACGACTTTACACTTAATTAAGTCGACCCAAACATTCGGTCGAGAAATTTTTTTCTTAGCCATTCCTTATGCCAAACATATCCCGAGTTGATTCCTTTCCATTGTCAATCCATTGGTGCACACCAAATATATCTTTGATAAATAGGGGGATTTTTCTGAAACTTTCTATTTTTTGTTATTAATACCTTTTAGTTAATTGTGATATAATAAAAAAAATTAAATTTGCTGAGCGTCACTTGTATATGATAATTTAGTATTTCTGAGGCTTATTTATTCCATCATCACATGTCCAAAATTTCATTACATACTCTTTTATTAGCATTTGAATTGCAGCAATTATTTCTCTCGTATTTAAATTCATTTGATTGATTAGTTTAATCTTCGATTCATTGCATCAATTTGTTAAAAAAAGTGTAGTTTAGAATATGCATTTTTACACCAAGAATCTTAAAACATTATAAGCTACCTTCTTGACTATGCATTCTTCACAATTATTTCCTAAACCCTGCAAACTCGCTCCGTCTTACATCACAAACCCTACCGTCAACTAAAACTTATTTGAGTTAATTACATGTGTTAATCTAACTATAGAAAATATGATGGTGGATCTTCCACCTCCTTCTCTCCCCCCTCCTTCCTCTTTTTCTACTTTTCTAGGTCAAAAAATTTGGCATCATGATTTTTCTTCTCCAAATCTACTCATGCTCCAGGGGGTGCCTCTGCTCCGACGAATGCAGTTGGGGCTTAGTAATAAGTGCCCGGTTATCGATCTCCTTTGGTGGCTAATATCGTTGGTGTTAACCTATAAGGAAGAGCTCACTCGAACCACTAGGGTTCAGTGCTTGGCATGCCGACAAAGGGATGTGAGGAGAGGGAAGCGGGGGGTACAAGAAGATGATGGGGCAAGTTAGTTGTGATTAGATTCAGACTTGGGATTTGAAATGAGAAAATGAAGATGGGGGATATGATGTGTAGCCGCAACACGAGGCATGGGGCATTGTGGATCATGTGGAGGATATGGAGGTCTTCGTCGGAGGGCTTGGGGTTGCAGTCACCAGCCACCAACTTGTGGCTCTTACTCTCCCTCCTGCTCTCGATTTATGTCGAATGTGGTGGATAGGTGCATCTGGAGATCGAAAAAGGGTTTATACAAGATAGCAGTCTTCCAATTGGCAATTGGAGAAGAACGATGTGGTGAGGCCGAGGGGATAATAGAGGCTTGGAGGGTTGTTGGGTCTGTTACAGGAGGAGGAATGACAAGGAGTGAGTGATGAATTCATTCTTTTTGTCTATTTCTCTTGGAGAAGAAGAATGTCGTTGTGTCGATCGAAGTGGTTCAACCAAAAAAGATGTATGATCTTTTTATTTTTATTTATACTCTTAAAAAATGTGTATAGTGATAAGTATCGGGAATGTGGAAGTCAGGGAGGCAAACTTTCAACTAAGTAGTGATGTAGTTGTTAATAAAAAATTTTCTACTATTTTTTTGGATTGTTAATGAAATTTATATGATTTTTTATTTTTTATTTTTTAGTTGTGTTTATATTATTATTATTATAGTTAGTATTTTAAAGATACAAATTCACCTTTTCTATTGGATCACAAACTGATCGGGATAAATCCATGAGTTTGATTCTCGTATGATTAATCTTTTTTTTTCAAATATTCATTCAAATGGTAAATTAAACTCCGGCTAGAGTGAATGATTTGACCATTGAATATCATTTTTTCAATTAGAATTGATAAAATTTTGTTGTTATTGTTACAAGCTTAGATTCATGGGGAAATAAAGAAACTAGATTGAACAGAACCGTTTGGGTAACCCTCTAAAGAGTAGAAATCATTATATATATATATATATATATATATATCCTTGTTGAGAAGTCTATAAATTATACGTCCTCTGGTTGAATCATAACAACTCAATTTGATTTTGGCTCTATCCCTCAGTAGTATGCGTATAAAACTGCGTTGAATCCTCCTCGAAACATAACCTAGAATTAGTATTGAGACCAGATGAATCAACTAAAACTTAATAATTTTAATTTTGCAAAATTTATATCTTTTAATTTTTAAAATATTTTATGAATAAGATATATACAAAATGGAAAAAAAAGTCGTTAGATTTTTAAAATATATCACATAAAGTAAAAAATGAAAATAAAATGTTTTTTTTTGTGTTTTTAATATTTTTATCTATTTTTAGTGATTTTTATGGTATTTTATTAGATTTTATATTGAATTAAAGTTGCAAAACAATTTAAAAGAAAACTAAGTTATTGTATTTGGGGTTTTAAAAATAGAAAACAAAATCAAATAATCTAGAAACTAATTGTATATTAAAGTATTTTATTCAAACTTTAAAACAAGTTATTATACTAAATTTTATGAATTTTTATATGAATTTATAAGGTTTTGAAATATTTGAAAATTTAAGGTTTTCTATTTATATTTTTATGATTTTTGTAAGGAGACAAAATATGAGAAAATATAGATATACAAATTTTTTCAAAGTTTTTTTGAACATTTTTCAAATTTTTTATGATTTTTTAAATTTCAGACAAGGAATTTTGGGTTGTTTTTGAGTTTTTCAAAATTAAAAATGGAAATAAAATGTCAAGTCAAAGTTATTGGATATGGAACTAACTATTAGGTATTTAATCTTATTTTGTGGGATTTTTAAGCAATGACAAGTAAATAATCCAATCAATTAAAGACAAAATAATTAAACAGTAGAACGAAGATCAAACCGTGATTAAAAAAAACTATGCAATCATTTATTAACAAAATATATGAAGTTCAGGACATGATATGCAATTAGAAAAATGAAAGCATGTGAGTTTTCATATGCAACTACTGAGGACTAATGTGCAAATATAGAAAACTAAATAGCCACACGTGCAATTATTTCAAGCAATCATGCGCGGTCACATGACTTTGGATGTTTATGAAAATAATAAAACAAGCAGGAAAATGGTGTAAAATCACAAAAGTCATGCGTGCAGGGTGAAGGCTCTAGTAGGTGGCGAGCGGGTCTGATCTAGCCTCCTCAATCTGATCATGTGGTTGAGGATGAATATGAAATGCCTTTTGTTCTTCCACAAATAAAAAATCTAGGCAATGCTTCTTCTCCAAATCTCGCTCGACCGAAGCTCAGATCTACCCCTAGTGTTGCTTCGATCAGGAAATAGATGCCTCATGCCGATGCTGCGATGGATCACACTCGAATATCCAGGTGTTTCATGCGAGACTCAGAGGTTCTCCTGATCCAGATCTCTTTGGGAAGAGATCTGGAGTGATGCTCCAAGTGGATCTTCGATCAAATGCTTCAACAGATATAGATCTCACTTAATTCTTTCCAAAAAACATCGATGTATGACATGCAAGGATAAACTAGGCTCGATTTTTGAGTGATGCACTTACAAGGATGGTTACTTGTAGGAGGTCTTCCAAATGATGGATCTTTAGGAATATAGCTCGACTCTTCAAAGTTTGGTCCATGTACTTCACCTCCAGATGAAACAATTGAACTTTTATTGCAATTTCTGATAAATTGATCAGTCACGGCTCCAGAACACCAGCATGTTGAAAATCCTTGCTCGAGGATCGATCCTCGGCTGATTGTTGAGAACAAAAGGTGAAATGGGTGGGTGATCCCATATGGATGGAGGAAAAAGACAAGAAACATGGATCTAGATTGATATGAGGTGGTAGGTTGCGGAAGAAAGTCGTGAAGAAATGAAAGGAATTGGATGTAGTAAGTGATGGATTGATCTGGAACAAGGGAAAATCTTTGATCTGGATGATCAGAGGTCAGATCTAAAACTACAACAAACTCCACTAAATTGACTGAAATTGGAAATAAATTGAACTAAATCCAGCTCTGAATGGGATAAAGGATTATTGCCTTGATGCAGGATGAATCCTTGCAAAAGCTCAACACGATGGATGTCCGAGGATCTTGATGCCGACGATGGTGGATCACACGAATCAACTTCCTCAACACACTCCTGCTTTTCTGGGACATGCTCATGTCACCATTATACCCTCATGTGTCTCAAGCTCGAGGAAAGAAGGATTAAGCATGGATCAAACTGGGAAGAGAGAACCAGGAATGGATTTTATCGATGGATCACTCGAGAAAAAAATGAATTTTTGGGTGCGAAATGACTCGGATCGAGCAAGAAACTATTCGAGCGCAGATCTAGAAGATGAGTTGGATTAAAGGGAGAAGAAATAGGGTTGAATCTAGGTTGGAGCTGGGTTGGATAAATGGGAGATAGAGGCAGGTTTAGTGGTTTGGGCGTGGTTCTTATGGTGGAGAGGGGAGTTGACTGGGTCTGTCAATGATTCAGGTTTGAGCTAATCAGAGCACAACTCGAATAAGACAAACTAGTAAGAAAAAATAAACATGAATAATTATTAAATGAATTTAAATTAAAAATGAATAAAATGACTATTGTTATAATTTAATAAATTATTTTATGGTGATTTTAATAAATTAAATAAGTAAGTTAAATACTTAAATTAAATAAATACTTACATTTACAGGTATAAAATAATAATATATAAAGTATATAAATTCTAATTTATTTAATTTTACAAATATACAATTTATTTTATATTTTATTGATATAATGATCATTTAAGGTTTATAATACATATTATTTTATTTTCATGATTTTATTTCATTTTAAAAATAATTAGTGATATATACAATATATGTATCTTTTATTTATATACCAGTTGTAAATGCTTTTATTGATGATTTTTGTGCACATTTTATTCATATATATATATTAATTAAAATACATTAAAAGATTTTTAATTATATTATTGATGGATTTTTATAAAGATATTTACAAGGATAAATAAATAGACCAATTTATATTATTGTCTTATACAATTATCTTACTTTTGTTCTTTTTGAAGGTTGGGGTTTAAGCTTTAGCGCATAATGGAAACATGTAGGTCACATCACATACGACCTAGGGCAACTAGTCATACTCGTTGCATCAGGCAGAGGAAATTGAAAAACTTTAAATAAATGAAACACACGATTCGAGAACACTTCTTAAATCGTTTCATCAAGATCACAAACGAGTTATAGGAACACCTATTGAATTGTGTTTGTGATCCTTTGTCTCTAAAGTAAAATACCTTCTGTCTCAAGTCCGATCCAGCGAAGGTCGCACTTGCAGATGCGTGGATGAGACGCGTATTTCCAGCAATCCAAGTTGATGATCTGAGTGAGGAGTTTCCTGATTTTGTCTCACAAAATTTGACGCCTTCTTCATGAGAAAGAAGCACCGAAGATGGAGGAGATCCGTGAGTAGTGGTCGGCAACAAAATGATGTTGCGTCGACTACAAGTCTCTAGGTTAACAGTGTGGATGACCACAATGTTAAGAGAGAGAAAGTAACAAACAGCTGGATTGGACGAATATGGGGAGTGAGAGTTATTGCTCTTGCAATTCATGTAGTAGAAAAGGTTAGGGCTACCCTCCTTTTATACTAAATTGGATGTCCATGGATCTCAATCCATGGATACAGAAAATCAATGGTTTAGATTATTTTCTGCTTTCAATCAATGGCCATGATTTTGTTGTATAAATTTGCAACAAAAAACAATCAATTTAAATTAAATTAAATTTATTGCAAATAATTTATAATACATTCAATTTAATTCAAATCAATCTCATGCGGAGATAAAGGAAAGAGGACAAGCCTCCTTCCTTTAATAGAGTAGACAACCACACATGGATTTAGGAGTCCATAGCCATCCACCCTACTAAAGGGGATAATGGCTCTCCTTTTCCTAATAGGTGAGATCTCATATCTCTCCAAAATTCTACATATGCAACAACATTTGTTACATAATTATTAAACAAAATAATTCCAAATTATTTTATTATAATTTCAATCATACTATTGACAATTATGAATCATATTCATACATCCAATATAAAATGTAAATTGTATTTACAATTAAATTATTCAATGTAAATCCAATTCACAACAAAAATTAATTCATAAATATTTTTTACAATAACATCTCTCCAACCTATTATAAATCATATTTATAATATTTAATATTATTATGGATAGTGATATCCACATTAATCATATCTTTGATAATTAAATCATATTTATCTATCTTGGATGACTATTCTCATGTGTCCAAATAATATGTATTATATCTATAATAATAATTATTATAATAAATAAATAAATCACATTTAATTATCAATTTTTCCCAATGCTCAGATATATTATCAACAATAAAATTATTCTTGAACTCTTTCAAGAATAATGCATTTTCTTCATGGATACTTTTTCTAATAGTAGGTCCGGTAATTTCACGGGTCCAGAGCACCCCCTTAGGATTCGAACCTGGTCCTTCAAGGTGTTGGTATACTGTAGTACCACCATACCACTCCTTGGGTTCTTTTCTCTACGAGTATTTGGAGATAAGGATATGTTGATTGTATATTCCATGTATAATGACTTGGATATTGAGATCATATCTCAAATCCAGAGCTCGAGGACCTCTCATAGATGTTTGATGAAATCAATCAGTAAATCATATCATCTTATTATGAATCAAGTTTAGATCAATGTCCAACATTTGAACTTTCATTAATTTACCAATCTATTGAGAGGAGTCACTAAAATCCAAACACGTTTCATCACTCTCTTGAAATGGAAGTGTCACAGTTATACGATCGATTATGATAACGTCACTCTTGAGTATTCCTAATACCCATACACCTTGTATATTGGAAGACCTAGAATAAACCTAAAGTTTGAGATCACATTGGAACTTTATCCTTCAGGGTTTTATCATTAGGTTTTTTATTTTGATCATTAGGAGTTGATATCATGCCTAGGTATTGATCGTATACTTTCTAAAAGCACATATCATACCTAGGTATTGATCATATCCTTTGCAAAAGCATATGTCATACCTACAATTCAGTCAAGCCTCCAAAGTGAGACGACCATGCATGGAATTTAATCCCAATATCTCATGAGTGAGCTCATTTCTTCCAGTTCAGTAGTGAACTTATATGATCCCTTTGAAAGATCGTATTACTCATATGTCCTTGTATACACTCCGGCTCGCCGGTGTATAGACTTTCAATAGGACATCAATCTATCGAACTATCAAATGTACAAACTTAGACATATAGTAACACATCTGTCTACAGTCATAGGATGCATACCTATATCGTGACTGTATACGCCATAGGTCTTGGTTATCTCGATCTCGTCAAGTCAACTCTTTGACCTAACTTATCTAACACCTCCGAATCTCTGTTCCTATGCAGAGGAACTTCATCAAGATGTCAGTTAGATAACAACCTTTAGAGAATGATTTCCATCTCCTTCTCAGGCTGGAGATCCTTTCTTAATAATCATTTGACAGTGCTTGATGAGTCCTCAATCTAACTCTTTAGATATCATCCAATCACCAACCTCTATGATTCAACTATTGAATCAACCGTTGTATGATTATTAAGATGACCATGGTATATAACCCTAATTGTACTAAGGGACCTATTATGATAATTAGTTATTTTTCATTTCAGATTAATGAGTGAATTGCAGTAACATTTATTGCATAGCGGCTCGCCATGAGATCACATGTCCAACAATCCCCCACTATCCCAAAGATCCATTTAATGGGCCAATCTTTAAACCCACTCTCATGTGCTAATTATAATCTATTTAGATAAATAGCTTTGTAGGCTGATTAATCACTCTGTTCTCAAGAGAATGTACCAAGTCCTTCTACAAACTTGCATATCCCCCAACAATAGTGGTCGCATCCAATGCAAACGTTGCATCTTATGCAACCAATACTTAATCATGTTAAAGTAGATATTGTGCCTTTGTCACAATGACTTGATAATTATTATAAAAGTGAGTTATACCTTTATTCTTGGAGATCTCTATCTCCTCAGATTAAGACATAATCTTATGTCTAGTAAGGTATTTGTAGGTAAAACATTTTAGATCACTATCTATAAAGTCTTAATTCTTAAAAAAAAGACTTTCAGACCAGTATCTCAAAAATCTTGTGCCTTTGAAGATTGATTATTACTGTAATTTAGTATTTTATCTCCATAGTAGGATGGGTAACATTTTACTTCCCCCACTGCATGACAGACACCTAGCCTTTATACACATCTAACCTACACCGAGCTTCCCATAGATGATGCACTAGGGCGTGTCACTTTGGCATTCACACCCTCAACTCTTTGAGGTGATATCCCTTTAGACATGTCAGTATCATCTCTTAAAGGAAAGAAGCTTTCCTTGGAGTTTTCCAAAAAATAGAACATGTCCAAAGTGTACTACTAATGTGATGGTCCCAATGCCCTCTTCTCTTTTCTTCTGAACAACTTTAGAACTAAGGTATAAGAGGCATCCTTGAGATCTTTTATCTCAAGGTATGGAACGATCATATAATAAAATACTTATTATCATTCTTGTATCATTCCAAATGATTATGTTTTTATCTACATGTAACACGATGAACACAATGGCACTCTCACTCATATTCACTGGTTCATCAAGATTCTATTTGAAATCATAACATTTATATTTTTATCAAATCTGATGTTCCAACTATAAGAAGCTTACTTGAGTCCATAGATGGAGTTCCTTAGCTTGCACACCTTGCATTCTTCAACCATGAAGCAATGGGGCTGCTTCATATGAATATCCTCGTTGAGGTATTCATTGGGCAAGCAATCTTGACTACCATCTTACAGATGTCATAAGCAAATCGTGTAGATACAATTAGCAATATTTTGATGGGTTGAAGTATGGTTACTAGAAATCAAGTCTCATTACAAGAGATGACTTCTTTATGTGTGTAGCTCAGGGCTATGAGTCGTGCTTTGAAGGTCTCTACCTTCTCATCAGGTTCCCCCTTTCTCTTGAAGATCTATTTACATCCAATGAGTTTGACCACTATAGGTGGATCCTCGAGCGTCCATACACAACACTTGTGTATGAAGTCTACTTTAAACTTTATTGCAACACTTGTGTATGAAGTCTACATTAGACTTTATTGCTAACTTCCATCTTTTCATGTCATAGTCTACAGAAGCTTCATTATATGAAGTTCGATCTTTGTTAGATTTCTCTGACACATGGAATCCATACCCTCTAGGTGGTTGACGGGTCCAATATTGCTCTGTTTAAAATGTGAATTATCATCGTGCGTTAAAAATAATTTGTCGTTTCGTTGTAGGCGGTAATCGGAATCGATCAAGAAAAAAACCACAATTATTTAGTCAATTTTTAATCGTGTGGTTTTATATTTATTTTACTTGGGCAAGTCCCAAGTTCGAACACAAGGAGGCAAAGGAACAACATAGAATTATGTCTATCAAAGTTCGTATGCGGTTTTTGAGGTGGTCTTTTTGTATTTTTTTAATGCCATAAAGGATGCAAAATGCAAATTCAGCCTAATTTAGGGACTAAAATGTAAATGTCGATCAAATAATGTCCAGAAAATATAAAACTTGGCCACAATGCAAATTATGATGAAATGAATGCACTATATTGTTTTTGGAAATTTTGGATACACTATGATTTTTTATTAATTTTTAAATACAAACAAAGTAAATTTCAATATTTAATTATAATAAATATTAAACCTAATTATTTTCAAGGGATACAATTATCTAAGATCTATCACTAAGTGATTGATCTCAGAAATATCCTAATCCTAGAAAATGTGAGATTTAATACCTATTAAAAATCAAACATTGAAATATGCAAAATAATTTGTACAAGGCAAATTATGTACGCAAATGCAATTCTTTTTGGGCACAATGTTAAACACAATTAATTCTATAATCTGCGATTTTTCGGGAATTTTAAGAGCAACGGTTAATCAATGATAAATTTCCGAGCACAAGGTGGGCAAACTATGCAATTTTCTACAAAACAATTAATTATAATTAACCAATGATCACAAAAATGTCCACAATATGCCACGATGTAGAGAATTAAATGCGGAACACAATGCTATTTTTGGATGAATAATAAAATGCAATGTAGCTGTTCAAAATAATGGGGGAACACCGGGGTACAAATGCAATGTTTTAATTAAAATAAATATAGAGCACAGATAGCTTTGTAATTACCAGAAAGATATGGGGGTTACATCAATTTTTGCAAGGGCACGTGACCCTTGGGTAAACTGGACTGTTCTGCAGATTGGAGATAACTGGAGGGGCACCTTGTAAATATTCCAAGTAGTCACGTACGCAGCACGTGACCCTTGGACTGCTGTGCGAAATGGAGGACTTCTAGGGTGCTTTCTACAATTTGTCCCCTCACCCACGTGCAAATCACGTGAGGAGGGTCTCCAGCTTCGTGCCCAGCTACTGGCATTGTGGAGAGGCAGAGGAGGGGGCCGGTGCTGTGGAGGGTGAAGCGTTGTCGATGACGGAGGCTGGGGTTGTCGAAGATGAAGCTTGGTGGTTGCCTGAGATGTCGGAGAAGCTTCTGATGTCGAGGCATCGGCGGGGGAGAGGCCAGCTCCTAGCGGTGAGGATGAAGAGTGGAGCTTTACTGATGGCCGCTGATGGCCTGGAGTTGACGCAGAAGGCGGCGATGCGATGAAGTAGATGACGTCGGAAGCAGAAGTCGTTGAAGGTCGGAGTCGTTGTTGTTGGCTCAACGGAGTTGCCCGGAGCAGAGTAAGATGATGAAGAGGTCGCTGCAACAAGGTCACGAGACCTTGGATCGCGCCACAGGTGGAGGTGGAGTTCTCCGGGCTGTCACCACCGGAGAGCTCCTCGAGGAGATTTGGAATATCGACGGATGAGGGTTATCGGTGGTGCATCATTCTTTAAATAAGGTCAAGGAAAAGCGGGAGTGCCAGAGATGGAAAGTGCATCGGCCATTGGAGATTGATTCGAGGCAGCGGAGCGCTGTGATCGGACGAGGATTTGATTGGGTGATTGAATCGAGACGGCGTCGGTCGAGATTCACGGAGGATCAGATGTTGATGGGATGAGATCGGAGATGGGTGGAGATATCGGGGCGGCAGCAAGAATCGCGAGCGGCAGGGGGTGCTTCCAAAGGGGGAGATGAGGAAGATGAGCACGGGCTGTCCGATCGGCCGAGATCAGACGGCCCTGTTGGGGCCACGTGGTAATAATAGGAAGGGGGTATGCGGGGCACGTGCGTGGGGCATACGTGGGGCACGTGAGAAGCACATGCGTTAATTTATTTATTTTTTATTTTTTTAGTTGAATTTTTAAAAAAACGAATTAATAAAAATTCGGAAAATGACTGACATGTGGCGGCTTCTGAAGCTGCCACGTGTAAGCACCAAAAAAATCGAAAAATAAATACTTTGTAAAATAAAAAATAAATAGTAAACAGCCTCAGATTGTGAACCCACGAGGATCCGGGTACTTGTTTACGACACATTTCGCAATATTCCATTTAGGACATCGCATTAAAAGTATGAATTTACGGGGAAATTTTTCACGCTTGAAGCTACATATGACATTCACATTCATAACCACAATCTAATAGAGGTAAATGGCACCAAAATCTGATTTCATAAATTTCCATATGATTTTACAACATGTACAATGTCTGTCTGTACATACAACATCCCAAAAATTTGACTGAAGAGAAGAAGCATTTACAATATCAATTGAACTAAAAACTGTAACAAAAACCACATACCGTATGGTATAGACCCTGTCTCCTGGAAACATTAACAGCTACTGAACAGTTGGTTGTTTGCCTGCCAAACATGTTAGGAAAGAAGAGACGTCAGCGGGCGCTGGTACCTCCCAAAAATTATAAAAAAATAACAGGCATTTATTGTGATCAAAAGCAAGCAAGTAGAGAGGCATGAGCAACTCAAATTAAAATTTAATTCTACATGCAAATGCAAAAGGTTTACAAATTTCTAGCAAGCATCTCTCATGATCAGCTATTATCCCAACATTTCCCACATAAGCATATTTCTATGGTAACTAATTGATCATAAGTATGTATAATTTATTCTCATATTACTCAGAGATCATATTTGTGGATTTTGATGATGGGAAAGATGAGATGATAAGATATAATGATTTATTTAATTCTTAAGTCTAGTGGATAGTCTGTGGTCTTGGTTCGTATGAAACCTCAAACTATGACACTAAGACTTGGGGAATGTCTTAGGGTTGAGGTACCTCCGTAGGCATGCGGTGTAGTATAATGAATCCTAACTAAGTTCCTAACACGTCCAGTAGCTTAATGAGATTTCGAATCAGATTATAGTTACTTCCATTTACTCAACTTTTATTGTAATCCCTTCAAACCTCAGTGCAACTGTCTTAGATGTAATTCTAGATGATGTAGATATGGATATGGATGATCTGGATGTAGAATCGCCAAGTCTATTGGCGAAAGTAAAAACTCAAGCGGTGAGGAAGCCTGCAAATGGCTCTTCCGTCTCGCCCTCTAATTGGAAGCGCGGTCCAATAGAGGGATAGGTCTACTCCAAAACTACGCCACTAAGACGGGTGAGAGGGACTTCCCGGAAAAGTCACTCTAGAAAAACAGCCCGACCGGTAATGGGCAATCGAGCTCGTACGAAAAATTAAAATCGAGGATCCCCCGCCTGGGTATCCTAAAACAAAAGGTCAGCGGAACTGGTCTAAAGTCGGGATCCCAACGAGGCGTAAAAACACTGCGAGCTCGCGTAAAAACCGAAAAGGCACTGGGATCCAAGACCCGCGCACTTAGCGGCTGCTGCCCTAACTGGGCTTCCTTTCCTCCGCCCAGTTGAGGGTCACCACGCCCTCGCATGGTCAGGTGTCAGAGTCACCATGACCAGCACTGAAATTGATATTATAGATTCACAACTGTACGGATGTTAGTGAAAATATTTCTTATTCCATGTATGGCAAAAGCATTGGAACAAAAGAGTTTACATCACCTTCTTTGGACCTTCTTTGGATGTTGGTCTGATGTGGTTACAGTATATACTAACTCATAATCGGTGTTTGAACTTTTTGATAGCTTAAAATTAGAACATTGAAGAGGAAAGATTGACACGAGGAGTTGTCACATACAAAGGATGGTTCAAAGGATAATTTTATAGATTGGCGGCTATAAGGTAAAAACTCAAGAGTTCAACAGATTATATGAAATTATTGATTTTTAATGGTCTCTTGTTTCAGTATTTGTGTATGCTTGAGATGCATATAGGTGACATAGGGTACAGTTTATTACATTTTTTTAGATAATAACTAAGGTTACTTTCCTATATTATAAAGGAAAATGTTTTTACAATTTTCCAGTCTCAATCATAATATTATGAATCCAAAAATGGGCAATGGTCTCTTTAATGGTGCAATAATATTTAATGAGCCAATGTGGATGCGAGTGATTTTTCAAGGGTGTGATCTCCTAGCATGAGTTTTGGTGTCATAAATTAAAAGTCCCATGTGAATGCTTTAGACCACAACCATAAAAGCTTACTACAAGAAAAAAACAAAAAAAATACATGTACACGAATATGATACACCAACTAATATATTTTTGATCTTAACAAATTGAAATGCCCCAGAAGATTACTCCAGGAGATTTGAAACCAGAAATGTTTAATTTTCTCTTTCATTATTTACGAGCATATCTCTTCATAACCATTAACCTGGACTAAATAACTTCTACTGGGACAATGTTATTATAGAACCAAGGTTTTTTAGTACTTGTATCAAAACACACAAGTTTAAAAAAATGAAACAATTGTTAATATAACTCCTGCATGTATATGTTAATAATTGATAATGACGCAGAATGGTTGTAAAGAGAACTGGTGATTATCTATAATTGTGAGTTTACTATTTAAAACTATAATACGATTCTATTTAAAACTGTCCAAACAATGTTCAAGGAAAATAAAATGTTTAATTTATCAAATTATATATGCGAATGCAGAAAATAATGCATTTTCCTCACTTAATTACCCTATTTGTCATTGCAAGATTTACTTGATACTCCAATTTTATCAACTTGGCCCCAAAAAAATTTAAAAGAAAAGGACAATCACCTTTTTGTTATATTTAAAGTTTCCAGAATGCTACTAATACAGAGTAATCCATGAATTCTACGGAAACACTCTCTTGGATTCCATCTTAGAGTTTAGTTGTTGACCAAAATTGAAAAATCCCACTACCAAATCTTATTGTCAATTTCTTCTCCAAATAATGGATAAAAGTAGGTAAAAATTCAGAAATGGTAGCAAGGAGAGAAGTGGATTGTACATTTTCATCTTTAAAAATTGCATGTAGGGCAGCAATAGGGCTAAGGATTGTACATAAGACCTCCAAACTGGAGCAGAGTATTGATCTTGCATGTAGCAATTGGCTAAAAAAATAGATTCAAATACTCATGCATGGCAGCAAAAGAGGGAATTAGGGATTATACCTTGATCTCTCCAATTTGGAGATCAAAATCCTTGCATGCAGTTCTGAAAATCTGGAGCTAAAGAAGCAACTCCAGACCTTTTGTTACTGCCGAAGTTGGAAATAGGACAATGAACCTCTTGGTGGAAACAAAGAAAAGAAGATAGAGGTCTCGGCTGGATTTTTATAAATAAAAATAGCAGTTTCCAGGGAGACGTGAGGGCAATGGGTCTCACTCATCGGAGGAGAAATAGAGTTGGAGAGAGACATTGGGTTGCTGGGTTTTTATTATAAAGAGAAGGGCTTTATGGCATCACAAGTGGAGAATATAAGGGGACCAAGTGTTTTACATTAGGTGGCTGAAATAATTATATATATATACATATATATACAGTCTGTTACTGTAGTAGAACAAAATTATTATTAATATTTAAAAAAACTCAACCGAGTATAACAATTAATTTAATTAATATATATATATATATTTTTTCTTTACTTATAAAGTTAGATCGTATTCGAGCCTCGAGTGTCGGATTTTGACACGTCATATCTTGTATTGATCGTCTCGGAACGACGATCAATATGAGTATAATGTTGATATACTTCCGATCGGGTTTTGAATACCCGAAATTTTCGGATACGGTTTTTGTTTAAGATTAAATATTGTGAATTTAAAATATCAAATGACCTCCGATTTACGAATGGTCGATTCTGTTGGTCTTGTATCGTCGAATCGGTTCCAATGACGGACTCGGTTAGTTTCACGGTTTCCAAAATTACGTTGCGGCTTTTCTGCGGCACGTACTACAATGTGATTGATTTTCAGTCGATTCCGCCCGAACGACTTTTGATTCACGATCAGGTGATCGTTTTAGGTTGTTTGGTGTTGACCGACAACTTTTTTGGGTTGATCGGACCTAAATCGGATCGGGTCCGGGTTTGATTGGAAACCGGATGTTACAATTATAAAAACCTCAAAGGGAGTCTCATCCTTGAGACTCGAGTCAAGGTGATTAGGTGTTCTTGTTTGGATTTCATGTGGCCATAAAAACCTCAAAGGGTTTTAAACTCATAAAAACCTCAAAGAGAAAACAAGCCATATATTTCAACATATATTTTATTACAAAAGCTTGTTTTGCGTATTACCTCAGAAAAATTACGGGTATCGTGCCCGTATGTCAGCTTCGGTCTCCCACACCGCTTCTTCGACGCCGTGTCAATGCCACAAGACCTTGACCAATGAAATCTCTTTGCTGCGAAGCTTCTTTACAGCACGGTCGGGTATCTGTACTGGCTTCTCCTCATAAGTCAGATTTGGCTCCACATCTAGATTCTCATAACTGATGATGTACCGAGGGTCGTGCACATATTTCCTCAGGTTGGACATATGGAAGACATCGTGAATAGTAGAAAGATGTGGAGGAAGAGCTACTCGGTAAGCAACCTTCCCCACTCTAGCCAGAATTTCGAACGGTCCAACATATCGTGGCGCCAACTTGCCACGGACACCGAATCTCTGCACTCCCTTCATGGGAGATACTCGCAAAAATACACAATCTCCGACCTGTATTTATAGGAGTTTTTTATGAGATTAAGTTAAATTTGTAATAAAAGAAAGAGAAGAAGATTGGATACCTGAAATTCCAAATCTCTTCTCCGACGGTCTGCATAGCTCTTCTGGCAGCTCTGTGCCGTCAGAAGCCTCCGTCTCACAAGATCAACAGCTCTCGCGGTCTCCTCCAAGAGATCTACGGAGTATAAAGCATGATCACCTACCTCACACCAACTGAGAGGTGTTAGACATCTCCATCCGTATAGGGCTTCGAATGGTGCCATACCAATACTGGAGTGATAGATGTTGTTGTACATGAATTCTACTAATGGCAGATGGTCCTTGCAAGACACTTTCCACTCCAAAGTGCAAGCGCGAAGCAAATCCTCTAGTGTATGAATGGTGCTCTCACTCTGACCGTCAGTCTGTGGATGATATGCAGAACTCATCTTCAGCTCTGTCTGTAGTACCGACATGAACTGATGCCAATAATGTAAAGTAAACCTCGAATCCCTGTCAGACACCACTTCGCGTGGTATACCATGTAGTCTGACAATATTCTGCACATAGAACTTGGCCAATCTGGATGGCGTGTAAGTCATGTTGACAGGTATGAAATGAGCTGACTTGGTCAACCTATCAAAAACGACCCAAATGGAATCATGGACACATGGTGTCTTCGGCAATCCTGTGACAAAATCCATAGAAATGCTCTCCCATTTCCACTCAGGAATGGGGAGAGACTGCAGTAATCCTGGTGGTCTCCTGTGCTCGGCCTTGACCATCTGACAGGTCATGTGTCTGCTAACATGTTGCGCCACATCGCGCTTCATCCCATCCCACCAGAAATGTCGACGCAAATCACGGTACATTTTCGTACTGCCTGGATGGATGGATAACCGTGAACTGTGTGCCTCATCAAGTATGTCTCTGCGAAGCTGCTCGTCACTGGGTACAACGACCCGTCCTGCCTTCCATAAAATAGACTCCATCACAACAAAATCATCAAATTCATCCTTGATAGCACGCATGTATCTGTCTCGAATCCAAGTATCTGTCTTCTGGCCCTCTACAATACGATCCGAAAGGCTGCTGTATCGAGGAGGCATGGTGGTAGAAATGGATGCGCTCTCCTAAGGATGCCAATCGCTCAAAGCTGCAAGCGTATCCCACATGTATAACCAGTTTGTCGTATCTTCTGCATGCGCTCTCCCGCTAAGTGCATCAGCCACCATGTTTCCCTTACCAGGATGGTAAGAGATCGTGCAATCATAATCCTTCAGCAGTTCGAGCCATCTGCGTTGTCTCATGTTCAGCTCCTTCTGATCAAAGATGTACTTCAGACTCTTGTGGTCTGTGAACATCTCGAAATTTACCCCATATAGATAGTGGCGCCAGATCTTCAAGGCGAAGACAACTGCCACCAACTCCAAGTCATGTATGGGGTAGTTCCGCTCATGCGGTCTCAACTGCCGTGATGCGTAAGCAATCACCTATCCTCTCTGCATCAACATTGCTCCTAGACCTTCTCCAGATGCTTCTGTGTAGACCGCATAATCCTGAGTGCCTGAAAGAAGAGCAAGAATAGGCGTTGTAGTCAATCTCTCCTTCAGTGTCTGGAAGGCCTGCTCACATGAATCGTCCCAAATGAATGGAACTCCCTTCTACGTCAATCGTGTCAATGGTCAGACGATATGTGAAAATCCACTGACAAAGCGTCTGTAATAGCCCGCTAATCTGAGGAAACTCCAAATTTGAGTAACTGTCTTGGGCTGCTCCCAAGACATGACTACCTCAATCCTCGCAGGATCAACTATGATGCCTGCTCCAGAAATAATATGCCCGAGAAATGAGACCTGGGTAAGCAGAACTCACATTTGCTCAACTTGGCATATAGCTTGTGCTCCCGCAATGTATCTAAGACAATCCGTAGATCATTCGCATGATCCCATTCATTCCGTGAGTAAATGAGCACATCATCAATGAACACCACTACAAACTTGTCCAAGTATGGACAGAAGATCCGGTTTATCATATCCATGAAAGCCGCAGGTGCATTGGTGAGCCCAAACGGCATCACCACAAACTCGTAGTGTCCATAGCGAGTCCTGAAGGCTGTCTTCAGAATATCCGACTTGCGAATCCTTAGTTGATGGTAACCTGAGCGAAGATCGATCTTCGAGAACACCGAAGACCCCTGGAGCTGGTCAAACAAATCATCGATGTGTGGCAAAGGATAACGGTTCTTCACCGTTCTCTTGTTCAGTTGCCTGTAATCGATGCACAATCTCATGGATCCATCCTTCTTTTTGACAAATAGAACCAGAGCACCCCAAGGAGAAGTGCTTGGTCTCACGAATCCCAAATAAAGTAACTCCTGCAACTGCACCTTCAGCTCCCTCAACTCAGCTGGTTCCATACGGTAAGGAGCCATCGAGATTGGCTGTGTATCTGGCAGCAATGTGATCTCAAACTCAATCTCTCTTTCAGGAGGTAATCCTGGTAGTTCATCAGGAAACACATCTGGGTATTCTGATACTACTCGAATGTCCTGTATCGCCACCCTGATCAGATACCTCCCGAACAAATGTAAGGTATGAATCGCCACCCTGATCAACTAGTCTTGAGCTCGCAACATGGAAATGTATTCCATGGTGGAGTCTTGCAAAGTACCCTCAAAAGTGAACTCGGGTAAATATGGAATCCTGAAGATAAATATTTTCCTAAAGCCATTAAAAAGTGCATGATGAGCAGATAATCAATCCATGCCTAGAATCAAGTAAAACTCATCAAGTTGTAGTAGTAAATACTCTGCGAGCATCTCGTGTCTGCCAATCAGTATGTGCAAGTGCTTGACTATCAGAGAAATGTCAAACAACTGGCCACCTGGCCCTCTGATGTTATATGGAGAAGAGAGAGTCTCTGCGACTCTACCTAAAGAAGCAAGTAGCCTCGAAGCAAGAAAAGAGTGCGTCGCACCAGAATAAAATAGAACATGGAAATGTCGGTAAGAGTACTCAGTATGTGGGCTAGTTGGTTAGTCATCTCTTGGTCTGGTAAGGATGACATGGCTCTACATGAGAACCATTTTTAGCCATAAAAATTTATTGTTCGCAGATATTATGATATATGATTTCTCTTCTTGGGATATAATATGAAAATTAATGAAATTGGTGGCATATGTGGTGGTTGAATATGAATGTCATATTTCCCTTCTCGGACTCACGACAAGTCGGAAGACTGTCGCTATCCGAGAGCTTAATGCGATCGGAATTGTAATACTGCGAATGTGCGTATCGGGGTACCACTGCTCTGATACCAAATTTTGTGTATGCTTGAGATGCATATAGGTGATATAGGGTACAGTTTATTACTTTTTTTAGATAATAACTAAGGTCACTTTCCTATATTATAAAGGAAAATGTTTTTACAATTTTCCAGTCTCAATCATAATATTATGAATCAAAAAATGGGAAATGGTCTCATTAATGGTGCAATAATATTTAATGAGCCAATGTGGATGCGAGTGATTTTTCAAGGGTGTGATCTCCTAGCATGAGTTTTGGTGTCATAAATTAAAAGTCCCATGTGAATTCTTTAGACCACAACCATAAAAGCTTACTACAAGAAAAAAAACAAAAAAAACACATGGTACACGAATATGATACACCAACTAATATAGTTTTTGATCTTAACAAATTGAAATGCCCCAGAAGATTACTCCAGGAGATTTGAAACCAGAAATGTTTAATTTTCTCTTTCATTATTTACGAGCATATCTCTTCATAACCATTAACCTGGACTAAATAACTTCTACTGGGACAATGTTATTATGGAACCAAAGTTTTTTAGTACTTGTATCAATACACACAAGTTTTAAAAAAATGGAACAATTGTTAATATAACTCCTGCATGTATATGTTAATACTTGATAATGACACAGAATGGTTGTAAAGAGAAATGGTGATTGTTTATAATTGTGAGTTTACTATTTAAAACTATAATACGATTCTATTTAAAACTGTCCAAACAATGTTCAAGGAAAATAAAATGTTTAATCTATCAAGTTATATATGCGAATGCATAAAATAATGCATTTTTGTCACTTAATTATTTCCCAAGTCAGAAATTCATCATCATTTTATTTTTCTGTTTAGTTTAGCTCAGCAACTTGTGAACATTAATAGAAAGATCAACTGCCAATATTACGACATGTCTAATCCAACCCTATTTGTCATTGCACAGATTTACTTGATACTCCAATTTTATCAACTTGGCCCCAAAAAAAATTTAAAAGAAAAGGACAATCACCTTTTTGTTATATTTAAGGTTTCCAGAATGCTACTAATATAGAGTAACCCATGAATTCTACGGAAACACTTTCTCTTGGATTCCATCTTAGAGTTTAGTTGTTGACCAAAATTGAAAAATCGCACTACCAAATCTTATTGCCAATTTCTTCTCCAAATAATAATGGATAAAAGTAGGTAAAAATTCAGAAATGATAGCAAGGAGAGAAGTGGATTGTACATTTTTCATCTTTAAAAATTGCATGTAGGGCAGCAATAGGGCTAAGGATTGTACATAAGACCTCCAAACTGGAGCAGAGTATTGATTTTGCATGTAGCAATTGGCTAAAAAAATAGATTCAAATACTCATGCATGGCAGCAAAAGAGGGAATTAGGGATTGTACCTTGATCTCTCCAATTTGGAGATCAAAATCCTTGCATGCAGTTCTGAAAATCTGGAGCTAAAGCAGCAACTCCAGGCCTTTTGTTACTGCCGAAGTTGGAAATAGGACAATGAATCTCTTGGTGGAAACAAAGAAAAAAAGATAGAGGTCTCGGCTGGATTTTTATAAATAAAAATAGCAGTTTCCAGGGAGACGTGAGGGCAATGGGTCTCACTCATTGGAGGAGAAATAGAGTTGGAGAGAGACATTGGGTTGCTGGTTTTTTATTATAAAGAGAAGGGCTTTATGGCATGACAAGTGGAGAATATCAGGGGACCAAGTGTTTTACATTAGGTGGCTGAAATAATTATATATATATACAGTATGTTACTGTAGTAGAACAAAATTATTATTAATATAAAAAAAACTCAACCGAGTATAACAATTAATTTAATATATATATATTTTCTTTACTTGTAAAGTTAGATCGTATTCGACCTCGAGTGTCGGATTTTGACACGTCATATCTTGTATTGATCGTCTCAGAACGACGATCAATATGAGTATAATGTTGATATACTTCCGATCGGGTTTGAATACTCGAAATTTTCAGATACGGTTTTTGGTTAAGATTAAATATTGTGAATTTAAAATATCAAACAACCTCTGATTTACGAATGGTCGATTCCCTTGGTCTTGTATCGTCGAATCGGTTCCAATGACGGTCTCGATTAGTTTCGCAGTTTCCAAAATTACGTTGCGGCTTTTCTGCGGCACGTACTACAATGTGATTGATTTTCAGTCGATTTTGCCCGAACGACTTTTGATTCACGATCAGGTGATTATTTTAGGTTGTTTGGTGTTGACGGACAACTTTATTGGGTTGATCGGACCCAAATCGGATCGAGTCCGGGTTTGATTGGAAACCGGATGTTACACAGATCGACAAAGTCCCTTCATGAAAATTGCTCGTCTCAATGAGATCTATAACTTTCATGAAGACATCAAATCAAAATCAATCATTTGCACAAAGTGATATTTTGGGGTATCCCATGTACATAGAATACCTTGATTTCTGGGTTTTATAATTTTTTATGTCATTTTAAACGAGATAAAAATCTGAAAAAATATGATAAATTAAATATAAATATTTACACATTAATCTATTTTTTGGATATTTAAGAATTAATAAAAAGAGGAAATAAAATAAAATATGAAAAACGATGAATTTTGTACAGGAAGTTATTGAAGACTTGGACCCAATTTGTTTCTTTGATTTCATGCTCAGTTTGTATTTGATTTTTTGCGCATTTTAATAAAACGTTTATCAAAGAAGACAAATGAAGAAGAAATAAACTAAAATAGGTTAATTATATACATAAAGTAATAGGTCAAAAACCGCTAAAATATAAAATGTACAAAAGAGGCCCAAAACCCAACTTTCACATATTATCTCCGATTCAGTTGAGCTTGGTTTTATTTTTGAAGGTAATTGAATGTACATTAGTTCAAAAGTGAGTAGGATCAAAACGGACACTGGATGGGGAAGATATAAGGGTTCTAGTCCGAAAATCCTAGAGCTAGGGTTTGGGTTTTTGGTCCACTTATTTGGGTTAGTGAATTTTTGTAATTTTCATTTATTCTAGTTAGTGATATGTACACAGTGGAGGTGGTTTTGGGTTATTCGGAGTTAGCATGAATTAGTTAAAAATCAGGGAAGTGAGGCTATTTAGAAGTCATTTTTGTCTGGGATTTTTGGCTTCTTATTTTGTGCAGAAATGAGTGATAAAATGCAATTCTTATTAAAACATGCATGAATGCTAATTATGTTGAATAAATGAAGATATGCTGATGATTTTGAGGGATTTGAGCTTAATCAATGAGATTTAGAGTGATGAATCTGAGATTCATCATCCCCCTATACTTAAACCATGCTCGTCCCTGAGCATCAAAAAGAAATGCCATGAGATGAAATGAGATTGGGTTCCATACCAAGACCATGAGCTGAAGGTGAAAATGAACTAAACTCGACCTTTGGATTATTGATGAATACCCATTCATCACTCTTTATTCTTATATTTTAGCTACAAAAACCTATGCAAATGCATGTAGATACTTGTAAATAGGAATAATTAGCAAAAGCATGCATCTTGTAAAAACCTATAATTAGCATGTTTTTGTGCAAAAATAAAAGAATAAAGATGAAAAAGAAAAAGAGGGAAATATTTAGAATAAATATTGAGCAACCTAACCCAAGGGAGGGCTCAGCATGGGCCTGACCGCATAAAAGCCAAGTAGAGGGAGACAGGGCCTCATGTGTATAGATTTTTGTAAATAAATAAATTATATTTTCCTCACCCAAAAATATGCTTGTACATATTTTGTATATATTTAGAAACTATTAAAAACAAAATAAAAATCTAAAAATCAAAAATTCAAAAATGCCCTTTCACCATGTACATAGACCATGCCTCCTTATGTATTTAACCTTGTAAATAACCTTATTTATTTTCAAAACTTTTTGTAAATATTCTATGTTATATATTGTAAATAAAATAAATAAAAAGAAACAAAACAAAAATCAAATAAAAATAACAAAATTAAAATTACAAAAATATATTGTACATATGCCAAGTACATAGTTGTACATAACTTTTTATTTCCCCTATGTATATAAATAATAAGAATAAAATAAAAATATCCTTTTATTCCTCATTTTATTCTATAAATAAATAAAATATAAAATAGGAATAAAAATGTATAAAAATAACTAATTAAAAATCAAAATTAAAAACCCTATATTGTACATATACCTATATATAGCCCTATTATGTAAATACCTTATTTTTATTTTGAAAAATTAATTAAAAATCACCAAAAAATAGAAAAAATTAAAATAAAAAAAATTATGTTTTGAGTTTTTAATAATTCGACCATTTCCTATTTTATTTCGAATTTTCAAATTAATTATGGCGTGGCCTCTCCTGATTGGTCCACGGGGGATGTTGACCGCCCGGTCAACTCCCCCCTGTGGACCACTTCCCTTGCGGATCTGATTCCCGACCCGATTTCTCAACCTTTTAGCGAGCAGATCCGATCTCCATCCACTCAAACCCAGGGCTCCGATTGCCAAGGGAAGATCCATGATCCCCGCGTGCACCTTCTTTTAGGGATCCGCTCCTTGGATTGCGCGCCCGATCATCATCTTATCGGACCCCTGGATCATATAAAGCATCTCCTCCGGCGACCCATTCGATCATCTTTGGCTCTCCACCCTTCATCCCGTGACCTCCACAGCATCCCTTGAGGTGACAGCTCTCGATTGCCCGTGTCGCAGCGAGGAGGGGGTGGCCGGACCACTGATCCAGCGACTTAGCGCCGCCGTGCTCCGCCCAGTGCAGGAGCTCGAGCCTCAGGACCAGACGACCTTCGAGGCCACGACCGGGAGCAACCTCAGCTCCAGCCTAGTCTACTTCGCCACCCAGGTAACCTTCTAGCTTTCCCATTTCGTCTAATTTCTAGTTAGCCTCAAATCGTAGCTCCGCCGAGTTCCGTCGATTCCGGCTATCTCGCATACCCTTTCGATCATCGGAACCCACGTGCACCATCGCCTTTCCTCCACGCACCTTCTCCGCCCCTTCATTCAACCCAGCTCGCACAGGAGCTGGGGTTCGAGCTCCACCGTCCGTCGCTCGCCGGAGCTCGCTCACCCCGACGCACAGACCACCTCCGCACCACCTAACCGGGTCGAGGCACTTTGCCCTCGACCCGCGAAGCTCCTGACCTATTTTGCAGGACCAGAGGAGGCCATCTGAGGCCTCCCGACACTCGGACCAGAAGCTTCCCTCCGCCGACCTCGCCGGAGCCCCTCCAGGGCTCGGCTGGGCCATCGGAGGCAACCAACAGCTGCGGAACTTCATTGCGAATCTTCTCCGATATCCAGAGGCAGCTGAGGAGGACCACCGCACTCGCACGAGGCCGGCGAAGCTCGCCGGCCAACTGTTCTTCCAGGATCCTCGAGCACCGTCCGATCGCCCTCAGCGCTCCAGTTTTCATCGTGACCGTCCATCCATCGAGGAGCAGCCACCGCCCGATCATTCAGAGGGGCGATCTGGACCGTTAGCGCAGAGAGAGAGACACCAGCACCCGAGGCCGTCAGATCTTCCACGTATCTCCTCCACTGACGTCGATTGGGCCCACGTGCAGAAGGAGAGAGGCGCCCGTCGTCCAGGACCGTTAGATCAGCCACGCGTCCATCATCCAGCCGTCGACGTAATAAAGGGGTAAATTACCGTAGGCCCCTCTTAGTTTATGCTTTACGTCTCAGTCCTGTAAATATTTTGCATACTTTATTTACGTTGGGTTATTTGCACATTGGACCTTATGCTTTAGTTTATTTGCATTTATTCCCCTGTATGTGTGAGCCACGTGCTTCGTCACGTGTATGTTTGGTGTATTTGCAACATTAGTCCTGTAGTTCCGGTTGTTTGCTGATTGAATGAAAACTTTTTGGTAATTGCATATATGCCCTTTGAGTGTTTAATTACGCATGTGCGCCTATTTTGTGGGTTAATTGCAGTACAGGCCCTGGACTTTTTGGTACGAGTTACCAAAAGGTCCTCGGACTTGTTTTTCTTACCAAAAGGTCCCTGAGTGCCCCAGGCACGCGCCGCGCGCGTGACTTGCTGGGAAAATTGCACCTGTACCCCCAGAACTTCGGGTATTTGCACTTCAGTCCATGTGCACAGTGCCCTCTTTTGATTTTTGAATAAAATATCAAATCACCTCCAAATTCGATGAAATTTTGACACATGGCTCCTGCCATGTTGTAGGATTTTTGAGAATTTTTGAGGACATTTTTGATTTTATTTGTTATTTTTAAAAATTCAAAAACCTCTATTTTAGCTACTGTCTAGAATTAAAAATCTCAAAAAAATATAAAAACCCCCTCAAAAATTCTATAACAATTAGGTACTGTTTCTTTTGTGTTTCTTGATTTTCTAGCCAATTTTGGCTATTTTTCATTGCTTAAAAACCCTAAAAATTCAAAAACACCTAAAAACTCATAAAAATTCTAGTAAATAATCTAAAAACCCAAAAACAATAATCTTGGTGCTCGAATTTTCCTAGTTTTCTCTAGTATACAGGACAATTACCTCCAGGTCCCTCTGAGATCCTTAGATATTTTATCTTTGGATTTTGGGCCTGGCTGGACAGTACCTTGTCTTTTTAGTACTGTTTGATTTTTAGGAAATAAAATACACCTTATAAAAATCCCAAAAAATCACCAAAAACACTAAAAAACCTAAAAAACATAAAAACATTTTTTCTTGAATTTTTGCTTGATTTTTGATGCATTGAATAAATTACTAAAGTGTGCTTGTCTTTGCTTTCTTTTATTTTCTTCACATTTAAAAATCCCAAAAAATATAAAAATTATTAAAAACCACTAAAAACATTTTGCCTTCATTTTACTTTATTTTTACTACTTCGTAGGCCTTTGGCCAACCCGTGCTCCTTGTTTTGATTGATCTTTGATTTATTTAGCGGTCTGATTTTTCTTGATATACCTATCCTCTGAGATCCGGGTCGCAACGACCCTTGTCTTATTACCTTCACCCGGGTCTTTGGGAATTTTAGGGTCATCAGAATGGCGCCGTTGCCGGGGAGCACGGCTTAGTAGTTCTTTTCGTTTTATTTTCGTTTTTGTTTTCACGGTTTTTCGCGGCTCTTCGGAGCTCGCGGCTTTTCGCGGCTTTTGTATCTATTTTCTTTTTGATTTATTTGTCATTCTCTTTTATTTTTATTTTTGTTTTATTTTGTGTGTTTATTTTATTTTATTTTATTTTCCATTTTTGTATATATACCCTCACTTTTATTTTCATTTCTTTTTCTTTACTATTTGATTAGTTTTGCCGATCTGACCACTCTTCTCTTTGTCTTGCGAGGGCCCGAGGACCGCGGAGGCGACTTTCGAGGAGCCGGTGCAGCCGAGGAACTTGGAGGCGGCTTCCTTCTGTACGAAGCCGCAGGAGAGAGCGAGAGAGAGAGTTGAGTGGGTGAGGTTAGATTAGGATTTTATTTTTTTATTCTATTATTATTGTAATAATACAGGGACACTTGGACTGTTTGGACTTGGACTTCTACCGTAGCGGGTCTGTTTCGCCGAGCACCGGTGTGCTCGGGGGACCCTTTAGGACTTGCGCGGTTTTTCGCGGTTTTCTTCGCGACTTTCTTTTTCTTTCTTACTGTCTTTTCCGGTTTT
This sequence comes from Ottelia alismoides, assembly GCA_037367405.1. Classification (NCBI taxonomy): domain Eukaryota; kingdom Viridiplantae; phylum Streptophyta; class Magnoliopsida; order Alismatales; family Hydrocharitaceae; genus Ottelia; species Ottelia alismoides. Next base: position 466,223 of record JAZKJV010003385.1, on the reverse strand, counting down.
CGCGGTTTTTGCTCGAGCCCCTAGACTTAGGATTTTCTGGTGAATGTGCCGTAATTAGTAGGATCCACACACCTAATTGCATATTTGTTCCTATAGATCGTAATTGGACCTACTTAAAATCAATAATAAAAATAACCGATTCGCTAGCCTCCGTAGCCTACGTGCCGTAGCCCGTCCTGTAAAGCGCTTTCTCCTACCCCCGATTTGTCGGACAGAGGAGGGACGGGCCAAGACCGGACTCTTTGGCTTGGAGGTCGGTGACCGGTTAGACGGTTCTTCGCTAGAAGTTGCTCGTCTAGGACTCGGCTTTACCGCTGCATCATTTAGGTTAGTTTTATTCCTGTCTTTTATTTTATGCGCGGATCATATTGCATGTAGAGAGCTGGAGCAAGGTACGCATTTCTGACTTTGCATGCATCATTGATTTCTCGTGCATCGGCTTTTTCGTCTTCTCCCCCCTGTTTTGGACTTAATAATCAGGAGAACCGAAAAATTCGTTAGGCCTTTTGTTTGTTTGAAAAATATTAAAAAAGTGAAACCATAAAATTGGGACTGCTAAAATTGTTGATCTTAAAACCCGCTCACCCTAAAAATTTTGTCTTGGGGAGAGCAACCCCCTCATTGCTTGGTTTGTATGCACGAGAGAGTGACCCGCACACTAGGTAGAGCCCCCCGGTGCTACACCTGACTAATTACCGACTCTTCCGTGCGAGCCACTCGGTTGGGTTAGCATCGGATATCCCAACAGGTCACGTAAGCGCTCTGATATTCTATTTGTTCACCAAAATAAAATCGACAAGATAATTTGATCGAACTTTCACGGTCTTCAGCTCGCGTTGCGTTGGTGAACCGGGGGTTTGTTTTCAGATCATAATTTTTCCAGATCTCATCCGCCCTACTCGCCAGATCAAGATGATGGGTAGATGGTCTCTTAGGAAGCCTCTGGTTGCACCGCTTTCGGGCGCGTCTACCTCATCATCTAGGTTGGCTCGCGAGAGCTCAGACCCGCTCTCCGAGCCCGAGTACGACTCCACCCTGTTCCCCCTCGATCCCCTTTCTGATCTACCTGAGAGACACGAGCCCGAGGAGAGATTGATACATTTGACAGCACCTGAGTTGGGCTCGTTTGATTTTGCAGACGTCGACATGGCCGGAGCCGGCAGTTCAGACGATCACTCCCGTCAGCCAGAGCATATTGTACTAGACCAGGGAGCGATCAACTCCACCCTGATCGCATCACTCGATACAGTCAAGCAGCAGCTCCGCGATCAGGGGGCATTTATGATTGAGATGAGGAGAGAGTTGGAGAGGCTCAGAGCAGAGCGAGACCGACAGAGCGAGCCCGATGAGCCCGATGATGCAGATGCACGTGCAGCAGCAGCCGCAGCAGCAGCCGCGGCCGCCGCCGCAGCGGCAGCAGCCGCGGGAGGAGCAGGACCACCTAGACCAATGCGGGAGTTGCACAACCCCGGATCTACACTGATGCACCATTGGGTGGTGGTTCCAGCTATCGTGGGGGATTTCAAGTTCCCCCCGAACACCTTGCAGATGCTTCCTCGGTTCCATGGACTTGCTACAGAGGAGCCCCACCTCCACCTCCAGGAGTTTCTGATGATTTGCAGCACTGTCCACGACATGCATGTAGACCAGGACACGATCAGGATGATCGCCTTCCCGTTTTCACTGGCAGATAGAGCAACCACCTGGCTGAAGCACCTTGGGAGGTTTGTCTATACCTGGGAGCAGCTCCGCACCGAGTACTTGAACAAGTACTATCCACTCGGGCGGACGAATGCAGCAAGGGCCCTGATCAGCAACTTCTCCATGTTCCCCAACGAGCAGTTTCACGAGGCTTGGGAGAGGTTCCGAGAGCTTCTGGACAGATGCCCGCACCACGACATCACGAAGCCAAACCTTGTGCAGAGCTTCTTCAGCGGGTTGTCACCATAGCTACAGGGCCTGGTGAATGCTTCTTGTGGCAGGTCCTACTTCGCCAAGGACCACGACCAGGTCTGGGCCATTTTTGAGGAGATGGCAGAGAACTATATGGTGATGTCTCAGACCCGGCTCTATACTCAGAAGACCCAGCCACATCAGCCAGGACCCGTGCAGTACCAGCGGATAGCACGGGTAGATGCAGGTCCTTCCAGTTCGTCCGCAGCAGCAGCAGCACAGGCAGAGTCGTCAGCTGCGGACATGGGCATTATCAGCGAGAAGCTGGACCGCATGGAGCTGATAGAGAAGAAGCAGTGCCAGAGTATCACGCAGATGGAGCAGATGGCACAGGTCTTGAGCGACATGAAGACACAGCTCATGTGTCTCCAGGAGGCACAGACGGCTTCTCAGCCCCGTCTTCAGTCGCGAGGCGACGCCAGCAGCAGCAGCAGCTCGTCCCAGCGCTCCAGCACCCCAGTGCAGCCTAGACAGGTTCACCTTGTACAGGCGGAGCCGTACCAGCAGCCGCAGCCCACCTACCAGTCCCCACCATCTCCAGAGATGCAGATGGTGGTCTACCAGCCGGACCAGCCTCTAGCAGTACTCCCGCCAGCCCCCTATGATGCCGAGCCGTTGATGGATGTCAACGGGATTTGGTACGACCGCCCCCAGCCTGGGATCCGACGAGACCATCCCGGATTCAGGTGGGGGAGTGGTGGTGCCCAGCCCCAGCAGCAGCCGTCAGGACAGGGAGGGCAGTACTCCTAGCAGAGAGACCAGCACCAGCCGCAGCAGCAGCCCCCAGCGTATCAGCAGCACTCATCCTATGGTCCTCGTCCCTATCAGCAGCAGGGACAGCCTTGGAGACGTGAGCAGCAGGCTCACCAGGGATACCAACAGCACCCTCCATCCTACCCCTCTTACCCACCACAGCAGTTCCAGCAGCCTCACCCACAGAGAGGCCACCCGTCGGGCTCCCACGAGAGCCCCGCTTTGGATGACATCGCCCGCCTCCTCACGGACCAGTAGGCTACATTCCGACGGGAGATGGACGAGTTCCGCCAGGAGATGCGGGACCTGGTGAGAGGGAAGGCCGCCATACCAGCCCAGATAGAGCCGAGCCCGAATAGCCTCAAGCGAAAATCTGAGCAGGTAGTACCTACTGAGTTAGCCACTCCTAGTGATCCATTTGATGATACTTCTTCGGATCTATTTGATGCTGATTTTGTCACACTTAGGAGCGGTAGGACCCCAGCAGGCGGCGGCGCCTCATCTGAGCTTCATCCCGAGGCGCCACAGGAGGAGGAGGAGAGCGGTACTGAGGCCGCTCCAGACGATGACGGTGGTACTGAGGCCACCAAGGATGCTGATCCCACCGGCGGTACTGAGGCCGCCGCTTCACCAGATCTAGGAGGTGGTACTGATGCCACCCATTCAGCCAAGCCAGCCAGCGGTACTGATGCCGCACGACGTCTACCAGCAGCAGCAGCAGAGCAGCCAGCCCGTGGTGGTACTGAGGCCACCGGTGTTTGTACAGACAGTGATGTTGTTTTTCCTCGTGTTCATGTATCTCGGAACTCTGCTATGAATAAAGGAAAAGGTTTACTTTCTTCTGGTCCCACGGTGGTGCATGATGTATGTGTGGATCCGGTCCTTGAACCGTCTAGACCTTTTCCTAGTCCTTCATCTGAGAAGGACCCAGTGATCCCCTTCCCTAGAGCCCTTCAGATGGGGAAGGGGAAGAAAAAAGAAAATCCCAAAAAGAGAGAGCTTGAGGAGTTCAGCCAGAGCATAATTGATCGATTCCACATCCAGCTGACCCTCCAGGAGGCTTTGCAGCACATCCCCCTTCTCCAGCGATCTTTGAGAGAGAGGACTACAGTCAGGAGGAGGAGGAGGAACCACACTTCAGAGATACATGTGCTGACCAAAGCCACGTGCTTCGCGATCCAGAACCGACTGCCAGCCAAGAGTCCAGATTCAGGGGCCCCGTATGTCAGATGCCAGATCAGTGAGCAGAGGTTCGACCGTACTCTTCTAGATAGCGGATCGTCGATCAACCTTTTTCCGGCAGCCCTTCTCGACCGCTTCGAGTTGGGCACTCTTCGACAGAGCAGGACAGTCCTTCAGTTCGCTGATCGATCTGTCAAGAGGCTGAAGGGGTTATTACGAGACGTTATCGTCACTATTCAGGGCCTGCAATTCCCCGTGGACTTCGTAGTGTTGGACATGGAGATTTCTGAGTCAGTGGCCGATACCCCCATCATCCTTGGTCGTCCGTTCTTGGCCACAGCCAAGGCGGTCTGATCATGATAGCGGGAAGGTGTACTTTCGCGTCCAGGGCGAGAGTATACAAATAGAGACGGTCGAGTACTACAGAGCTAGATTCAGATCCCGCTCAGATGCGAGTACAGACTCAGAGCAGCTGACAGACGCAGAGCCAGACATCCACCAGGACTGTGATTTTGTGATCACAGATGATGAGGCAGCTTGGGCAGATCTTGAGACACAGACCACCCTCTCACTTTCAGATACAGCTGATGCAGAGACGATAGCAGAGGAGAGTCTGGAGAGCACAGACCTGGTTCAGGATACTATTGAGGCAGCAGAGCCGGTCCTCGATCGCAGCACGATGATTAGTGATGGTGGTGCTGAGGCCACCCTGTTTTCCGGTGGTACTGATGCCACCAGTTCTGATACAGATCCCTCGGATTCAGAGTCTGATTGGGCCGATTGCTATGATCAGATGCCAGACCTGAGTCCATCTGAGCCTATAGATGAGGAGGAGGTAGAGGCAGAGCAGACCAGAGACAGTGCAGTTGAGCCGCCTTCCCCCGATCCAGTTTGCGAGAGTACGCTTTCACTTTCCCAGGCAGATTTGGCCGACCTTGCAGCTTTCACTCAGTTTCTTCCGCAGCCAGATTTGCCGGCACCCAGCATTCCAGAGCTGAAGCCGCTCCCTACTTCGCTGAAGTATCGATTCCTTACGGGCGAGCCAGAGATGTACCCAGTCATCATCTCCGTCGAGTTGACTGGAGAGCAGGAATCCCGTTTGATGGGGGTTCTTGAAAAGAACCGCAAGGAGATCGGATGGAGCGTAGCGGATCTCCATGGGATTAGTCCATCAGTGTGCTCCCACCATATCTATCTCGAGGAAGGGGCGAAGCCGTCGCGTGAGTTCCAGCGGCGTCTTAATCCCAACCTGAGAGAGGTTGTGATGAAGGAAATATCAAAATGGTGGGGTGCAGGTTTTATTTATCCCATTTCCGACTCCAAGTGGGTCAGCCCCTTGCATGTGGTGCCCAAGAAGACGGGCATCACGACTGTGATCAGTGAGTCGGGAGAGGAGATCGCTACACGAGTACCCACCTCTTGGAGGGTTTGTGTTGACTACAGGAGACTCAACCAAGCCACCAAGAAGGACCATTTTCCCCTGCCTTTTATTGACCAGATTATTGAGAGACTGGCAGGGAAGAGCCATTATTGCTTCCTGGATGGGTACTCGGGCTACAACCAAGTGGCCATCGCTCCTGAGGACCAGGAGAAGACCACCTTTACTTGTCCCTTCGGCACATACGCTTTTTGACGCATGCCATTTGGGCTATGCAATGCCCCTGCGACTTTTCAGAGGTGCATGCTGTCGATCTTCTCGGACATGGTAGGGGAGTGCTTAGAGGTCTTCATGGATGATTTCTCGATCTACGACGACGGATTTGATTCTTGTCTTGACTGCCTAGATCGAGTACTCCAGCGATGTATTGAGTATCACTTGGTGCTATCTTGGGAGAAGAGTCACTTCATGGTGACTCAAGGGACGGTGCTGGGCCACATCATCTCCAACAGGGGCATGGAGGTTGATCCAGCCAAGGTTGATGTCATTAGGAAACTCACACCGCCGTCCAATCTGAGGCAGCTACGGTCATTTCTGGGGCACGTTGGATTTTACAGGAGATTCATTCAGGACTTCAGCAGGATTGCCCGGCCGTTGACTGACCTCTTGATGAAAGACGCCGAGTTCCTTGTCGATGACAAGTGTCTTTCGTCGTTTGCTACTCTCCAGCAGTGTGTGATTGAGGCTCCTGTCCTCCAGCCGCCTGATTGGTCTCTCCCATTCGAGATCATGACGGACGCCTCCGATTTTGCTGTAGGGGCAGTGCTGGGACAGAGGAGGGATGGAGTGCCATTTGCTATACACTACGCTAGCCGCACATTGGATTCCGCCCAGCGGAATTACACGGTCACAGAGAAGGAGATGCTAGCCGTGGTGTTTGCCCTGGATAAGTTCAGATCATATATCATCGGATCTAGAGTGACTTTGTTTACAGATCACACCGCCATCAGGTACCTCATGGCAAAGAAGGATGCCAAGGCCAGACTGACTAGATGGATCCTTCTACTCCAGGAGTTCGACATTGAGATTAAGGATAAGCCTGGAGTCAAGAATGTGGTGGCGGATCATCTCTCCCGATTAGAGCAGCCTGAGGAGACTGAGCAGATTGATCCTATCCGAGATACCTTCCCAGATGAGGCGATCCTTGCTATCGCCTCACTCCCATGGTACGCCGATATTGTGAACTTTCTCGTTGCTGGGAAAGTCCCACAGGATTGGCCCAGGCAGAGGCTTGAGACCTTCCTAGCGAAGGCCAAGTCTTACCATTGGGAGAATCCCATCCTTTACCACGAAGGAGGGGATAGCGTCTGGCGTCGGTGTATTCCTCAGGAGGAACACCATAGCGTCCTCACTTACTGCCACAAGCTTGAGGTAGGAGGACATCATTCTGGGAGGAGAACGGCACAGAAAGTGCTCCAATCCGGCTTGTGGTGGCCTACCCTCTTCAAGGACTCAGATGAGTTCGTGAAGAGGTGTACTGACTGTCAGAGGATGGGCACTTGTGGACAGCGTGATATGATGCCGATGCAGCCCATTCACTTCTGTGAGGTTTTTGACGCATGGGGCATCGATTTCATGGGTCCATTCCCTAAGAGTCAGGGATTTGAGTACATTCTGTTGGCCGTTGACTATGTGAGTCGTTGGGTGGAGGCTATCCCCGCCCGAGCCGCTGATGCGAGGACAGTTTGCAGATTTTTGAGGAAGCATATCATCACGCGGTTCGGGGTTCCACGAGTTCTGATTTCTGATGGGGGATCTCACTTCATCAACGACCAGGTGAAGGCACTTGCTAGCGAGTTCGGCATAGACCATCGTGTTGCTACACCGTACCATCCATAGACGAATGGTCTAGCCGAAGTGTCGAATAGGGAGATTAAGACTATTCTGCAGAAAGTCGTCCGCCCAGACCGAAAGGATTGGTCACAGCTTTTGGACTCGGTCTTGTGGGCATATAGGACGTCTTTCAAGACACCTTTGGGCACATCTCCCTTTCGCCTTGTATATGGCAAGCCATGCCATTTACCTATTGAGCTGAGGCACAAGTCACTTTGGGCAGTTACAGACATACTTATGGATTCAGATGGTATAGGAGACCAGAGGAGGGCAGAGCTAGCTGCCCTGGAGGAGCTTAGAGATGCAGCTTTCTCAAGCAGCCTACATTATAAGGAGAAAGTCAAGGAGTGGCATGATTCTCATATCAACCACAAGCATTTTGAGATTGGACAGAAAGTATGGCTGTTTGATGCGAGGCTTAGATTATTTCCAGGGAAGCTACAGAGCAAATGGAAAGGACCTTATCTGGTTAGGAAGGTACACGACAACGGTAGCATCGACATATCCGAGTTGTCTTCTGAGAGTACCTTCCGAGTGAACGGCCAGCGGCTCAAGCCATTTCTAGATCATGAGCCGCGGGTCGCTGATCTTGCCCCTATTCATTTTGCGTGAGATGTGGTCTTTGACTCACATCTAATGCATCTCACGCCTGAGCTTTACTGATCTTCCGCTGTATATAGATCCAGATGTCCATATCATCACATTCTTTAGTCCCACATCCCTTTCTTCATCTTGTGATTATGCTATATTTAGGGTGCACTTTACCCTAAGTATAGGGGGGATGTGAGACATTTCGGGTATTTCTTTTGTTTCTGTCTACCCCTGTTTTGCTGCCTATACTTAGGGATATTTCACCCTAAGTATAGGGGGGGTAGACCCTGTACATTCTCCACTCGGTTTTCCCTTCGTGTACAGCCTGCTATACTTAGGATTACTTGATCCTAAGTATAGGGGGAAGACTTGAGCCCCTTTTGACTTTTCATTTCCCTTTTGTATAGCCTTTCTTTTCACTTCCCTATACATAGCACGAGTTATGTCTTCTTCATCGCTCTTGACTCTGAGGACATCGTTCGAGCTAAGTATAGGGGGGTGTGTATATATTTCATATATACTTTAGCCATAACTCGTACTTTGTGTGAGTGTGTTAATAAATAAAAATGGCTAAAAACCACAAAAATTAAAAATTTTCATGTACATAATCTTCTTTTATTTGCACATACATAGCTAGTGTATAAATTATTTTTGTAAAAATGATTTCAAAAATCTTTTGTGTGTAAAGCTTGTGTAAATATTTTTGTATCAAAATTATGTATATAGTACAAAATTTTTCCAAAATGTTTTGAAAATCAAAAAGTTTGCAAAAATCTTGTGTAAATGTGTGTAAATACCTTTTTGCAAAAACTTGCACTTCATGCACCATCATTCATGATTTCAAAACATTTTTCAAAATTTTTTGCATGATTGTAAAATAGTGTGTAAATAAGCATCTTTTTGTACATATGTATATAGTTTTTCTGGATGATAGTTGACATTTAAACTAGCCTGGAATCAAATTGAGAAATGGAGCTTGATTAAGATCTTAATCCACCTAATTTCTAAGAGGAACCTTATAGGGCTTAGGTTTAAGGCTTTTCAGGTCCATGGTGACTTAATTCTTTGAGTCCACTAGGCTATGATCACATGTCATCTCAATGAGCCTAAGTAGAGCACTTAACAACAACACATGACTCATTAGATTATGGCTTTACTTGGACAACCGCACTATGCACCGAGCTCTCTACGGATGAGATGGTGAGGAGGCAGTCTTCCTTGACTTGGGGTAGCATATGAGGGTCGTACTTCTAGGCGGAACCTCTCTTCTTCTTATAGTGAAGGAAGTGCGTCTCAACTTGGTCTGGTTGCCATGAGGTCTAACGACGGGAGTTGTGGGTTGCAATAAAGCTTCAAAAGAGGGATAGTCTACTGGCTCAAGAGGAAAAACTCCTTGTATATATGCTGCACATGTATATGTTGTATAGATGCAGTCGAAAAAAAAAAGTGCAAAAAGAAAAGAACTCCAAAAAAGTGGTGGGTCTGAGAGAAAATGATAATCCCATCGGAGTATGTATATAAGTGCAATAAGCAAAGCTTGGTTTCATGATCTACCTGTTGTAGCTTGCAGCTGGGAGACTTGGCTACACTGGTCAAGCTCCCAAGGGTACTTGGCTACACTGGCCTTGACCCATTCTCTTCTTCCCCCTCTTCTTGAGCCGGTTGAACTTGAACTTAGAAGGGAATACCCCGCTCCTCGAGGAAAGAGTGGCCAGATTGAGGTCATAGAGTTACCTTGTTGGGGAGGGTTGTCAAGTTGCCATTTCTGAGGTGGAGAGCTTAGACCTCACTTTCACAGGACAAGAAAAGATTCATGGTCTTCAGGGTTTGTGATTGATGACTTGTTCTGATCTGGAGCATTGAGGAGTCTTGATTATAGATTAGTGGAACTTAGAGGCTGTTAGGTTTTAAGCTTAAGTCTAAATAAGGTTCCGACACATTAATAATCTAAAGATCTGATTAAGCTCCATACCTCAATTTAATGAAGGCAAGTTTAATAATCAACCTTGATCCATGTACATCCTTTTTTTCTTTTTCTTTTTCTTTCTTTTTCACTTCTTTTTCAAATAAGTGTTTGCTAAGGGACTAGCAAAGTATAGTATAGGGGGGTGATGAATACCCATTCATCACTCTTTATTCTTATATTTTAGCTACAAAAACCTATGCAAATGCATGTAGATACTTGTAAATAGGAATAATTAGCAAAAGCATGCATCTTGTAAAAACCTATAATTAGCATGTTTTTGTGCAAAAATAAAAGAATAAAGATGAAAAAGAAAAAGAGGGAAATATTTAGAATAAATATTGAGCAACCTAACCCAAGGGAGGGCTCAGCATGGGCCTGACCGCATAAAAGCCAAGTAGAGGGAGATAGGGGCTCATGTGTATAGATTTTTGTAAATAAATAAATTATATTTCCTCACCCAAAAATATGCTTGTACATATTTTGTATATATTTAGAAACTATTAAAAACAAAATAAAAATCTAAAAAATCAAAATTCAAAATGCCCTTTCACCATGTACATAGACCATGCCTCCTTATGTATTTAACCTTGTAAATAACCTTATTTATTTTCAAAACTTTTTGTAAATATTCTATGTTATATATTGTAAATAAAATAAATAAAAAGAAAACAAAACAAAAATCAAATAAAAATAACAAAATTAAAATTACAAAAATATATTGTACATATGCCAAGTACATAGTTGTACATAACTTTTTATTTCCCCTATGTATATAAATAATAAGAATAAAATAAAAATATCCTTTTATTCCTCATTTTATTCTATAAATAAATAAAATATAAAATAGGAATAAAAATGTATAAAAATAACTAATTAAAAATCAAAATTAAAAACCCTATATTGTACATATACCTATATATAGCCCTATTATGTAAATACCTTATTTTTATTTTGAAAAAATTAATTAAAAATCACCAAAAAATAGAAAAAATTAAAATAAAAATATTTTATGTTTTGAGTTTTTAATAATTCGGTCATTTCCTATTTTATTTCGAATTTTCAAATTAATTATGGCGTGGCCTCTCCTGATTGGTCCACGGGGGATGTTGACCGCCCGGTCAACTCCCCCCTGTGGACCACTTCCCTTGCGGATCTGATTCCCGACCCGATTTCTCAACCTTTTAGCGAGCAGATCCGATCTCCATCCACTCAAACCCAGGGCTCCGATTGCCAAGGGAAGATCCATGATCCCCGCGTGCACCTTCTTTTAGGGATCCGCTCCTTGGATTGCGCGCCCGATCATCATCTTATCGGACCCTGGATCATATAAAGCATCTCCTCCGGCGACCCATTCGATCATCTTTGGCTCTCCACCCTTCATCCCGTGACCTCCACAGCATCCCCTTGAGGTGACAGCTCTCGATTGCCCGTGTCGCAGCGAGGAGGGGGTGGCCGGACCACTGATCCGGCGACTTAGCGCCGCCGTGCTCCGCCCAGTGCAGGAGCTCGAGCCTCAGGACCAGACGACCTTCGAGGCCACGACCGGGAGCTACCTCAGCTCCCGCCTAGTCTACTTCGCCACCCAGGTAACCTTATAGCTTTCCCATTTCGTCTAATTTCTAGTTAGCCCAAATCGTAGCTCCGCCGAGTTCCGTCGATTCCGGCTATCTCGCATACCCTTTCGATCATCGGAACCCACGTGCACCATCGCCTTTCCTCCACGCACCTTCTCCGCCCCTTCATTCAACCCAGCTCGCACAGGAGCTGGGGTTCGAGCTCCACCGTCCGTCGCTCGCCGGAGCTCGCTCACCCCGACGCACAGACCACCTCCGCACCACCTAACCGGGTCGAGGCACTTTGCCCTCGACCCGCGAAGCTCCTGACCTATTTTGCAGGACCAGAGGAGGCCATCTGAGGCCTCCCGACACTCGGACCAGAAGCTTCCCTCCGCCGACCTCGCCGGAGCCCCTCCAGGGCTCGGCTGGGCCATCGGAGGCAACCAACAGCTGCGGAACTTCATCGCGAATCTTCTCCGATATCCAGAGGCAGCTGAGGAGGACCACCGCACTCGCACGAGGCCGACGAAGCTCGCCGGCCAACTGTTCTTCCAGGATCCTCGAGCACCGTCCGATCGCCCTCAGCGCTCCAGTTTTCATCGTGACCGTCCATCCATCGAGGAGCAGCCACCGCCCGATCATTCAGAGGGGCGATCTGGACCGTTAGCGCAGAGAGAGAGACACCAGCACCCGAGGCCGTCAGATCTTCCACGTGTCTCCTCCACTGACGTCGATTGGGCCCACGTGCGGAAGGAGAGAGGCGCCCGTCGTCCAGGACCGTTAGATCAGCCACGCGTCCATCATCCAGCCGTCGACGTAATAAAGGGGTAAATTACCGTAGGCCCCCCTCTTAGTTTATGCTTTACGTCTCAGTCCTGTAAATATTTTGCATACTTTATTTACGTTGGGTTATTTGCACATTGGACCTTATGCTTTAGTTTATTTGCATTTATGCCCCTGTATGTGTGAGCCACGTGCTTCGTTACGTGTATGTTTGGTGTATTTGCAACATTAGTCCTGTAGTTCTGGTTGTTTGCTGATTGAATGAAAACTTTTTGGTAATTGCATATATGCCTCTGTGAGTGTTTAATTACGCATGTGCGCCTATTTTGTGGGTTAATTGCAGTACAGGCCCTGGACTTTTTGGTACGGAGTTACCAAAAGGTCCTCGGACTTGTTTTTCTTACCAAAAGGTCCCTGAGTGCCCCAGGCACGCGCCGCGCGCGTGACTTGCTGGGAAAATTGCACCTGGACCCCCAGAACTTCGGGTATTTGCACTTCAGTCCCTGTGCACAGTGCCCTCTTTTTGATTTTTGAATAAAATACAAATCACCTCCAAATTCGATGAAAATTTGACACATGGCTCCTGCCATGTTGTAGGATTTTTGAGAATTTTTGAGGACATTTTTGATTTTATTTGTTATTTTTAAAAATTCAAAAACCTCTATTTTAGCTACTGTCTAGAATTAAAAATCTCAAAAAAATATAAAAACCCCCTCAAAATTCTATAAAAATTAGGTACTATTTCTTTTGTGTTTCTTGATTTTCTAGCCAATTTTGGCTATTTTTCATTGCTTAAAAACCCTAAAAATTCAAAAACACCTAAAAACTAAAAATTCTAGTAAATAATCTAAAAACCCAAAAACAATAATCTTAGTGCTCAAGTTTTCCTAGTTTTCTCTAGTATACAGGAAAATTACCTCCAGGTCCCTTTGAGATCCTTAGATATTTTATCCTTGGATTTTGGGCCTGGATGGACAGTACCTTGTCTTTTTAGTACTGTTTGATTTTTAGGAAATAAAATACACTTATAAAAATCCAAAAATTCACCAAAAACACTAAAAAACCTAAAAAACATAAAAACATTTTTTCTTGAATTTTTGCTTGATTTTTGATGCATTGAATAAATTACTAAAGTGTGCTTGTCTTTGCTTTCTTTTATTTTCTTCACATTTAAAAATCCAAAAAAATATAAAAATTATTAAAAACCACTAAAAACATTTTGCCTTCATTTTACTTTATTTTTACTACTTCGTAGGCCTTTGGCCAACCCGTGCTCCTTGTGTTCGACCCTGGGTGCTATACCAGGTTAATCTCATAGCGGGACCTCTCTTCTTTGTTTTGATTGATCTTTGATTTATTTAGCGGTCTGATTTTTCTTGATATACCTATCCACTGAGATCCGGGTCGCAACGACCCTTGTCTTATTACCTTCACCTGGGTCTTTGGGAATTTTAGGGTCATCAATTATTAGTTTGGCGGAACTTTTGCGAGACTTGGAATTTCAAAATCAACAACCTTCAAGTTCTACACATCACTGTATCAGTTTCGACTCAGAAGTCATTTTAGATCAATCCTCTTCCCAAAGCATACCCTATGAACATTGAACAATCGACTCATGTATGTGAAATGTTTTAGCTCTTCCCATCCAGAATTTCGGACTACCATGCAAACCTCCTCTCCACTAACTCGTCCTCGGGGAGTCAGGTATTTCCTTCTAAGGTCTGTCACGTTGTGTTCACAATCGAGTTGGGGGAGAAGTTAGAAGAAGGAGAAAAGAACTGGAGGGTGGCTAGTGTAGTCACCTCTCCTTGTGAAGTTGGCCAGTGTAGCCGAGTCTCCACCAAGATCTGCAGGTTTTATTGAAGCTTGGACCTTTTTGGTCAGATATTTATTTGGTAGTGGCTTCTTTGTATTTGGATTTTTGGTGGGTCTGCTTGGATCTTGTTGTGCCCCTACGGATATAGAATCTTTTTGTTTCCGTACATTTCTGGGATCTTAGAAAAAATTGTGCCCAGCCGTCCATCCCTTTTCCGAAGCTTTATTTCAACTCGTACTCCGGTCTTTAGATTTCCACGCTACCAGAAAGAAGCTCACACAGTCTCCAACACCCCGTCTGAGTTGAGCTAAGTGCATAGTGCGAGAGTACAAATTAATTCCCTATTCCAAAGTTGTACTCAGAATGAAGAGACCAGGTTAGACACTAAGAGTCAAACGATGTACATTGTCATGTAGAACTCAAAGAATTAAGTCAAAGACCTGAAGTTTCTAAAATCCTATTTCTCGGTGAAGTTCCTCTGAAAATTAGGTGGATTAAGGTCAAGTCCAGACCACTCTCGATTTCTGCTTATAACTCGGTTCAGAACCCAAAGACTTTTCACAGATGCAAATGAATGAAATGCTGGATGAAGTGTAGGTGTGTGAAAATGCAGACATATTTTTGTGTTTTTGTTTTGATTTTTTATGCATAGGATTTTTGTTTTTTTTATTTTTTTAATGCAAAAAATAAGAAGCCATTTTTTTACAAAAATTTTGGATTGGACACAGTCAGTGTTAGTAGCAAAACTCTTTTTATTTTTTTGTTGTTTTTTTTTTCAAATTAATTACCCACCCTGTAAATACATATAGACTTACGCAAAAGTACGAGATATGGGTAAAATATATACATAGTATATATACAGACCCCCCTATACTTAGCGAGTGTTGTGTCCTTAGAGCACAAGAAGCGTAAAGAAGACATAGCTCGGGCTAAGCATAAGAGAGTCAAAAAGAAAAAGAAAAAGATGGATCGGAACACTCCCTATACTTAGGTTCTGAATAGTCTAAGTATAGAAGAAGAGCGAAAAAAAGAAGTGGTCGGGATATGTGGATGAAGAGAGTATATACAAATGGGCATCGGTTCCCCCTATACTTAGGCTCTGTTCAGCCTAAGTATAGGAGAAGGGTGGAAATGGAGCGATTGCGAGATGGGGAAAATGGTATGTACAGATGGCATCGGTCCCCTCATATACTTAGGCCTTGGCCTAAGTAGAGGAAGAATCTATACAAGGGGACTGATGTGGTAGGGAGGGAGGGTGGTTAGCCGATGATTAAGGCAGTTTTCGGCTGATCTTCTTGTGAGCCTATGGTGGGAGATTGTAATTGCGAGAAGGAGATGAAGCAAATGATTATCAACTATTATCAGTGTCATCCTCAGAAAAATCATGATGGACAGTGGATGAAGTGTTTGAGTTAGATGAAAGATATCCGTCATCAGAGTTATCCTTAGAGGAATAGTATTTGAAAGAGGACACACTCTAAATATTCTGATCTTTTTGTTTCTTCAGTTGTTTTATCAGAATTCGTTCCTTCTTGGGATCGAGCGGTTTGTCCTCGGATGAATACTTTGAAGCACAAGTCTACGTCAAATCATAAGAAATAATTCCAGTATATTTGATGAGAGTAGGAGCATCCGCTTTTGATGAATAATAGTCAGGAACAGGAGTCGTCCATTGGGAGTCGAATTTTGGATCCTTGCGAAGATATGGTTTTAGAGCTGCCGAACAGACTTCACTCATGTAGATTACCTTTTCCAGACCTGAGGAGGGATCATCAGATGATTCCTCTTCTGGAAGGTCATAGGTGACTTTCTTTTTCTTGTTTCATCAAGGTGTCAGTCCACTTGAGTATCCAGATGAATAACCATTGGAATTTTTCTCCTTGGTTGGTGTTCCTCCTGCGTGTTTGTTCTTAGTCTTCTGAATGTTTGTGCACTCTCGATTTGGGATGATTTGGTCAAGATATCCAGAGTAGGTTGCCCTAGGGTGTGACCATGCATATGTCTCAGGATCGCAGAAGAAACATTCGTCTATTTTGAGATATGCAGGAATTAAAATACCGAGGAGAGTCTCTGCATGTTTGCTTTCAATTGATTTGACATTGGAGCATACATGTGTCGTATTGATGTGGTCAAGGTAGTCAAAATAAGTTGATCCAGGGTATGACCATGCATAAGTCTACGGATCATATGATTCATATACTTGGTTCTCCATGGTGAGAGCAACTGGGAATGGAGCAGGGGGAGATTCTCTAAACCAATAGTCTCATCAACAACCGCTATCTCAGGTGTAGCAGCGGGGTAGGGCTCTTCTACCGCTTCATGATTACTATTGTCGGGGACTTCATGGGTTGCCTTAAAAAATCGTGGTTCCTCAAAGACTGGGTCAGATCGAAGTGCTTCCATTGCTGTAAAATTGATTTTACGAGTCTCATGATCAATAATTGCTTTAGCCAATGTTAATAATGGCTTTTCGAGAATAATTGGAGACTGGGTGAATTTTCCTTGATGCTCAATATAATGATCATGAATTCTACTTTGAGCAGAGCACCTTGGAATATATTTTCATTTTCTTTGGCCTTTGCATTCAGTTCTTTTTGGTTTAATATGGTATCCACCGCTATAGCGGTTTTTCCTGTTTGCCTTCCACTCGGCCTCTTTATCGATCGATCAACCAATTGAACAATCTCTCGTATCTTCTTGATCGGTTCGAGTTAGAGTTTGTGAAATACAGAGGTCGAGAGGATATTGATCGGTAAATCGTCATCAATTCGAGCATGGGTGAAAATTGTGTCCTTGATTATACAGTCAAATCTAGGCAACCGCTTCACTATGTGGCTCTTGGTTTTTCTCCTCAACACCAAGGAGGAGGCCATTGACAAGATATGTCTTTCAGTCTTTGTTCTTATCCTGCCCGACTTTTTAATCATTAATTTATGCATTACAAATCCTTTAAGGTTGGGGAAGTGTTCAATGGCCTGTATAAAGGGAAGTTCAAACATCAATCTTTTTTCCAATGCTTCTCATAAAACAGGATCCAAATTCTTCAGATCTTCTTCAGTCTCAATTTTTATGAATTTTTCTAGATTTTCGTTTTTTTTGGGTGTTTTTAAAATTTTCAATTTTTCGATATTTTCTATGTGGTGTGTTGATGTGGTGTCTTCCTAAGATGAGTAGGGGCTGTGATGTTCTTAATAGGAGTCAGAGGCATAGTCATTTCTAGGGGAATAATATGCAGAGGTTCCGCTGTCAGAATCATCCCTAGGTTCCTGGATTTCCTCAAAATTTTCAACATTAGATCCAATCTTTTCCTCATTCATTTTTATGTCTGAGCTACCAGAGATTGAAATTAATCAATCGACAAACTTTCGAAATTTATCCTCTATTAAATTAAATCTCTTGTTTATCCTTGAAATATCATCCTCCAAAATCTTTTCATGACCAATCATGGGAGTAGTGGGGGTGTGTTTTTGTATTTGAGTTTTAATAATTTCATCTTCCATTTTCCTGTATGTGCTAGGAGAAGAGTCTCTTGAAATATCCAATATATGATCGTTATTTTCTGAAAATTTATCCTCAAAAATTATGGAAGGAGGCTGCTCATGTGATCCAGGCCTGTGGAGTTGGTATGAGTAGAGTTCAATCCTTTGATCATGATTGGTCAGATCTTGATATGTGTTTTTATGTTTTTAGTCCAGTCCTTTGTATGAATCTCATGTCTAAAGATGGGGTTGTCAAAGTCAATCCAAGATGACGGTTGATCATTTGTGTTCAAGGGTGAGGAAGATGGAAGATGGGAAGAAGTTTAAATTCGATCATGTGGTTATAATCTCCCATGAATAATGGATTGACATTTACCGAATATGAAGGATGAATTGTATGATCGAAGTAGAGAGGATTGACATATGAAGAAGTGGAGACCTCAGTCGGTTGTTAGTTTGTATGATCCGAATACAAAGGGTTGTCATTCATGAAGTAGATCGGATTTGTGGAGAGTGTTGGAT
Source organism: Ottelia alismoides (assembly GCA_037367405.1). Lineage (NCBI taxonomy): Eukaryota > Viridiplantae > Streptophyta > Magnoliopsida > Alismatales > Hydrocharitaceae > Ottelia > Ottelia alismoides. The sequence continues at coordinate 448,351 of JAZKJV010003385.1, read as the reverse complement.
CTATTGATGGTTGAGAGTCTCTTGTGGAAGTTGGAAGAGATGTTGAAGTTTTGGGTCTAACCGATACAAATTCATTTTCATAGTATAGCTCTGATGGATTCTTGGTTAAATGTTCCGCCATTTTTGGAAGAGCTGAAAGGAATGATGGTTTGGATCTGTTCGAGACGAATTGATTTTCAAGATCTGGATCTGGAGAGTTCTTAGACAAAAGTTCCATGATTTTCAAATGAGATTTATTAGTTGATAAATCAAAGAAGGAGAGAAATGGCACAATTATGTGGCTTTTTTTACTTTTCGAAATGGTTGATCTTGATGCGGTTGCACGTGATAGTCAAAAGAAATTTTTATCAAATGTGAGACTTTTGATCTTCGAAATCGGTTCACGCACACCAATGCAAAAACAAATCAAACCTCAGATTCACCATCTCACACAATGAAGCCGTAAGAGTTCGTCTATTATTTTAATTCAATTTTAGTTGGTGATAAGACAATCTTAGAAAGAATTTAGTGAGCTGTTAGGTACCGAAATTTTCGTAATGACTAGCCTGAATTATTACGACTAGTTGCACCTACTTTTAGCCAGTATGGGAGTAAGTACGAATTGTAGAACGACTACCCGTTACTTGAGGACAGAGCCTTATGCAGTGTCCTCTAAACCACCCACTCTGCTAAGGAAATCCAGACCGTTTACCGGCTACCCGTTAGATCCTAACTGAGAAGTAGCTAATCGTTTTTGGTAGAATCAGTAGTCAATATGAAAATCTGGGTTTGAGCTCTAGCCTTAAGTGTTGTCTCTCGCTCACTCATAAAAATAAAAGCATCCAAGGTCGGAGTTGCTCTCCCGCAAAAATTCTTAATTTTATGGGTTATTTGAAGTCGGCTATATTTAGGAGTCCCAATTTTAGTTAGGCGATCAGTGAAGAATTAAGTGAGCACAAATACACATCTACTATCCAGTCCCAATTTCCTTTAAAATTATGTGTCAAAATAGGAGGGAGAAATTCACGAAAAGCCGATGCACGCAAAAACAATGATGTATGCTCAGTTAGAAGACTTATAGTGAATCCTCACAATCTCCATGGGGGATGCAATACAGAAATTGTAATTTTAATCTAGATGAATGCAAGCCGATGAAAAATCACACCTAGTAGAAAGTTCTATTAACGGGGAAGAATTGAGTTGAATTTGGCTAAATTGAACAGTCTAATGTGTCTCAATTAAAGTGAAGTGTGGCCTTATATCCTATGAGTACAATCAAAAATTTAAATGCTCTAAGAGCCGTATGTGCAGGTCTATCCTAATCGCCACTCAAGTTGGGCCCCACCCTCACCAGAGAGTGAAACAGACCACGACACACAACAGAAAAAGTTTAGAGTCTTTTTACATACGCGAGAATCCAAACGGACACCGCCATAAATAAGCAATTAATTACAGAAATTAAAAATTTGCAGAAATTAAAATCCTATACTCTACGCTCTCTCACGACTCGACTCGATCTTATATTAATTATGGCTTTTCGGAAGTCTGTGAAGATTCATCGGTTCTTGAAAAACTACTCCACGTACGCCGGGTACTTCGTAAGAGAAATAAGAGAGATAGTGTAAGAGAGTGACTCAAAAAATAAATCAAAATAAAATAAGAAAAATAAATGTTGAAAATAAAATCAAATAAATACGGGAAAAAATGGAATTTACAATGAAAAATTCGGGAGTCAGACTACCTGAATGCAGAAAACCGAACAAAAAATTTTAGACAAAAAACTAAGCCATTTGCCTCCCCGGCAACAACGCCATCTGACGGGGTCCAATATTGCTCTATTTAAAATGTGAATTATTGTCGTGCGTTAAAAATAATTTGTCATTTCATTGTAGGCGGCAATCGAAATCGTTCAAGAAAATAACCACAATTATTTAGTCAATTTTTAATCATGTAGTTTTATGTTTATTTTACTTGGGCAAGTCGCAAGGTCGAACACAAGGAGGAAAAGGAACAACCTAGAATTTTGTCTATCAAAGTTCGTGCACGGTTTTTGAGGCGGTCTTTTTTTGTAATTTTTTTAATGCAATAAAGGATGCAAAATGCAAATTCGGCCTATTTTAGGGATTAAAATGTAAATATCGATCAAACAATGTCCGAAAAATATGAAACTTGGCCATGATGCAAATTATGATGAAATGAATGCATTGTAATTTTTTTTAAAATTTTTGGATACAAGATGAATTTTTTTTATTAATTTTTATATACAAACAAAGTGAATTTCAATATTTAGTTATAATAAATATTAAACCTAATTATTTTCAAGGGATAAAACTATCTAAGATCTATCACTAAGTGATTGATCTTAGAAAAATCCTAATCCTTGAATACCTATTAAAAATCAAACATTGAAATAAGAAAAATAATTTTTACAAGGCAAATTATGCATGCAAATGCAATTCTTTTTGGGCACAATGTTAACACAATTAATTCTACAATATTTGTTTTTTCGGTAATTTTTGGAGTAACGGTTAATCAATGATAAATTTCAGAACATAAGGTGGGTAAAATATGAAATTTTCTACAAGACAATTAATTATTAATTAACCAATGATCACAAAAATGTCCACAATATTCCATGATGTAGAGAATTAAATGCGGAACACAATGCTATTTTTTGATGAATAATAAAATATAATGTAACTGTTCAAAATAATGGGGGAACAGGGGGATACAAATGCAATATTTTAATTAAAATAATATAGAGTACGAATGGCTTTGTAATTACCAGAAAGATAAGGGGGTTACTGCAATTTTTCTAAGGGGTCACGTGCCAGGCACGTGACCCTTGGGTAAACTGGACTGTTCTGCATATTGGAGATAACTGGATGGGCGCCATGTAAATATTGTGCACGTGACCCTTGGACTGCTGTGCAAAATAAAGGACTTCTGGGGCGCTTTCTGCATTTCGTCCCCTCACCCACATGTACAACACATGAGGAGGGTCTCGGGCTTCGTGCCCGGCTGCTAGCGTTGTGGAGAGGCGGAGGAGGGGGCCGGTGCTGCGGAGGGTGAAGCATTGTCGATGACGGAGGCTGGGGTTGTCGAAGACGAAGCCTGGCGATTGCCTGAGATGTCGGAGAAGCTTCTGATGTCGAGGCGTCGGCGGGGGAGCAACCAGCTCCTGGCGGTGAGGATGAAGAGTGGAGCTTTGCCGAAGGCCGCTGATGGCCTGGAGTTGACGCAGAAGGCAGCGGTGCAATGAAGTTGATGACGTCGGAAGCGTAAGTCATTGAAGGTCGGAGTCGTTGTCGTTGGCTCAATGGAGTTGCCCGGAGCAGAGCAAGACTACGAATAGGTCACTGCAGCAAGGTCGCGAGACCTTGGATCACGTTGCGGGTGGAGGGGGAGTTCTCCAGGCTGTCACCACCGGAGAGCTCCTCGAGGAGATTTGGAATATAGGCGGATGAGGGTTATCAGTGGTGCGTCATTCTTTATATAAGGTCGAGGGTGGGAGTGCCGGAGATGGAAAGTGCATCGGCCATCGGAGATTGATTTGAAGACGAGATCGTATTCGAGGCAGTGGAGCGCTGTGATCGGACGAGGATTTGATTGGGTGATTGAATCGAGACGGCGTCGGCCGAGATTCGCGGAGGATCAAAGGTTGATGGGATGAGATCAGAGATGGGCGGAGATATCGCGACGGCAGCGAGAATCGCGGGCGGTAGGCGATGCTTCCAAAGGGGAAGATGAGGAAGATGAGAAGGTGTCGTCCGATCGGCCGAGATCGGACGACCCTGCTGGGGCCACGTGGCAATAATAGGAAGGGGGTGTGCGGGGCACGTGCGTGGGGCGCGGCGGGGGCACGTGCCAAGCACGTACGTTAATTTATTATTATTATTATTATTTTATTTTTTTTAAAAAAATGAATTATTAAAAATTCGAAAAACGGCTGACACGTGGCAGCTTTAGGAGTTGCCACGTATCAGCACCACAAAAATCGAAAAAATACTTTGTAAAATCCAAAATAAATAGTAAACGCCTCGGATCGAAAAAGTTCCTTCACAAAAATTACTCGTCTATGAGATCTACAACTTTCATGAAGACATCAAAACCAAAATCGATCATTTGCACAAAGTGATATTTTGGGGTATCCCATATACATAGAATACCTTGATTTTTGGGTTTTATAATTTTTATATCATTTTTAAACCAGATAAAAATCCGAAAAATATGATAAAATTAAAGATAAATATTTACACATTAATCTATTTTTTGGATTTTTAATAATTAAGAAAAGAGGAAATAAAATAAAATACAAGAAACGATGAATTTTAATTTCAAGCTCAGTTTGGATTTGAATTTTTGCATATTTTAATAAAATGTTTATCAAAGAAGACAAATGAAAAAGAAATAAGTTAAACTAGGCTAATTATATACATAAAATAATAGGTCAAAACTGCTAAAATACAAAATGTACAAAATAGGCCCAAAACCCAACTTTCACATATGAGCTCTAATTCTCTTGAACTTGGTCTTGTTTTGAAGGTAATTGAATGTACATTAGTTCAAAAGTGAGTAGGATCAAAACGGAAACTGGATGGGGAAGATATAAGGGTTTTAGTCCGGAAATCCTAGAACTAGGGCTTGGGTTTTTGGTCCACTTATTTGGGTTAGTGATTTTTTTGTATTTTTCATTTATTCTTGTTAGTGATATGTACACAGTGGAGGTGGTTTTGTGTTATTCGAAGTTAGCATGAATTAGTTAAAAATCAGGGAAGTGAGGCTATATACAGGTCATTTTTGTCTGGGATTTTTGGCTTCTTATTTTGTGCAGAAATGAGTGATAAAATGCAATTCTTATTAAAACATGCATGAATGCTAATTATGCTGAATAAATGATGACATGCTGATCATTTTGATGGATTTGAGTTTAATTAATGAGATTTAGAGTGATGAATCTGAGATTCATCATCCCCCTATACTTAAACCATGCTTGTCCCTGAGCATCAAAAAGAAATGCCATGAGATGAAATGAGGTTGGGTTCCATACCAAGACCATGAGATGAAGGTGAAAATGAAATAAACTCAACCTTTGGACTATTAGTTTGGCGGAACTTCTGTGAGACCTAGAATTTCAAAATCAACAGCCTTCAAGTTCTATACATCATTGTATCACTTTCAGCTCAGAAGTCATCATGTATTTTTAAATACGTGTACATACTCCCATTAAATTTACAAATTTAAATTAAAATTTATTAAATGAAAAATAAATCAAAATAAAAATAACATCTCATCATGTAAATTATCATACATGTATATATTATACATAAGAACTATTTATTTAATACCTTTAATTAATTTGTAAAAATAAAATAAAATTCTTTTATATTCCTTAATTTTTTTGTAAATATATAAAATATACAATAAAATGTATTTTTGTAAAAATAATAAAATAAAAATATATGTATATAATATATAACTATATTATACTTGTACATAATATACTATACTGTATATACTGTATTCCTTTATTATTAAAAATAACTAAAAATCACAGAAAAATAGTTTGAAAAATAATAAACCTTTTTTATTTTAAAAGCATCTACTATTTTTTATTCATTATACCTTGATTTTTAGAAATGAATTGTTCTGATTGGTCGACCCGAGTCAACCTTTCCCCAAGACAGGTCAGACTCGACTCCCTTCGTCGGAGCTGATTTCTCGATATTTTCTTGTCCATCTCCGATCGATTCTTGTCTTGGATTGCAGACCTCTTGATTCCCTGCAGATCTGGGATCTTCGTGGATCCCTAAATGGGTCTGAATCACCCTAGGGTTTTGTGCTACCCCTCGATCCTTCTAATACCTCGGGATGCCTATAAAATCACTCTTTCGACTTCACAAACGAGCAGCTCATCGCTCACACCTCCTCTCCTCCCTTGGAATCTCTAGAATCATGACAAGGTTCTTTGGCATCCTTTAGAGTGTGATTTTGTGCCGGATCGGATGTTGCTCTTACGTGGCTGGAGTAGCTCCACCGCGTTTAACCTCTCTTGCCTGACACAATAGGATTGAGGCAAGGACCTCTCCTACACCTCAGCCTCGCTTCGCTGATCACCATAGATCACCAAGGCATTACTTTTTCACCCCAGTTTAGCCCCTTTCATTTCAACTTCATTCCATTATTGTTGCCCGCTATCTTGGTTCCGGCCGTCGCAATCGTAGCTCCATCTTCCATTCCAACCGCGTCGATCGAACCCTCACATCATTGACCATCTTCTTACGCATCCTCCCCATCCTATATATTGCTCAACCGAGCAAGATTAGGCTTAGATATCCTTCCTCCATACCCACTGGAGGTTGAACAACGTCCCACGTTGCTTCCCTTAATTTTCAGCAGCAATAACTCGACCAGAGCTACACCTTTGAGTCCTCATCTCCTTTGTAGGCATAGGTGAAAGCGAGGAAGTTCGAATCGAGCCTCAACGATCCAGGCAGAGGAGCTCCAGGTATCTCCACCTCTGAGTCTTCACCGAGTGGTCCTTCGACTCAACGGAGGCCCTAGTCGACGCAAACCACTTCATGCATCGTGTTGCACCTTGTACTAGCCCGATCAGTCCATCGTAGCACCAGCAATATAAAATCAAAATACGCCGACCATGTCCTTCTTCAATGTTCATCCAATACCCTTCTATGCCATCCGATGGTGGAGCCACACCCTAGATTCCATCTGCGTCGTTCGATGATGCCCAACTTTAGGCGCTCAGATCAGAGCTTTAAGTAGATCTGACCGCACATTCAACATCCTTTTCAGAGCCATTAGATTCGCGCAGTAACAATCGATCCAGACCGTATGCTTGAGCCATGTTCCAAAGCCGTGAGATCCTTTTGCAGAGAAGCATCAGAGCCATCCGCCCCGCCTCCATGAGCGTCTGCCACGTGCCCCTGCGAAGGGTATACTTCACTCTGACCCTCATCTTTTGTTTTATTTCGCTTCAGTCTATTGAATGTAATAATTAGTTAGTAACATTTTATATTCTGGACTCTATACTGTGCTTATTTGCATTTTAGTTCAGCCGAGTCTAAGTCATGTGCGTCCACATGTGCTTTTGTGGGATATTTGCATACTTTTCCTCGAACTTTTAAGTGGTCAATGAATGAGTTGAATTTTTTAGTAAATGCGTATATACCCCTGTGAATTGTGAATCACGTGCGATGCATGCTTTGCTTGGATTATTTGCATTAGGGCCCCTATATTCTTAAGGCGTGTTATCAGTAGGACCTCAAACTTAAAATCAATGCAGAAAGGTCCCCACTTAGCTGTTTTAAATTTGTGTCTTGTATTAATTGCAATAAATAATGTTTTGTCCTTAAAAATTCCTCAAAAATAGTATTGGCTCCTACTAGTGTCTATTTTAGGAGGTAATTTTTGTATGCCAAAATTCCTTGATTTTCTATTTTTCAAATTCGAAAACCTGCTAAAAAGTCACATTTATCATAAAAAATCAAAAAAAAATGAAAATAGACTTCAAAATTCCAAAAAAAGTAGAGTAGTTGTCTTTTGATTTATTTGATTTTCTGACCAAGTTTCATTGCATTATCTTCCGTAAAAACCTAAAATTTGTAAAACACTAAAAAAGTTATAAAAATCATAAAAAATAAAAATCAAAAAATTGCATTTTCAATCTCTTTTTATAGATATTTTCTTGTAGTTTTTTTTATAAAATTTGTTTCCATAAGTTTTGAGCCTTTCCTCTATTTTTAATGTGCAAAATTCTCTTGACTGTGCACTGTTTGCTTGTTTTGTTGGTTTCCGATTTTTAGAAAATTACATAAACATTTGAAAAATTATCCCAAAATTCTTATAAATAGTATAAAACTTATAAAAACCAAATTTTTTTACTTGATATCTTTGAGTATTTTTATCATATTTGAAATTTTCAAAAAGAGTGCTTGTTCCCATTTTCTTTATTGTTTTTATTTCCCTTATTTTGAAAAATAAAAAATTTACAAAATTAAACCACTAAAAATAGAATAAAAATCCTTTGATTTTTGAATCGCCTACGTAGTTTATAATAGTGCTCCTTAAGTTTGACCCTAGTCGCTATAACAGGTTAATTAAAGTAGCAACACCACTTGTTTGAATTGCTTGATGTCTTCATGGTTGAATAATTTTCTTGTTGATAGATTTGGTTTATTTGGAACAACGACACTTGATTAATTATTTCCAACTAAGTTAGCCAAATTCTTGTCAATCATTCATTTTTAATTATCCTTTTAGTTTACGATTCTAGGATCCTCATTTTCCTCTTAGGATTCAATGAATCCATTTACTTCATTCTTATCTTGATTCTCAAGAAAGTCATCCTCTTAGAATCACATTCTTAGATATGAAATCTTTTAAGAATCTCAAGGCCATAAAGGTAGATATCCAATACCATCCTTTATATTCCTATAGAAGTAGCACTCTTAAGTGCAAGATTCCAGCTTTCTTGTATCCATATTGTAAAACGTACCAAGCAACCCTTAAATCCTTCAATGTCTGACACTAAGCTTGGTTTCAAACCATAGATCAATGCAATCTCTACTACATATATACCTGGAAACTAATAGGTAGTTATGCTAAGGGTCATCATTGACTAGATCATGTCTAACGTGATCCAATTGTATGTTTTTACAACTCTATTGAGTTGAGGTGTATTAGTAGTGAGATAGGAATGATATCCCTTTCTCTATAAGGCATTCCTTGAATACATCTAATAGGTATTGACTACCTAGGTTAGATCAAATTCTTTTCATCTTCCGTCTATCTTTGGTTCTCAACCAAAATCAAGAAATATTTGAACATTTCAAAGGTTTCTAATGGGTAAAAGAAGGAATCTCATACCATGAATAATCATTAATGGATATCACATATCATTAGTGTTCAGTATGGTATAGAGAGTCCACATACATCAATATTTATGAGGTCTTGAATACCTCAGCATCTTACACCATTCCTAGAGAAGGGTGCATCCGACATTTTAACTTTGAATACAATATTAACAAGCATGTAAGATTTGAACTTTTAGACAATATAAAAATTCCATCTCTTACTAGTCTATTGATTTTATAAGTAGACGTGATTTTATCAATAGACGTATGTCCAAGTTTGATGCCAGATCATTGTCAAATTATCTTCATCCTCTTATTGATCATTTAAGGTTACCTGAAATATATCCATCATAACCATTTATGATAGGTCTATTTTTGAATATATGTCCATTTCTTACAAGTTTAGAACTAAATAATGAATATATTCTAATATCTACGTCATAGAGACATTCTCTAAGACGGATGGCTCTCCTCCTGAAAATTTGTAGTCTTTCTATCCATTGAAGATTGTTGCAACAATTGAATCAACTCCCATGTGGATGACTATTAAACCTTAAGATCAAAAATTTTTAGTCTTCTAAAACATATGGAACCAATTACAAGTGTTATTAGAAGAATGAGATACAATTATTAGACTTCTAATCATATCTAATAAGTAAGTCAATTTCAATGATGATATGTAGATGTAGAATCTCCTGATGTACTATCCAGATCCTTCTCTAAGGATCTTATATAGTCTTATTATCAATACATTGGCTTGATGCAATATCGGTATTCATCCAACTTTTTGGTTGTCATATGTATGGAAGTCACAAAAGTACAATCAACTCTTTGACTCTCCTTCTTACATTGGTCGTAACCATGCTTCCACTATGATTTCTTAACATTTAAGCAACTATTGCTTAAGATAAATGATTTCTTAAATTGCGCATGTCCTCAAGGGACTTCAATATAAGAGTATTGCAACATTTATCTCTCTTCGTTACAATCAAACAATATGAATATTATGATGCATCATGAAAGACTTGAGTAGAGATAGTAAAATGAAGATATTCATCATATCCACATTCATCTTAACTCAAAAAAGGACTTAGGTCCATGCAGGTAGTCAAGAATTTTGGAACATCATCTCTTATTGAGCCACCATTCTGTATAATGTAGTGAACCGTGTCATTCATGATTAAATGCTGAGTGCACATATGTTTACCAAAACATCTTCTTCGATTTTTAAGAATGATCTTGACAATTACTATCATCACCAACATGTTTCTTCCAAAGCACATTCCATGAGAGATCAAGACTTTAGTGACACATAAACCCTAGGTTGTTGTCCTATTGTCTATTTAATTGTCAATCCATATAATCATGAGGAAACTTGCATATTGCAACCCCATACATTATGTGTCCAACTGCAAGTACTACATCTTAATCATGGATCTAATCCATGATACTGGTTATAATTGAGTGTAAATTTGAGTGGATTTAATGAATGTTATCTGAACTAAGATAATTTCCTTAAATATATATCTTTGATTAAGGCTATTAATAATTTAAATCAAGTTGTCTGTTGTAAACTTTGCAAGTTCATTCCCTTATTAAACTTTCAAAGCAAGAGATATATTTACTGATATATCTCTAGCAAGATCTGAGATCTCCCTTTTATCTTTGTTACATCCTAATAATATGAGAAACTATAACTCTGATAAAAAGAATCGAGCACTCATGCCGCCTTGCAAGTCCAACTTGCATTTCCCAATTCGGTCTTTAACACCTGGGCCCACCACTCCTAAGATGATGTTGACTGGTTGTTAATTGAACAAACCATCAACTTGAAGAGAACTCACTATGCGTAATCCAATATCGCCTCAATCATATGGAGAATCAATATTGGGGTCACTATGCATACATCCTTATTTTCGAGAAGCAAAGAGCCCGATCCATGTACGCCTGTATGTAAGAGTTGTCACTTCGGACAAGCATCTCCAGCATACAATCTGTGGCGATGGAAACCTTCACCTTGACGTGAGATCATGGATGTCATTTATATGATCTGCCCTATCCCATTCAAAGTTTAATTAATCATTATTAATCATATTCATATTATTAATTCTTCTAAGGGATTTACATGTCCATTCATAATGGAGTGTTTATTTTAATCGTATCTAACTAATCTAATCATATTAGATTAATTAACAATTCAATCCAACCAACAAACAAATAAGGATTGCTTGGTATTACTATATATATACACCCTTCGATTTATATAATTGTATTATTCCAATTAGTTGATTAAAGTACACTGAGACTTCTCATGCTACCCATCCTTGAAACATATTAAGGCATGTTGGACATATTATGCTAATAGGGAGCGCTTCCATTTAAGGTGCAGAGTACCAATTAATTAACCTATCAGTATATCCATGGCCTAGACACCTTGACTGAATCAATTCAATACAACATAATTGGTACATCTATACCAGAGATTTTATCGATCATATGCTCTTAGTGACCGGCATGATACATGTATAGTTATCAATCAAAAATCATAAGCATCTTAAAATATTTTTAAATATCCTAAATTTATTTTTAAGCATATAAAACAAACATATTCTTGGTTTTGCATGTAAAAATTGTCCTACAACTATTGTAGGATAAACTAGGATTTTGTCATGAAACTCTCTCTCAATGACCGTTGATGTTTAATCAAATATTTTCATAATATTAAACATCAATTTAATAAGAGAAAATTCATAATTTCCTTGATTAAATTAAATGATAAATACATTAAGAAAGAGATCTTGATGATCCAATCATCATCCAACCTATCTCTACTAAATATGGAATATCTAGGCCAAATAGAGTCCGCATCACGTGAAATAAACTCGAGAGGTTTTCTAGTTTAATTATATACTTAATTAAGGTATTATTTTCACATTTTAGGACAGGGAAAAAGTAAGAAAAATTAATTTCTTACAGATCCGTGAATATATGCAAAAACAATGTCATCGCGAGAACTTTTCAAATTTTAATTTATGCGACTTTGGTGTGAACAATTGTCTAATATTTTGGAAACATATTTAGACATTCTAAATACATTTTATTATCCAAAAAATCAGTTCAATCAGTGCATAAACATGACCTTTTAATTATATCAAAAAACAATTCGAAATGTGCATCATATGCACAAACCACGAGTCCCTACGCATCCGATATGCAAAACCTTGTTCCCTTAGAATTTGGATCATATCCACGATCTTTAACCGAGGCTCTGATACAACTTGAAGGCTATTATTTAGGTCTTAGAGCATCACGGAAGCGTGTAGGTTGCATCACATACGACCTAGTGCAACTAGTCATACTAGTTGCATCAGGAATCAAAAATTAAAAAAATTTAAGGAGATGAAACCACATGATTAGATAACACTTGTCAAATTATTTTATCAAAATCACAAAGAAGATATAAGAATACCTATTGAAGCATTTTTGCGATCCTTGTCTCTAAAGTAAGAGACTTCCTATCTCACGTTCGATCCAACAAAGGTCGCATTTATGGGCATGTGGATGAGATGTGTGCTTCCCCCAATCCAAGTTGATGATCTAATAGGTATCTTCTGATTTTGTCTCACAAAATCCGATTCCTTATTCATGAACAAGAAGCCCTGAAGATGGATGAGATACATGAATAGTCGATCCGTCAGCACAAGGACATCTCGACGATTGCGAGTCTCTCTAGGTCAACAATGTGGACGATTACAATGTTGAGAGAGAGAGAGGACGTGTATGAGAATATGAGGAGATAGTTATTGCCCTTGCAATTCATGTAGTAGAAAAGGCTAGGGCTACCCTCCCTTTTATAATAAATTTGATGTCCATGGATCTCAATCCATGTGTACATAAAATCAATGGTTTAGATTATTTTGTGCTTTAAATCAATGGTCATGATTTGGTTGTATAAATTTGCAATAATAAATAATCAATTTAAAATAAATTAAATTTATTGCAAATAATTTATAATACATTGAATTTAATTCAAATTAATTTCATGTGGAAATAAAGGAAAGAGAACAAGCCTCCTTCCCTCGATAGAGTAGACAACCACAAGATTCAGGAGTCCATGGCCGTCCACCCTACAAAAGGGGAAGGTGGCTCTCCTTTTCATAATCGGTGAGATATCATATCTCTCTAAAATTTTATACATGCGCAACAACATTTGTTGTATAATTATTCAAAAAATAATTCCATATTATTTTATAATAATTTCAATAACACATAAAAATTATGAATGATATTCATAAATCCAATATAAAATGTAAATTATATGTTCAATTAATTGTTCATTGTGAATCTAATTCACATCATCATTTAACTCATAAATATTATTTACAATAACATCTCTCCAACATATTATAAATCATATTTACAATAATTAAAATTATTATGGATAGTGATATCCACATTAATCATATCATTGAATATTAAATCATACTTATTTATCTTGTATGACTACTCTCATACGTTCAAATAATATAAATCGTATCAATAATAATAATAAAATCACATTTAATTATCAAATTTTCTTAATGGTCGGATACATTATCAACAATAGAATTATTCTTGAACTCTTTCAAGAATAATGCGCTTTCTCTACGAATACTTGGAGATAAGGACATGATGATTGTACATTCCATGTATAGTAACTTAGATATGGAGATCATAGCAAATCTAGATCTTGGAGACCTCTCATAGATGTTTGATGAAATCAAGCTGTAAATCTTATATTCTTATTGCATTCGAACCACATTCCAATTAATGTCCAACATTTGGACTAATATTAATTTACTAATCTACTAAGATAAGTCACTAAAATCCAATCCTGTTTCATCACTTCATCGGAATAGAAGTGTCATGGTCATACATCGTTTACGATTACATCATCCTGGAGTATTCCTAATACCCATACATCATGTATACTGGAAGACCTAGAATAACATGAAGTTTTAGATCGCATTTTAACTGTCTCCTACATGGTTTTATCATTAAGTTTTTCATTTTGATCAGTGGGAGTTGGGATCGATCATATACTTTCCAAAGCATATATCGTACCTAGGTATTGATCATATACTTTCCAAAAGCATATATCATACCTACAAATTCAATCAAGCTTCCAAAGTGAGACAACCGTGCACGAAATTTGATCCTAATATCTCATGATTGAGCTCATGTCTTCCGGTTCAGTAATGAATCTGTATGATCCCTTTGAGAGATCATATTACTTATATGTCCTTGTATGCATACAGCTCGCCAGTGTATAGAACTTGAATAAGTTAATAAACCTATTGGTCTGCTAAATGTACATACTCAGACATATAGTAATACATCTATCTCCGGTCAGAGGATGCATGCCTATCATGATAGTATACAACTAGGTCTTGGTTATCTCGATCTCGTTAGGTCAACACTTTGACCTATCTTATCTAACACCGCAGAATATCCATTCCTATGAAGAGGACACATATCAAGAGGTAGGTTAGATATCAATCTTTAGAGAAGGATTACCATCTCCTTTTCAGGATGGATACCCTTTCGTAACAATCATTTGACGGTTCTTGATGAGTCCTCAATCTACTCTTTAGATATCATCCAAGCACCAACCTCTATGATTCAACCATTGAATCAACATGTGTATGATTTTAAGATGGACATGATACATAACCCTAATTGTACTAAGGGACTTATTATGCTAATTAGTTATTCTTCATTTTAGATTGAGGAGTGAATTATAGTAACATTTATTGCATAATGGATCGTTGTGGGCTCACATGTCTAACACTTTTGGCTTTTGTTATTTTATATAATTAAAATAAAATATGCACAGCACATTGAAAATACAATAGAATACAAAAATACACAGGATAAACTACATACAAGTAATATATAGTTGTTTATGTACAATAGCACCCAAAAAGTTGACTTTCACATCTTAACTCCAAATTTATTGAACCACATTCATTTTATAGATAATTTTATTTTGAGCATAATGAAAGTGAGTTTGGTTAACTTTGAGTTCATATGGAGTAGATATTGAGCTTTTAATTCTTATTTTACTCATTTTTCTAAATGTGTTGTTCCTTTTATTCTGTATGTGTTGTACCTTTTATTCTGTACATGATTTATTTTTTATAATTTTTTATTATTTAAATAATATTTTTATGCAAAAGTTTTAAGAAGAAAACTTTTTTTTGAAATTATTTTGATGATAAATAAAATAATGCAATATATATGCATAATGAATATGTGTATATGTAAATTGTGATGCTGCTTTTTTGAGATTTTTTATAAGTTAGGGATCCTATGTCCCTCTTCTTTATTCCTTATTGATTAGGTAAATACTTAACCTATTCTTAGGGTCAGGATCAATTTGTATCTATGGTACGTATATACAACCTTCAATTCTTTCTTTTTCTTTTCTTTATTATTCTTTTATCTTGGGTTAAAATAATGATAATGAGAATATAATATTAACAATGTTAATTTGCTAAGAGATGAGAATTAATGAGATTTACATGTGTTTTATAATAAATTTTAAGCTAAATGAAAGAATATAGATGATGAATTGCAAATTCATCAACATGGTTTGTCGATGGCAACAATAACAATCTCTGCCTTCTCCATCAGAGGATTAGAAATTAGCGAAAAATTGCCTCATGGTTATTTGTGACTCAGAAAGTTGGAGATTGGTTCATGTTACGATCTCGTGCCCGGTCCGGTGTATGTTCATTTGCCTGCCCAATGCCTGAGCATTGGTGAAGCCTATCTTGTAGAAGGTGCAGTCATAATACCGACCGATGACGGTCATGATGGCACCATTGTCCTCACGTATATGTTCTCCATTTCCTGTAGATGGGGTGAGTTGTGAGTCCGTGAAGGAAACGAGAAGAATAGATAGGAGACGGGAGGAGACAGACAAGAAGTAGGGTTTGGGGATGGGGTGGCGATGGGAAGAGACGATAATATCGTGGAGGGAAAGGGAAAAGGGAGGAGAGGGCGAAGAAGATGGGAAACGGTATTATAGATTGGAGTTAAGTAGGAGGGTCATGGTGTTAAGAGTTAGTAAGTTTACAGAGTTAGGTGATAATTATGAAGGATTACATGGTCAAGAATGTAATTCACAATATTTTTCGGGTTTGTGACGTAAAAATACCTTAGGATTATTATATATTTTAATTGAGATTGAGAGATGGAATAAAAAAACCGCCTCTACTACCACAACAAATATAGCATACGGCAATTGAATAATTTAATAATGTAATCATATCTTCCCTGTAAAATGTATAACAACGAATATTATGCATTATGTAATTCTGTCAATTCACAGTGAATGTTGTATTCATTGCTACATTACTAGTAATGACTCAAATAACAACAATTATCTGTTGATTTTTTCACAAGTCGTTACTAAATTAGCAACAACTTATGCAATTTTTAACCAAAAGGTCAATGGATAACTATTATTAAATAACAAGAGCAACAAGTTTGAGATTTAGTTTGGGAATAAGAAAAACAAAAAATAGTTTTTCAAAGAAGCTTTCTATTGCTATTTATATTCAGAGATATATTTGATTACCGATCAATTTACCATTTTTCTAAATATTGGTAAAACCAAACCGACACGGAGGGGAACAATGAAAAGGAAGTCCACAACATCTCCAAATCATCCTTTAAATACTAATTATCACAAAGTGAGGATAAGGAGCCCAATTTCTTGTCTCTCCACGGACGATCAACCTTTTGATCGTGGAGTCAAGATAAGGTTTTAGATTTCCTTTCTTACCTCCAATTTCCACCGCTCCCACAAAAAAAAACTAATTATCACTTGTCTAACAATCTTATCTAACATAATACTTTATCCCTACTTATCATCTCCCTCATATCTAACAGAGAATAACAAATATCTATCATTTATCATTCCTTATTCCTCTTTATTCTTCCCTTCAAACAAACAGAGAAACGAGTCTTATTCCTTCTTGTCTTTTCTTCTTGTTCTCCAATCGATCGGTCCTTTAATAAATTCAAATGAGGCTTATTCCATTTTTTATTAAATATATTTTCAACCTACTAAACGTACGTACCCGCAAAGGAATGAATTATTGGGATAGGACCTACATCTGTCATTTTGCGCCTATCCCTTAAATTTGTGTTGAGGCCATCACCACCGAACATTCTTCCATCCAGCATTCCTATTGGTTATATCAATAGAAGGAGATTTTGTTGGTGCAGTGCAACAGATGCGTGATGGAGGAATATGTCCGCTCCGCTGCCGCTGCCTTGGCAATCAAAGTAACATGTCTTATTAACCTACTTCACGTAAGAATCTGGGAAGGTCATAATTAATATATATATCTGTTTATAGAAAAAACATATCCAACGGTCGTCCTCTGTTAGCCATGAACGAGGGCAGTGTGCACTCGTCCCTGCTAGGAGACGAAGGGAATGGTTATTGTAATCGTCCCTACTTATGAAGCATACGTGGCAGTTGTTGTCTTGGCCATCCCATCTCGGAAAGCGAGATGTTCGGCTTTAATGCATGTTCCATCGGAGTCCTAAGAAGGGATAGTTACTATGTTCATCCCGCTTGATAAGGTCTAGTGCAATCACGTGTGGAAACATGGATTTTTTTTATCAAAGTGGGTAAATATACAATGATCATTGTACGTTAAAATTAGAATTTTTTTATTTCAAATGATATTTTCTAATAGATTTAATATTTGTAAATGATATATTTTTCTATTTTGATAAACTTACCATTTAAATCTTAAATCTTATATATAATTATATGTAAATCTTATATAATTATATTACTAAAGTTATATTTTCTAATATGATTATTATTTTCGATAATCATTTTTAAAATTGGTTAAATCTAATAATTTGAACTTATCTAAACTCGGTAATAAAGCTAAATTATGAAGTGAAGTTTTGAAGATGGAATCAACAAATTTAATTTCACTGTAAAGTAAAGAGTGTGAATATAATGGGAGAGGTAAATAAGGTCGAATCTCTTTTTATATCAAATATAATTATAATTTTTAATTATTTATAGAGTGATTGTATTAAATTCTATTAAAAAATGGTTAGACGGTAGTGGGATTCGAGCTCTGATTTACAGAATAATACTCATGCTTTTTACACAACGGGCCATTAACTGTTCTGTTTCCACATTTTCAAGGAGCACATTAATAATCGGGCGGGGGGGGGGGGAGGGGGAGGATATTAAAAGCTCAAAACATTATAAAAGTGAAATACAAGAATTAAGGAAGGGCCCATGCATCCGCCCCGAGTACAATGGTAATTAGTATGGTCATTCCTTTTGCTTATCTGACAAGGTTAGTTATTGTTGTCCTCTCCAATTGTCTTATGCTTGAGCCAAGCAATATGGCGATCCCCCTCAAGCATGCTAGGCTGGACAAATCCATTCAAATGATTCTATCATCTTCTTAAACTCACCACCCTTCCTTGCCCTCATCGTCATTACCCATGTTCTCCATTCCCCGATGTTGATAATGTCTGTCTCCAATTTTATTAAATGTCTCTGAAGAGACACGCTCCCACATCGACAACTCACAAAGTACGAGATGAGATATAAGAGTGACGATTACTACTCGTTTAACTTAGGATTAAGCTTTTCACCCAACAAGTTGCTAAGAATTAGCTTTCATTGATACTAAAGATTTTAGACAAGAGTGTCCATGGTGAGCCAACGATCTAAGTCCGGGATGTTATAAATGGTATCAGAGCTGGTTCCTCTATAATAGAAAGGGCTACACAAGAGGTGTGAGCATGTTAGACATGAGTGCCCATAGCAAGCCATTATGCAATAAAAGTTATTACAAATCACTCCGTAATCTAAAATGAAGAATAAAAAATTTGCATTATAGGTCACTTCATACAATTAAGATCATGTATCATGGTCATTTATACAGCTGTTGATCCAAATGTTCGATCATTGAGGTTGGTTCAGGGTTGAAAATCTAAACGGTTAGATTGAGGAATCAACCGCATTATCAAGTGATTATCAAGAAAGGATCTCCAGACTGAGTAGGAGATGCCAATCCACACTCTAAGGGATGACATCTAATTGACCTCTTGATGTAGGTCATCTTCCTAGGAATAGAGATTCAGAGGTGTAGGATGAGTTAGGTCAAAGCGTTAACTTAGTAAGATTGAGATAACCAAGACCTATATCATATCCTGTCACGATACATGTACACATCCTTTGACAAGAGACTTATATATTGATATATGTTTGAGTATGTATATTTGGCATAACATTAGTTAGTGATCTAGTCAAGGTCTATACACCGGCACGTTGGGGTGTGCATACAGGGGTATATGAGTAATATGCTCTCTCAAACGGATCATGCGGCGTTTGCTACTGAATCAGAAGACATGGGCTCACTCATGAGATATTAAGATAAACCCAATTCCAAAATTGCTCATCTTGTTTCAGAAACAAGATAGGTTTTGAAGGTATGATATATGCTTTTGGAAAGCATATGATTAATACAATCTCTCACTGATCGAATGGGAAACTTATCGATAAAACCACGAAGCAACAATCCAAAAAGGGATCAAAACTTCGATTTAAAGTCACAACCTTCCAATCTGCAGGATGTATGTGTATTAGGAATTCTCGATGGTGATGTAATCTTAAACGATTGTTGATGAATCTCAAATACATAATGATAAAATCAATTTATTATTTTCCTATCTTAAACAATTTAATAAAAATCACAAATAAATCCTTATTATTAACTTGTATTATATTGTACATACTTTGTGTATAATTAGCCTATATCTAACCCTAATTTATTGTATTAAATTACTAACGATTTTTCTTATTTTTTTATTAATAAAAACCCCTAAAAATTAGATTAACTATTGTCTGTATTTATTTTGGCTTTTAAAAGAATTAAAAATACAAAAATCTCAAAACCACAAAACATAGTGTTCTTACTCATTAATAATGACTTCTTTTGGCTTTTTGTTCAACATGAAACTTGTATTTCTCATCTAGGTCTACAACTTTCATGTTTTGACTTTTTCCTAATTAATCCTTTAATTATTTCTTTTTGACTTTTCTTTATTTTATTATTTTTGAATTTTTTGGAGCAGCCATGTGGCGCCCTCTGGGCCGCCCACATGGCCTGCTCCTCTTCTCTTCACCCATCATTTCTCTCCACCGTTGGATCCCCTCTCCCCACCTGAATCTTCACCGTCCATAGCCACCTTTAATCCCCACCGTCATATCAAACCTCAGTCATGCATCTGAACCACAAACCCCCGCCACTCCGAAGCCACTTGATCAGATCACCTGATCTAATCTGAGCTCTCCGTCCGCGCCCTAATCAGAGCTGTTGGATCGCAAGATCCAACGGTTCCGCCTCATCGTCCTCCTCCAAATGTCTCCCGCTCCAGACGTTCCATCTTGCAACAACCCCTCCCCCTTTCCATTTTAGCTCCTTCCATCCATAACCCTCTCCGCTCCCTCCACCTAGCCCTAAGATTCGCCATCTTCATGCCTCCATCACTGAGCCTCCCCATCACTCCACACACCCACGCCAACCGTTGCAAAAAACGACACCACCAACAGCAATAGCCAAGCTCCTCCGCCTATAAAACGCATGCTCCGCATCCCGTACACCTCGTCCACCAATTCAGAGCATCAGACCTAGCCCTCCTCCACCTCCCTGTGATAACAGAGGTCAGAGGAGGGCCATCATAGCCTCCCTACTCTGATGTCAGACCCATGGTACTCCGACCATGTTAGGGCACCTCCGGTGACCGTCGAACTCCAAGGACAAGGCTGACCTCGCTGGGCGATGACCATGGGCTTCCACAGAAGCCCATCCCAAGCCTCCG
This sequence comes from Ottelia alismoides, assembly GCA_037367405.1. Taxonomy (NCBI): domain Eukaryota; kingdom Viridiplantae; phylum Streptophyta; class Magnoliopsida; order Alismatales; family Hydrocharitaceae; genus Ottelia; species Ottelia alismoides. Next base: position 427,580 of record JAZKJV010003385.1, on the reverse strand, counting down.
ACCATCGTCTTCCTCCTCAACCTTCCAGGTACTCTTTCCTTACTTTTCTCTCATTTTCTACTATTTATTCTGCCACCTACAACCATCTCGATTACCACATGATCATCTCAACACCTCCACCGGACACCCACCACCTTCGCCACTCACTCTGATCACCCCCTTCCCTTCTCCAAGACCCCGTCCACCTCACCCACCTTCACCTCTGCTTCATCAGAGGAGAAGACCATTGATCCCCGCTCCTTCACCTCCACAGACCCCCATTTCACTTACATTCGCACAACATGCCTCATCTACTCTCTAACAATTGTAGGTGCCCACACCTTCATTGGCTGGAGTTAGGCTAGAGGCACGTTCTACAGCTCTACCTCTGGCAAGTCTTCATCGTCAGCAGCTTCAAGTCGTCCCCGTGCCTCACCTGCCATCCAAACTTCAATGCCAAGGCTCCTAGGAGATTCATCGATCATCGGGTAGATGAGTGGAGTACGATGGAGCTTCCCTAGGCATGCCGGAGCCCCACCGAGTCCGCCGCAGAAGGTGGTAGAGTTAATGAACGCATCGTACAAGTACTGTCCGATTGATTCGATTGGACGACCTAGATGGATCCACGTCGCAAACATCAGACCTGCAGGCTCATGTATCCCATGCCATTCCCTGAGCCATCATCAAATGCCACGTGTCGCCGAGCCTCGCTACCTCCCGAGTCTAGTTCCTCGCATGCCCCGCATGTGAGGGGTTGGGTCATTTATAGAGATGCCCCTGGCTTTTTAAAAAATTACAATAAGGTCCCAAGCACGTGCCTCATGTGCGCACCTAGGAATTTTGCATAGAGGCCCAGCCAGGTTTGGCTATTTGGAAATAGGTCCCTCTAGGGACCTATTTGTAATATTTATCTTTTTTTTCCATGTATTTTTACTACATTTATGCCCATGCATTGTTTTTAGCATATCTTGAGCTTACAGACTCCGTTTTAATTGATTTCAGTGTCATTTTGAAGCTTATTTCATTGTCTTTTTAATGGAATCAGTTATTCTATGATTTGAGACTAGATTGAATATGATGATTTTTGATGATCTACAGTATCTCCTATTCTTTAAAATTAAATGCCATTATTTATCTACATTGCTCAATCTGGCTCCGAAATTAATCCTCATTTTCTTGTTCATTAATTTGACATCTATAGGGCATATTTGCACATCATTGTCTGCACTCCTATATGTTTGCATATCACTGCATATTGAGTTCATTGCATCCTATTTTTGCATTTTAAAAAGTAAACAAAAATTACATACATCACATGAACTTGTCTTTGCATTATTTTCTCTACATATCATTCTGCATATCATATCTGCATGAAGACTAGGACTAGAAAATACTCACTCCTGAATTATAGTTAATTTTCGATAAAAAAATGAAGAGGCTCGTGTCCCTGTGTTCGACCTTGGTATACTTGCCAAGTAAAATAATTCCACATATTCGAAAGTGTGGTTTTTGCTGAACCATTTTCACTACCTATACTACGATAAGAAATGACAATTAACGTGGTGAAAATATGGTTCGTTAAATGGCGCCACTGCCGGGGACACAACTCACCTTTATCAGTTTGTCGAATTTTGTTGAATTATTTTTATGTGAATATTTTTGAAATTTTAGGTCTTTTCATCGTGCTATTTTTGCATCGTTTCATGATTCTTGAAATTTTTCTAACATTATTCTTTTGTGGCAGGGCCCATGGAGATCGAGGATGCTTGAGACCGTTGGAGGCATGGAGTTGGGAGCTCTTGTAGCGAGGAACCGCAAAAGAAAATCAAGGTAGATTCAATAAGCTTTAGTAAACATTTCATTCATTTTGTTGTAAAAAATGTATCATGTGCATTCTTAGCGGTCCTCGTTTAAGGGCTCGCGTGTGTACCAAAAAAGAGAGAGTAGATCACTCGATGATCTACCCCCCACACACATGCACACATCCATATCTGTATATTCACTCACCCACCACCCCCTCACCATATCTGTCTACTCACACACACACCTCTCCCCTGCACATCCATATACCCCCCATCTCCTTTTATTTGTCTGTAAAACAATTCACACTCCCCTCCCCTCTAACCCTAACAACAATTAGCCCCTCGTCCAAAAATTCAGATCCAATACTTAGTCTATTGTCATCCTAAGTAGAGGGGGGACCCGACTCAATCAACCTTCCCTCCATCTGTCTTCTAATACTTAGGCAATTTTTGACCTAAGTATATGGGGACCTTCTGAGTCAGTTCCGCTATATCTTCTTATATTTTACTAGACCTATTGCTTCATATCACCTGTGCTATGAGGACATAGCAAAAGTTAAGTATAGGGGAGTATACCGTATATTATTATATATATACTTTAGCCATAGCTCGTATGTTAAAATTTTTGGAAACTTTTTAAGCTTGGTTTAAGTTATTGGTGAACTGATTCTTGCAAAATTACTGTAAAATCCTGTTTAAAATTGAAGTATTAACTTTTTGTAAATAAAATTAACCTTTTTCAGAACTCCATAAAAACCTAGAAATTAAAAAATTTTCTTCTCTGACTAATAGGCTTAAAAATGAGTAGCTACTCTTCAGTGAGGGAACTTTGGTCTCTCTTAGCAGAGTGGGTGGTTTAGAGGACATTGCCTATGGCTCTGTCCTCAAGTAACATGGTTAGCCGTCTAACGGTCTGCACTTACACCCATACTGGCTGGAAGTAGATCCAACTATTCATATGATCTTGGGCCAGTCATTATCTCTCTGAAGAATTTAAAAAAAATGAAAAATTAAAATTCATTAAAATTGCAAAAAGATAAGAAATCACAAAATTCACTAACCAAGGAGTTAGTGTATTCTTGACACAGTCACTATTACTCAAGGCTTAAGGATTTGAGGACACTTGATTTTTGAGATCTTACAAGGCTGAGTTAACCAGCCTTAGTCATTAGGGTTGTTAAAACTTAATAATCCACACTTCCCTTGTTTGAAGATTTGAGCGTTATATTACACTCTTTACCTCTACCCTCTAAAGAATATGATCAACACATCACTTTCATAACTGCATAACTAATGAGATGAGTTGAGTTATCACTTGAGGAGCTAGGATTGGAGATTTGAGTCTAGACCCGATTTAATGATGCTCGAGGATGGTATAAAGTTAATGAAGGCTTCAAGAAACCTGAGTGTCAACAAAACCCTAGCTACTATGTGAACAAGTTCGCATGCTATCTTTGATATTTACCTAAGTGTCAGGGTATGATGAAACTTAAAATTTTGATCGATGTGTGCCAACTTTTGGTAAAAGCAGTGGAGCTAGCCAAAAAGAAAAGAAAAGAAAAAAATTATTCAAAGTAAAGCTCTATAATCACAAAGTTAAATTCAAAGAGCTTCCACCAAAGGCGAGCGCTCCCAACCCTTTCAGAGTGTCCACTTGGACCAAATGCTATTAGGACCAAGTAGTCGGTCTAGCACCTAAAAAGGGCTCTACATCGTATAATGATACAAGTCTAGGTGTCGAAGGTATCTTAGATACTCAAAAGAGACACACCCCGGTGTACTCCAAGGAAAACAAGTGCAGACGATTCCGAATTCTCTTGACGGACAAATTGATCAACAAACAAAAATCTACATGTGTTGAGTAATAAGGAACTCGAGAGGCCCATTGTTCCAATGTGAGGGAGAGAAAAATTGACACAATCCTATGCCCTCCATCATTTGATCGTCCATCTACACTTTCAAGGCTGATAAACTAATGAGATAATTGACTGAAGTACGAACCAACTTCTTCCCTAGTGTTGAGGATTAGGTCTAAAGGAGAGTCTCCTGCACTGGAACTCTGGGTGACATCTCGACTCGACTCTCATGATTGTAGTACACTAATTTTCATATCCTTATATTTATATACAAACAGAGAGTCTGATAATTAGAGAAGTTGGATTCCTTTTGACTAGAGCATGGTTAATCCCAGAATTTTAGGATCGCTCAAATTAAGGGTTTTCGACGAATTGAGCCTTGAAATTTCACATGCACTGTCAGGAATTAATCTGACTCCTTCATTCTTTAGATGTTCAAGGATGAGTATGGTTTAAGTATAGGGGTATGATGAATCTCAGATACATCATGTTAAAAACCATTTATTATTCTCCTATATTAAACAATTCAATAAAAATCACAAATAAATCCTTAATATTAACTTGTACGATATTGTACATACTTTGTGCATAATTAACCTATATCTAACCCTAATTTATTGTATTTAATTAGTAACCATTTTTTTTATTTTCTTTATTAATAAAAGACCCTAAAAATTTTATTAAATATTATCTATATTTATTTTGGCTTTTAAAAGAAATTAAAAATACAAAAATCTCAAAACCACAAAACACAGTGGTTTTACTCATTAAAAATGCCCCAAAAAGACACCTTTGTACAAATGACTTCTTTTGTCTTTTTATTCAACGTGAAACTTGTAGATCTTATCGAGATCAACAATTTCATGTTTTGACTTTTTCCTAATTAAGCCTTTAATTATTTATTTTTGATTTTTTCTTTATTTTATTAATTTTTAAATTTTCTGGAGCGACCACATGGCACTCTCTAGGCCGCCCATGTGGCCTGCTCCTCTTCTCTCCACCTGTCACTACTCTCCACTGTTGGATCTTCTCTCCCCGCTTGAATCTTCACCATCTAGAGCCACCTTTAATCCCCACAGTCAGATCAAACCCCAGTCATGCATCTGGACCACACACCGCATCCACTCCTTAGCCACTTGATCAGATCACCTGATCTAATCTGAGCTCTTCATTCGTGCCCTAATCAGGGCCGTTGGATCGCAAGATCCAAAAGCTCTGCTTCATCGTCCTCCTCAAAACATCTCCCGCTCTAGTCATTACACCTCGCGACAACCCCTCCCCCTTTCCATTTTAGCTCCTTCTTCCATAGCCCTCTCAGCTCCATAACGACCCCTCCACATAGCCCTAAGCTATGCCGTCTTTGCGCCTCCATCACCGAGCCTCCCCATCACTCCACGTACCCATGGCAGCCGTTGCAAAAAACGAAGTCTCCGCCAGCAATGGCGAAGATCCTCTGCCTATAAAACGCATGCTCCGCCTCTCGTATACCTTGTCTAGCAATTCAGAGCATCACACCTAGCCCTCCTCCGCCTCCCTATGACAAACAGAGGTCGGAGGAGGATCATCAAGGCCTCCATGCTTCGGTGTCTGACACATGGTCCTCCGACCATGTCGCGGCACCTCCGATGACCGCGTAGCTCTAAGGACAAGGCTAACCACGTTGGGCAATGACCCCGGGCTTCCACAGAAGTCCAATCGAAGCCTCTGACCATCTTCTTCCTCCTCACCCCTCCAGGTGCTCTTCGCTCACTTTTCTATCATTTTCTTCTATTTATTCTGCCGCATATAGCCATCTCCATCACCACCTGATCATCTCGACTCCTCCACCAGACACCCACCACCTTTGCCACTCACTCTTATTGCCCCCTTCCCTTCTCCAGGACCCGTCCACCTCACCCACCTTCACCTTTGCTTCGCTGGAGGATAAGACCATTGGTCCCCCGCTCCTTCACCTCCATAGACTCCCATTTCACTCACAACCCATTCACACAACATGCCTCGTCTGCTCTCTAACAATTGCAGGTTCCCACACCTTCATTGGTCAGAGTTTGGTCGGAGACATGTTCTACAGCTCCACCTCCGGCAAGTCTTCATCATCATCAGCTTCCAGCCGTCCACGCGCCTCACCTGCTATCCAAACTTCAACGCACTCCTAAAAGCTTCATCGATCATTGGGTAAACAAGTGGAGCACGGTAGAGCTTCCATGGGCATGCCGGAGCCCCACCAAGTCCGCAGCAGGAGGCGACAGTGTTAATGAACGTATCGTACAGGTGCCGTCCGATCAATTTAATCGGACGACCTTGATGGAGCCACGTCAAAAACACCATGCCTGTAGGCTCGGGCAGCACATGCCATTCCTCATGCCACCATCAAATGCCACGTGTCGTAGAGTCTCGCTGCCTCCCGAGCTAGGTTCATCGTGCCCCCTACATGTGAGGGGTTGGGTAATTTACATAGATGCCCCTTCCCTTTTCAGAATTACAAAAAGATCCTAGGTACGTGCCTCACGTGTGTGCTTGGGAATTTCACATAGAGGCTCAGCCAGGTTTTTCTATTTGCAAATAGGTCCCTTTAGAGACCTATTTTTAATATTTATCTTTACTTTTCCATGCATTTTTACTACATTTATGCCCATGCATAATTTTTAGCATATCTTGAGCATACAGACTCCATTTTAATTTATTTCAGTGTTGTTTTGAAGCTTATTTCATTGTCTTTTTAATGACTTCATTTATTCTATGATTTGGATATGATGATCTTTGATGATCTACTGTGTCTCCTGTTCTTTAAGATTAAATGCCTTTATTTATCTATATTGCTCATTCGACTCTGAAATTGATCCTCATTTTTTTGCTCATTAATTTGTTATATGTAGGGCATATTTGCACATCATTGTCTGCATTCCTATATGTTTGCATATCATTGCATACTAAGTTCATCACATCCTATTTTTGCATTTTAAAAACTGAACAAAAACTGCATGCATTACGTGAGCTTGTCTTTGCGTTATTTTCTCTATGTATCGTTCTGCATATCAAATCTGCATGAATAACTAGGACTAGAAAATACTCACTCTTGAATTAAACATTAATTTTCTATAAACAGACGAAGCGGCTCGTGTCCCTGTGTTCGACCTTGGTATACTTGCCAAGTAAAATAATTCCACATATTCGAAAGTGTGGTTTTTGCTGAACCATTTTTAATGTCTATACTACAATAAGAAACAACAATTAACGTGGTGAAGATGCACTTCATCAATTTTACACCATGATGCTTCCATTCTTAAGGGTTGATGACAAAGGTTTGGATTTTAGTGACTCTTCTCATTAAACTCGTTATACAATTTTAGTCCAAATGTTGGATATTTTTCTGAATTGTATTTAGAGACAATAAGAATATAGGGTAGTTTGTTTGACATGATCATACCGCTTTGAGAGGTCACTAGATCTCATTATCCAAGTCACTATACATAATATACAGTCGCCCTACCCTATTTCCAAGTATTCCTGAAGAACGCACACTATCCTAGAAAGAGTTTGAGGAGTGTTCCTAAAGAGATAAATTTGAGAATGAGACTATTCAATTATGTTTGATTCACCGAGTGAAGAGGAGAATTTACGATGATTAAATTGGATTTAATTATCTTTGACAATGTTATCCATAGTTATTCAAGAATAATGTGGATAAGATTCACATTGTTTTTGTATATGTACATAGAGGATTTTGAGAAAATTAAATTGGATAGTGCTATCCACAACAATCATGGATATTATGGATAAGATCCACAATATCCAATTGAGACTTGATTGTGAACTTGACTAACATATTTAATATTAATGTGAATTAGATTCACATTATGTAATAAATATAAATTGAATTTTGATGAATCTGTAACTCGTCACTCTAAAAGATGAAAATAGAGCTCCATTCTGTCATTACTTGCATTTATTCATTTAAATTGCATTTTTATCATTCACGCATATGTAATTAAGATTCATATTTTAGCATTCAAAATTGCATAATTAAGAAGCCCAGAAATATGTGTACATTATCACATGTATATTACCATACTTTCCCCATTTTAATTATTTTTCACTAACTCCTAATAAAATAGAATCAACTTTATTGTATACAAATTACTAATATTAATAAAGGAAAAAATAAAAATACTAAATTATATAATTGCTCACTAAAGTCCAAACCCTAGTTTGGAGATAAAAAACCGTAAATGCGAATATCTCTCTCATACATTCTCCTATGAACCCTAGTCACTTTTGAATTAATATACATTCAAATACCTATAAAAAAAGACCAAATTCAAAAATAATCAGAGTTCATATGCAAAACTTGAGTTTTGGGACCTCGTTATATATTGTACATATTGCCTGATTTTGATCTTATTCTTTTATGCATAAAAATAACACTTTTTTTTCATTGATTTATGTTTTTGTAAAATGTGCAAAAGTCCAAATAAAAATTGAATCAAAAATCAAAGAAAATAAATCCCTCTAAGTCTGTATATAGAGTTTGTATATATGTCTCTATTATTTTATTTCTTCATTTTCTTAATTATTATAAATATCAAAAAAGTTAAATTAATTTGTAAATATTTATTTTATATTTTATCTGATTTTATTTTGAATTTTATTCTATTTAAAAGGTACAAAAAAGCAAAATACAATAATAAAATATTTTTTATACATAGAGTACCACAAAAAATGTTTTGTACACATGATTTCATTTGCTGTTGGTCCCTTTATGAAAGTTGTAGATCTAGTCGAGATGAACAAATTTCATGAGCACCTCTTTTTCATTTGAACTCATTTTATATTATCTATCTAATTTTATATTATTTTCTATCTGAATGTTCTAAGAGCGCACGCGACAACTCCTGGAGCGGCCACGTGTCGTCCACTTACGTACTCTTCTTCTGCCCCATTCCAGGCTATTGGATGAAGCACAATTCAACCAACGACCTAGATTCCCTTTTATTTATTTATTTTAAAAAAATATTTTTCTTACTTTACCACATGTCATTACCTTAGCCTTCCGATCTTGGCCAAAGAACGACCGAGGACAATTCCTCTTTCTCCGTTCCCCAACCGTGTCTATCGCTCCGCCTTCCGCGGCCGAGTCACCAACCATCTCTACCCTCTTCCTCCACTCCCACCTCTCGCTTCACGATATCCTTCTTCCCGGCCAAGAACCCATTGATCACCCTATGACCCAATCGTCTCCTCCATCTCCCTATCACTCCACCTCCCTGATCTTCTTACGACACCTAACTGACACTAATCAAAACCCCTCATCGCTCATCATTGAGTGTCATATTACCATAGGAGGAGAAATTGTCCCAACCCCCTTCATCCCTTAGGTGATAGTTGAGGCTATTGCCGGTTGAGTGACAACGGCCCACTTCCTGACTCCGACGAGATCTAGCGAAGATATACCTTTTCTGATGTGAGCCTCTCTGAGCTTGCCAAGATTCGCCTCTGCCGCGAGCCTCTTCTAGTTCATCGAGTTCCACCTCTACCACGAGCTTCTCCAATCTTGCCGAGCTCCGCCTCTGCCACTATTTTGAGCTATAATCAGAGTTCCCCGTTGAGCTCCATCCTCCTAGGCATCCTCCTCCAGAAGCATGTAGTCCCTTTCCCTTCTTCCTTCTTCTTCATCATCTCCTTCTTCCTTTCTTCTTCCTTTTTTTTTCTTTGCCTTCTTAAGAATCCTCTTTCCCTCCTTTTTCCTCTTCTTCGCATCTTCTTTTTTACCAATCCTCCTCCGACCACCTCACCAACAGTCCAGGCTGCTTCGCCTTTACCATCACACCTCACCACCTCGAATCATGAGCCACTCCATCGCACCCTCACCCTCACCCAAGAGAAGCGCTTTCAGCTTCACCGACCACCATCCTGCTCTCTTCCACTCTACTAGTGCCATTACCCTCGAGCAAACCACAACCACAACTGGAGAAGAACAGAAAACCTTATTCATTGTGAGCAGCATCTTGCACAACCGTAGAACATAGTTTCAAAGCCATCAAAGCCCTTTCCCTTCAAGCTTGGAGTTCAAAGCCCCAACCTCTCATGCTTGAGTAGAACAAATGGATAGAAGGGATGACGTCTGCTATATTGTGAAAAGGGAGATACTCTTGGTCCTTAGAAATCCTGAGAAATTGCGCATAGTTCCTGTTTTGATTCACCATCATCTATAACAACAACTACTGCCGCCCATTCCCTCCGTGCCCACTAGACCTAGTCGAAGTCCTTCATGCCTCTCTACTCATCTATCTACTGTCAAAGATCAAAGCTCCTTGGTTCCTTAGGAATTCAACAAGAGAAGAAGGGGAAGCCTTCAACACACAGTTGTCATCTAATTAAACTAATATTTCAATCTCAACCATCCACAACATGAAGTCTCTACACTGTTTGGTCTTCAAGGGAAGCACATCACCAGCCATTGAAAGCATATCCCCTTCTAGCCATCAGATCAAGATGCATCCAAAGGCTGAGAACTGACCATGTGGCATCACTAAAAGATTTGCGACCCCAACCCTGGAGTCATTGGTAATGCATTTTGGTCCCTTAGGCACAACATTTTATAGTTCAATTTTTTGTTCCTTTATTTGCATCTACATCCATGTATTGGAGTATCTATTTAGGCAATAAGTTATCATCATATTTCTATTCCAAAAGTTGCATATTGTATAAAGCTTTATTTTCTAATTGTGGTTTTTAATAGATTTTTTATGAGGTTTCATTAATTTATTGTAATTAATTTGGTGCAATTCTTGATATTTTGTCCATCCATGCTTAAGTAATTAATATTAAATTAGTGGCTGTCAAAACATTCTCAAAAAATCACAGTAAGTAGAATCAAGTGTTCTCTGCAATGTCCCCAAAAACCATTTAGTTTGCATGCAAAATTTTCATGAAATAATTTATTTTGTGATCAAAGTTATAAATTTTAATTGACGATAAACTTGATATTTTTAGGACTTAAAAGTTTTCTAAAATATGTTTTAATTAGACACATCTAGGATAATTTTAGCTCTAAAAATTAATTAACTTTGTTATTTATTAAAATTAATTAACTCAAAATAACACAACATGTATTGTTTAATTCATAGAAAATTCATTTTGCATCTAAAGATTCCAAATAATATAGTTGGTTAATTTCTCCATTTTAACCTCCTGTCAAATTTTCATAAATTTTGCATTTTATTTGCATGAATAATTGTAGAAAACCCCATGAAGTGTCCATTTTTCATGCATGCATTTTATGCCATAAAATACATAAATGTGTCCTAAATTTGTCATAGCATAAATAATTAAGGAAATTTTCATTTTAGACTTTTGAGCTAATTTGATTTAAATTTGGAATTTTCATTCATTTAACATAAAAATTGGCATCTTGCATTCACATTTAATCATCATTTGCATAAAAAATTGCAAAACTAATCTTCCTAAAAAACATAGCATCTTTATTATTTGAAAATTGACCTAAGGAGATATTGGCCTTCCTAAGTTCGACTTTAAGCTTGCCCAAGTAAAAATAAATTTTATCGTTTCACAGTTAATTGAACATTAATTAAGTGATTATTAATAGATCCTAAGTGCCCGACTACAACATAAAACTAAAAAATAGCAAAGGGATTTTGGCAATATTTCAAATGATGTCATTGCTATGGAGGCACAATGTAGGATAATTTTTAAATAATTTAGAAATTATGTTTTCTACCTTCTGGATAGTATGGCCCCCGATTTTCTTGTAATTATTGCTCTATTTATTTTTCCATTTATTTATTTATATTATTTGAGTCATCTCTCTGACCATCATATTGGTTTTGTACGAGGGACCTGACATGACCGGAGCTATTAAGTAGCATTGGAGGCTTGTTTTTTCAGGAAATAAGCTAACTGAAAGGACACCTTCAAAATTAAGATCGAGTCGAATCATGAGAGAGTGTAGAGTCCTTAGGTTTTATTTCTGCATTTATTTATTTATGGTAATAATTTGTAATAATTGCATATTTACAACATTTCCCATTTGTATCTCACATTTGTACACGAACTTTGAACAATTATTCTTGTGGTGTGTCCAGACCTGTTTCACTCGTGTGTTGAGGGTGGGGCTCGACTTGAGGGGCTGGTTGGTTAGACCTATACTTGCTACTCTTAGAGATTTTACATAGGTTAATTATCTTTTACTTATGCTTATATAATCTAGTACCACACTTCACTCAATAATACACACCTTAGATAGTTCTACTTTGTCAAATATTAGTTGAAATTCTTCCCGACTAATAGAAGTTCCTACTAGGTGCGGTTTCATCGCTTGCATTGCATTTAGCAAAAAAAATTCAATTCAGTATTGCATCCCACATGTAGAGTGCGAGGATCACTGTAAGCCTTCTAAATTGGGCATGCATCATTTATTTTATCGATTGCATTGGTTTTTCTCGACTCCCTTCCCCATGGTTTTACAACTTTGGATAAACGAAAATCAAGACTGATCGTTATGTGTGCCATAATTGTGGACTTAATCAAGTGTTAATCTAACTTAAAATCGAGACTGCTAATTAGAATTGATAAAAAATTTGATTAAAATTAACATTGTTTTCATGAGAGCAAACTCGCAATTGTACGTAGGTACTACCTCCAGATAGAGTGATTGAGGATGTGAACACTAAGGTTAGATCCCAAATCCCTAGACATGCACCCTAAGTATCAAGGTATGACTCTTACGGTCTTGGGAGCTACAAGCGCTTGCCTTCGACCTTAGAGAGCCATTTTGGCATGTATCTTCTCACTATTATCCTTAGGGGCATGATATAACCCGGTAGCCTGGGCATATCATATCTTTGATTGGGGTATAATGGGAATGTATGCTTGGCGTCAAGCGACTCACCTTGTGTGCTCAAAATCAGTTGGTGGCTACTATTACAGTAGATCCAGCCACATCCATCATAGAGACAAATTCAGAGGTAGTCGAGCCAGATCTTCTCGATGATCATACAATTCCAAATCTCAAACCTCTAACCCCAACATTGAAGTATCCCTTCTTTGCATTTTTAGTTCGTGTCCAGTGTGTTAGATAATGGGAGGGACCATTGATCCCAATGATGAAATGCCCTTGCAACCTGTGATTATGTTTGACGTTTTCAATGCATGGGGTATAGATTTCGTGGGCCCATTCCCTAATAGCCACGACTATGAGCACATTCCACTGGTGGTAGATTATCTCTCTAAGTGGGTGGAAGCTATCCCTACCCGAGCCATATAGATAACAAAAATGTCTGCAAGTTCATGAAAGATTGCATCATCTCTGACAAGGGGTAGATATTTTGTTAATAGATAAATGAAGAAGTTAACAAAGGTCTACAACATTGAGCACCATGTTGCTAGTCCATACCACCCACAGTCGAGTGCCATGGTAGAGGTGTCTAATAGGGTGGTGAAGGGCATTTTGTAGAAGCTAGTCTGCCTTGACAGGAATAACTGGTCCCAGCTCTTGGACCAAGTTCTATGGGCATACAAAATTTCTTACAAGACCCCGCTTGGAGCCTCCCCATTCCGAATGGTATATGGAAAGCCATATCATCTGCCCACTGAGCTGATTAACAAATCTGAATGGGAATTAAAGAAAGTTATCTGGAACACATATGAAGGACAACCGAGAAGAAAGATGGACCTAAATGAACTTAGAGAAATCAGAAATAAGGCATGTGATAACAACATGATCTATGAGGGCAGAATAAAGCGCCGACACAATCAACACATTAGACACACGATTTTTTTCCCAGGGACGAAGGTATGGTTATTCAATGCCAAGTTGAAGATTTCCTAGGGCAAGTTGAAGTCCAAGTGGATGGGACCCTTCATCATCTGAGAAGTGCACATGAAAAATAGTAGAGATTTCAAACCTTAAAAATGGTGCATAATCGTTCCTCATGAAAGGGCAACTGCTTAAGAACTTTGTAGGGTAATACGAGCAGTTGGCCTGCGTTGAAGAGTTATCATTCATGCATATCCCAGAATCTCATGATCCACTCTTAGGGAACACATGAATCCTTACTACTCCCTACATCTCTAAGCATCTCCTTCCTCACTCCCATTTCTCTGCACATTTCCCAACCCCATCGATTCTCACAATTACTTCTTCTTCTTCTATACTTAGGCTGAACAACGCCTAACTATATGGGGGACTGATACCCGTCTGATGAACTTGACTTTGGCAATGGTCTAAAAATATCCTCACTAAGGAGCGAAGACAAAATATCGCTGAGGCGACCGCTCACTAAAGTCGAGTGATCATAAACAATCAATTTACAAAAGCAATTGAACAATTAATCAAAATGAGAGGTCAAAATTTATTATAGCCTATATATAAATGTATAATGGAAGTATGTATAGGGTGTTGAATACTTGGAGAACTGGGGATATACAACAAAATTTGACTAAAAAGACAACAAATGCATTTGGGATTTTATAGGGATTTTTTTATTTTTAGTAGGTCTCTAATTATTTATTTTTTTGAATTTTTTATTCTATATTTTTTCAATAAATTTTTAATTTTATATATTTTATAGTTCTGTTTTATATTTTCTGATTTCTAGTTTCTTTTTCTTTATAATTAGTTATAATGTAAGTATATGTAATATAGGTATAAATTATAAGTAATACAGATAATAAAAATTTAAAATGAAGACAAAATTAGGAAAGTAACCTAAGGTACACACATTTTTTTATTTAAGGTTTTAGAAAATATTTTCGTATTTTTAATAATAATAATAATTAAGAATATAAGTAAACATCACTATAAAATAGAATGTAGGATTTTATATTTATAGATATAGCTATAAATACTCAAAAATTACAAAATAAAATATTTTTGTCTTTCTATTTTGTTCTATTTTTTGGTATTTTTATAATTTTTATATTTTTTGGATTTTTAGTTGAACTAAAAGGTCAAAATAATGACTTATATTTATAGGCTAAATTCTTTTGGAATTTAAATATAGATAAAGGTCTCAAAATTTTCCAAAACCTTAAATATATTATAAATAAAATTTAGAATCAGAAACACATATTTTTGATTTTTTTGTAGATTTTTTTAATTTTTATAAGGATTTTGGAGCTTTTTTATTTTTCACGATTTTCTTTTTCTATTTTTAGGGATTTTTAGTCTGAACGTGCAAAGTACAATAATAAATAACTAGTATTTTTTGGATTTTTTTCAAAATATTTTGGGATTTTATCAGTTGTGCCCCTCCGAGATATCACAATATCAGTTATGCCCCTATCTTTTTGGTAATATCAGTTGTGCCCCCGACTTCTTGCCAATATTTCACTTGTGCCCCTCAGAGGGGCATAACTGATAAAAGATTTTTATCAGTTATGCCCCTCTGAGGGGTACAAGTGAAATATTGGCAAGAAGTCGGGGGCACAACTGATATTACCAAAAAGATAGGGGCAAAACTGATATTGCGATATCTCGGAGGGGCACAACTGATAAAAACCCAAATATTTTTATACTTTGTAAGTTAGATAGGGAAATTTGATTTGTTTTTTTAATAAATAGAAATATAGGATAAAATACCTTAATAAAAATATATTTATAAAATATTATATAAGGTTTTTTCCTAATTTTTTTACGAATTATTAAGACACATGAGCTACTTTTAACGAAAATAAAATCAACAAAAAGAAAATACAACCTGACATGGGTATCTTTGTAAGTATTTAAAGTTTATGCACTATTTCCGAACATCTTAGAGAAATTTAGGGCTAAAAATGCAAATTTCCCAAATATTCCCAATAATATATCCCTAGAGGGCATTTTTATAATTAATAAAAAGTTCATGAGACCAGATGCATATAGTCCAAAAATTTAATACTACAATTTAAAATTGAAAGAGTAAATGGAAATATAAGAAACCCAAGGGCTTAGGTGCAAAATGTCTAGTTCCCACACGTGCGCGGGTACGTGGGGTGACATGGACTGGACCTAAGTGCAATAATGAAAAGTACATGGGTTAAATAGTAAAATTTACAAAATAAATATAATGGTAGAAGAAAGTTTTTGGATTTAAAATAAAATACAAAATGTGCGGGGGTAGGGGGCAAAATTTCCCCCATTTGGATGATTCGACGGCTCAGATCATTCACTTAGCCACATGGCCTCTTCACAATGATGGATACCCCTTAGACTATGAGCGACAAAGATTAGATCTCTGTGGATGGATGAACGGTCGAGGGCTTCATGATCTAATGGCAAATGGAGCTTCTGGAGCTAAAGCTTGATGCGACGATTGTGGACTTCTCTAGATTAACAGGGAAGAACATGGCTCGGGTCGAGCTTCAATAGGTGCTGGCAGGTGACTCTGACCACCTGGGGTGTCTCGAGGGTCGCAAAATAGAACTAGAAGATCCTTGGAACTGCTAGAGGATTCAAAAGGTTCCTTGGGGCTCCGACGAGGTCCAGCGAAGTCAGAGAAGCCTTGGAGCTCCATGACCTTCTGTCTTGGGCAAAATCGATCCGGGAGGGGTCTCCAGTCCTCTAGAACCTACAGAAGCTTGAGTGCACCAAATAGGGGGTTTTGGGTGTCTAATAGAGGTGAAATGAGGCGAAGGTGAGGTCGGGTGGAGGTTCTCCGACAAGCGGTGGAGTGGAAGCACCTAACTCCTGATCCAATGAAGATTATGTTGGTTGGAGGCATGTGAGGTGTATAGAAACGTCGGGGGAATGAAATGGAGGTGATAACCGTGTCAGAGAACAGGCGTATGATGATGAGAAGGTTAGCTAGTTCTCAGCTTCGATGAACTACGAATATGATATTTTTACTAAAATAAACACTAAATTAAGAAAAACAAAAACTAATCTATGCTATTCGAGATCCTAGGAACATAAAGAAATACTACACTATGACTCTACTTGCCGAGGTTGGGAGTCTAGTCGGAGCTCCACCGTTGAGGGCGGCGATGCTCGCATCTCGACCTATACTCCTCTTCCTCCACGCCAAAGGGGTCGTCAGCATTCCTGCTGTCATAAGGAGGCTTCAAGACTCAAGATTTGAGGATTTCTAGGTACTAAGGGAGATCAAATTCAAATGAGGTCTGGTGAGAGCTATATGTATAGACGAGGATTGAATTGGGAAGAATGATTGATGCAATGATCCTCCTATCGAGTAATCCTGGGCGTATGAAAGAGCTTTGATCGATGAGAAAAATCAAAGAAGAAATCAACCTAAAAGAATGAAGGAATATATGGGGAAAATTTGAGGAAGTCAACGCTTTAAGTCTAACATACGTAGGCCTAGAGATGGATTGAGAGTTGACCTAGAGCCAACGAAGACTTCGCCCCTATTGGTCCACATATGCAAGGAAAAAGACAAAATAGACTGAAATTCCTTATTAATTCAAAATAAATTGCTAAATGATTTTATTATTTTTTAATCAAAACATAAAAAAAGTTTGTTATTTTATATAGTATATTATTATAACTTTTATCTATTTTTACAAGTTGATTATTATAAGTTACCTTTTACAAGTATATTATCTATATTCATCTATTTAATATGTACATTATTTTTTTTGTATTTTAGATTTTATTATTTTATATACATAATTTATATAATTCACTTAAATAAATATCCATAAATATATTATTTTTTTCTGATATAATATGTACACTTAATTAAGTATTGCTATATATTATATAGGTACATATATGTACAATTCATCTATGTATTTTTGTATGCTTATTTATTTTAGTGTATTTTTAATGGTTTTATTTCAATCTAATTATGTACATATGTTATCAATAATATTTACAAAATTGTAAAAATATGAAATATTAAAGAATGCAAACAATAAATAAAATGAATATTTTATTCAGGCATATTGTACAATAGGGGCCCAAAATCTAACTTTTGCATCTCAACTCCAAATTAAATGAAACCACCTTCATTAAATTGCTAATAAAAAGTTATATACAATTAAATTGATTTTGCTGAATTTTGAGTTCATATGGAGAACATATAGGTGTAGAAAGCACAATATGCATTATTTTTATGTGAAATAAATTTTGTATTCTTCTAGATATTTTTTGTCTACAATTTTCGTGTACAAAGTTTATTTATTTGATGTATAAATAATGAAGAATATAATAGATCCCAAACTGAGATTTTGATGAATTAAGAATTAGGGTTTCTTATATTTATTGGCCCTTATCTCCCCCTACTTTATTACTTGTCGTCCCAGGGGTTTAGGGTCATTCAATACCTTTAGTATTTCATTTCATTTCATTTTCTTTTCTTTTCTTTATTCTTTTCTTTTTCCTTTAAATACATCATTTTGTACAATATTCACACAATAATTAATATGTTCTTTTATGCAAAAATAATGCTATTTACATGCATTTAGCTAGGGTTTAAAGGCCAAAATGAAATAATAGAGAGTATGAAATGGAGATTCATCACAGCCCTGTAAATTCATTCATCCATTCATTCTCTTATTGACCTTGACCGCTCCATTTTTTTGCTTTTCTTCTATACTTAGGCTAACCAGAGCCCAAGTATAGGGGGCAAGTCGACTTCTATACTTTCATACTTTTATTCTTTTCACTCTCTTACGTTTAGTATGAGCTATGTCTCTTCCTCGCTTTTTATGCCTGAGGACATATACAAAGTTGAAGGATACGGGAAGATCCTTAAGTGCATAACGGAAGCGTGATGATCATATCATATACGATCAAGAGCGACTAGTCATACTAGTTGCTCGGTGCAGCGGAATTTAAAAATTTTAAATGACGAAACCACATGATCCATAAACCATTTATGAATCGTTTCGTCTAACCACATAGTAGATATAGGAATACATGTTATAGCGTGGTTGCGATCGAGATTTTTAGAGAAGAAGCCTCTTGTCTCAAGTCCGACCTTCGGAGGAGACGCTTGCGAGCGCAGGGATGGGTCGCGGTGATCTCGCAATCCAAGTAGTTGTCCAAGCAAGGGAACCCCTGATCTCGTCACACGAGATCGTATGTCTTCTTCGTGAGCGAGAAGCACCAAAGAAGATAGAGCACCGAGAGTTGTCAAAGTAACGCAAGGCGACGATGAGGGCCTTCTTCCTTCTAGGATAGGGTGGACGGCCACCCAAGAGAGAAGAAGAAGAGGAACGAGAGAATGAGAGAGAGAGAGAGAGAGTAGAGAGACTTCGTCAAGTCGGTGTTTTGAAGAGCAAGGCATGCCTCTTCGTATATAGGGTTTTGGAGTCCATGGATCCCAATCCATGGACAACACACAAACAATCCATGGACAACACACAAACAACGAATGAGATTGATTTGTGTTCCTTTCAACAGCTAGGATGTTGTTGGTAAAACACAACAACAAGTGAATTAATTCAAATTAATTAATATTGATAAATAAATATAATTAATCTCAAATTAAATCACATTTGACTAGAGATAGGATAATGAGAAGACCATGGTCCTCTCTTAAAAAGGGGGGATGGCTACTCTACTCCTCAAGGAGAGTTGAAGCCGTCATTTCTTATTAGATAGGACTTGGTCAATCTCCTTAATATATCATGATATCTCATTATCTCATAATATCTCCTATAACTCTTGTCAAAATAATTTCCACAAAAAAATAATTCCAAATTATCTTTTTGGAAAATATCAATCAAGCCATTGAAAAAATTGTGAATCTCATTCACAACCAAAAACTAAATGTAATTATATTTTCAATTAATTATTCAATATGAATCCCAATCACATTAACATTTAATCAATAAACATAAATCACACAAGTCTCTCTCTAATGTATATTATACATCGTATTTATAATATACATGGATAATTGGATAGTGCTATCCACATTATCCATATCCACATTAATTAAGTCACATTTAATTACATTGGATACTCATTCTCATGCATTAAGATAATGTGAATCGAATTCACATTATTTACGATAATTAAATCACATTTAATTATCCATTTCTCAATACTTATATATAATTCAACCTTGGAATCATTCTTGAACTCTTTAAAGAACAATGCGTATTCTCAGCAGATACTTGGAGATAAGGACACGACGATTGTATTGTTCCACGCATAGTGACTTGGATTTTGAGATCACATCTCAAAATCCAGATCTCACGGACCTCCCATAAATGCTTGATTTAATTAAGGCCGCAAATCTAATCTTCTCATTGCATCTGAATCTCATTCAGATCAATGTCCAATAATTGTACCAAGATCAGATTGCTTCTCTACTGAGAGGAGTCACTAAAATCCAGATTTGTTTCATCACTCCCTCGGAATGGAAGTGTCATGGTTATACAATCGGTTGTTGATCACATCACCCTCACGTATTCCTAATACCTGTACATCCTGCATACTGGAAGACCTATGATCAACCCGAAGATAAAGATCAATTTTTACACTGTCATCTTTAGGGTTTGATTACCAAGTTTCTCAATCTTGATCATTGCGAATTGGTATTGATGATATGCTTTCCAAAAACATATATCGTACCTCTAAATTCTGTCAAGCTTCATAAGCGAGACGACCATGCATGGAATTTATCGATCCCAATACCTCATGATTGAGCTCATGTCTTCCGGTTCAGAAGTGAACCTGTATGATCCCATTGAGAGATCATATTACTCATATGTCCTTACATGCAGACCAACTCGCTGGTGTATAGACCTTGGTAGGTCATCAACCTAATGGTATGCCAAATGTACATACTCAGACATATAGCAATACATCTATCTCTGGTCAGAGGATGCGTGCCTATATCGTGACAGTATTCGATATAGGACTTTGGTTATGTCGATCTCGTCAAGTCAACCCTTTGACCTAACTAATCTGACACCTCCGAATCTCTATTCCTATGCATAGGACCAGCATCAAGAGGTCTGTCAGATATCAGCCCATATGAGAAAGGATTGCCATCTCCTACTCATGCTAGAGATCATCTCTTAACAATCATTTGATGGTGTTTGATGAGTCCTCAATAAACTCCTTAGATATTCATCCAAACACCATCCTCTATGATTCAATTATTGAATCAACAGCTATATGATCATCAAGATGGCCATGGTACATAACCCTAGTACTAAGGGACCTATTATGCAAATTAGTTATTCTTCATTTCAGATCAGGGTATGATATTCGCAATAACAATTATTGCATAATGGCTTGCCGTGGGCTCGCATGTCCAACAATCTCCCACTAGCCCAAAGAGCCATTAATGGGCTTATCATTTAACCCCACATTCATGTGACAATCATAGGCTATTTTGAAAAAAATAGCTAGGTAAGCTGACCAGTCACTCTATTCCGAGAGACTACGCCAAGTCCTTTTACGGCACTTGCATATCCCCTAGTAACAGTGCTCGCGTCCAATGCGAATGTTGCATCTTGTGCAACCAATACTCAATCTTGTCAGTTATAGTGTCCTTGACACTATAGCTTAACAATTATTATAACCAGTATTTCCACAATCCATGTCAGAATACCCTTATTCCTGGAGATCTCTATCTCCTAAGGTATCCTCAGTTAAGACCTTTTTAGATCACTATCTATAAAGTCTTAAGTTCTTGAAGATAAGACTTTAAGATCACTATCTCAAAAAATCTTGTCATCTATGAAGATATTGTTATTACTGCAATCAAGTGTTTTATCTCCTTAGTAGGATTAGTAACATTTACTACTCCCACTGTACGACATACATCTGTCTTTTGTACACATCTAGCATACACTCGACTTCTTGTAACTAATGCACAAGGGAAATCTGTTCTAGCATTCACTTCCTCAACTCTTTGAGGTGCTATCCCTTTAGATATGCCAGTACCATATCTTAAGGGAAGGAAGCCTTTCTTGGAATTTTCCAGAAAATGGAACATGTCTAAGGTGTACTACTAATGTGACGGTCCCAATACCCTCTTCTCCTTGCTTCTGAACATCTTCAGAACTAAGATCTAAGAGGTATCCTTGAGATCATATCTTAAGGTATGGAATAGCCAGTCTATAAAACACTAATTATTATCCTTAATCATTTCAAATGATTAGGATATCATCTACATATAATACGATGAACACAAATGATACTCCCACTAAGCTTCACATGGTACATCAAGATTCTATCTGAAATCATAACATTTATAATTTCATCAAATCTTATGTTCCAACTACAAGAAGCTTATTCGAGTCCATAAATGGAGTTTCTTTAGCTTGCATACCTTGCTTTCCTCAACCATGAAGACATGGGGCTGCTTCTTGCGAATATCCTCGGAGAGATATTCATGGAGGAATGCAATCTTGACTTCCATTTTGAAGATGTCAAAGTCAAGTTGTGCATCTATAGTTTGAAATAATCTGATGGGATTAAGCAAGGTTACTGAAGAGCAAGTTTCATTGCAAGCAATGTCTTCTCTTCGGTGTGTATCTTGTGGATACGAACTGTGCTTTGAAGGTCTCTACCTTCTCATCAGGTTTCCTCTTTCTCTTGAAGATCCATTTACACCTTAACGGGTCTTACCTATATAGGTGGATCCTCGAGGGTCCATATACAACACTTGTATATGAAGTATACTATAGACTTTATTGCTAACATCCATCTTTCCATGACATGATCTTCAAAAGCTTCATCATATGAAGTTCGATCATTGTCAGATTTCTCTAACACATGGAATTCATCCTCAAACTCATTTGGAGAGGTATTAGTGTTTCACCTTTAATTGTCCCTTTAGTTTCTGATTTCAGGACATTATCTTCTCAAGATTCAATGAGTTCCTTTGCTTCATTTTCATCTTGATTCTCAAGAGAGTCATTCTCTAAGAATCACATTTTCAGAGATGACATCTCCTTAAGAATCTCAAGGTCATAAAGTAGGCATTCAATACCATCCTTTATTTTCCTAATGAAGTAGCACTCTCTAATGCCAGATTCCAGCTTACTTGCATGGAACCTTACTAAGGATATATATATATATATATATATATATATATATATTGTAGCTCTACTACAAATATATACCTGGAAACTAAGAGGTAATTATGCTAAAAAATCATCATTGATAAAATCATGTCGCACATGATTAAATTGTATATTCCTACAACTCTTTTGAGTTTAGGTGTATCAGGAGAAGTGAGATAAGACATATCTCCATAAGGTATTCTATGAATTCATCTAATAGGTATAGGCTACCTAGATTAGATCAAATTCATTTTATCTTCCTTCTGACTTTGGTTCCAAACCAAAATTATGAAATCTTTGAACATTTCAAAGATTTTTTAAGTGAAGGGAAGAAATTTCATCATAATTAATCATCAAACGATATCACATATCATCAATGTTTATTATGATACAGATGACTCACATACATCAATATGTATGAGATCTTGAATACCTTGGCATCTAAAACCATTCCCAGAGAAGGGTGTATTGGACAATTATACTTTGAATACAATATTCACAAGTATGTAAGATTTGAAATTCTAGACATTATAAAGTTCATTTCTTACTAGTCTATTGATCTCATCAACAGACATATGTCCAACATTCGATGCCATATCATTGTCAAATGATCTCCGTCCTCCTATTGATCTTATAAGGTTTAATTTTCAGTATTAAGAAACATTAATGAACCATTCATTAATTTTCTAATTTAGTAGAATCCTCCAGATGTCAGATTACTATCTGAAATGTCCATCATAACTCTTATGATAGGTCTATTCCAGAATTCATATTTATTTCCAACATTTAGAAATAAATAATGAGTGTAATCTAATATCTAGGTCATAGAGACATTCTCTAAGACTAAGGGCTCCCACTGAAAATATGAAGTCTATTGATCCGGTGGAAATTATTGCAACGATTGCATCAATTTCAACATGGATGACCTTTAAATCTTAAGATCAAATGTCTAATCTTCTAATATATATGCAACCAATTGCAAGTGTCATCAGAAGATTGAGATACAATTATTAAACTTTATCTTATCAAATAAGTAAGTCAATTTCAATGATTATATGTAGATTATTTTGATGTACTATCCAATTCCTTCTCTAAGGATTCTAGATAGATTTGATAGTCATACTATCGACACATCAACTCATTGCAGTATTGGCATTCATCCAACTCTTTGGATGTCATATGGAAGTCATAGAAGTATAGTTAACTCTTTGACTTTCTATCATACTTGGGTCCAACCCATGCTTCCACTGCGCTCCTTTTATCTATAAACAACTATTGCTCAAGACATAGGATCTCTTATGTCAAAATCAAAAAATTTCAATATAAGAGTATTTCAACATTTATACATGCTTCATTTAATTCACACAATATGAATAATATGAAGCATCATGAACGACCAGAGTATAGATAGTAGAATGATGACGCTCATCGTATCTACATCCATCTAAACCCTTAAAACATTGGTTCAGGTAGGTACTCAAACAATTTGAATACATCATCTCCTATAGAGTCACCATTCTGCATGATACAGAGAACCATGTCATTCATGATTAAATGTCGAGAGCACATGTGTATGCCAGAACATCTTATTAGATTTTATAAGGATTAATTGACAATTGCGACCGTCATCGACATGTCACTTCCAAAGTACATTCGATGAGAGATCAAGACTGTAGAGACATACAAACCCTAGGGTTGTAGTCCTATTGTCTACTCAATTGTCATTCCTCATTATTATGAGGAAACTTGCACATCGCAACCACATACATTATGTATCCAACTGCAAGTACAGTATCTTGATTATGGATCCAATCCATGATATTTTACTGGTTATTACTGAGTATAGTATTGAGTGGGTTTAATGAGGATTATCTGAAATAAGAAATTTGCATAAATATATATATATATATATATATATATATATTTTACTTTGATTTAGGAATTTTATATCAAAGTTGTCTTGTCTTGTCAACACTGAAAGTTCATTCCCTTAATCACTTTCAATGTAAAAGATATAGTTACCGCTATATCTCTAGCAAGATCTGGGATCTCCTTTTTACCTTTGTCACATCCCAATAATATGAGAATATATGACTCCAATAAAGAGAAGCAGGAACACATTCCGCCTTGCAAGTCCAACTTGCATTACCCAATTCGATCTTTAACACTCGGGCCCACCACTTCTAAGGTGATGTTTACCCGTTGTTAATTGAACCAACCGTCAACAGGAATAGTACTCCCTATGCGTAATCCAATATCTCCCCAATAATATGAGGATCCGATATTGGGGTCACTACGTATACAACCTTACTCTTTCGAGAAGCAAAGAGCCCGATCCAGATGTGTTTGCATACAGGAGCAATCACTTCGGACAGGCGTCTCCTCATGCAATCCCTGGCGACTGAAACCCTTCGCCTTGACGAGAGACCATGGATGTCACTTATGTGATCCTCCACCTCATATTCACATTCTAATTAATCATTATGAATCATATTCATTATGATTAATTCTTCCAAGGGAAATAATAACTCTATTCATAATAGAGTGTTTTAATTTTAATTGGATTCCAATTAATTTAATCATATGAAATTAATGATCCAATTAATATTCAACAAACATTTTAATTGTTACTTGAAATATGGTATAATCTCAAATACGCATTAATTCGAATTTTAATAATCAGAAAAATACATCATGATCTATCAGGCATCATCTGTTCCCTACCCGCTGTCATGGCTAGTACCGGTGGGAGTGGGGCAGATCACACACGATGCAACCTGCTACCCCAACGCTCCCCGACTAGACACCATATCTGCCTCAGGAAAACATAATGCAGAGTCAATCATTTTGTATTTGAGATAATCATCGGTCTTTCAACTGAAATTATACCATATAGTAATAATCATAACCATTTTGATTATAAGGAAATTTTCTAGACAAATTCCCAAAAACTTATTTATGTAACAAGTTTGTTGAAAGTGTATCAAGTAACCAATTGGTGATCTAGATCTAATCTAATCATTCATTGGTTGAGGCAATGCCATTTAAGGTAATAATTATTGTTCTAATATTTCTAAAATATTATCCACAATTATTCCGGGAAAATAAATATTAATTTCACATTTTTCTTAAATGACAATCACAATGTTTTGGATAATGATGCAATTTCCAGCACTGACCCTCACTAATTAAAAATAGCATATCTCATTCATTTTAAATCCAAATTAAGCAAAATCAATTTCCAGAGATTGATAACTTGATTTAAAAATGAAACCATGTGATAAAAACACATTTTCAGGTGTTTTAAACGTAATTAACATCTTAATTATGTCTCTAATCGCCATCCCCGAAATAGTGGACATATGATCAATAAAATGATCATATATTTAGAAAACGGAATCTAAATTATGCAAACTCAAATTCCACATTTTCCTTATTTAAAGGGAAACATTATCTAAGTGATAAATTCATGTTTAAACATTGTAAACATGGTCAAAAAGTTATCACAAGACAGGGCTGTGAAAATTAAAATGCTAAAATCTTCACGTACCCAAACGAACCCAAATTTTCGTAGGTTCATGTATCATGTCCAAAACCTTCATAAACCTGGATATGATACGACTTGAAGGATAATGTAAGATCCTTAAGTGCATCACGGAAGCGTGATGATCGTATCATATACGATCAAAAGCGACTAGTCATACTAGTTGCTTGGTACAACGGAATTTAAAAATTTTAAATGACGAAACCACATGATCCATAAACTATTTATGAATCGTTTCATCTAACCACATAGTAGAAATAGGAATTTCTGTTGTAGCATGGTTGCGATCGAGCTTCTAAGAGAAGAAGCCTCCTGTCTCAAGTCCGACCTTCGGAGGAGACACTTGTGAGTGCGGGGATGAGTCGCAGTGATCTCGCAATCCAAGTAGTTATCCAAGCAAGGAAACTCTTGATCTCATCACACGAGATCATATGTCTTCTTCACAAGCGAGAAGCACCAAAGAAGATGGAGTACCGAGAGTCGTCGAAGCAACGTAAGGCGACGATGAGGGCCTTCTTCCTTCTAGGGTAGGGTGGACGACCACCCAAGAGAGAAGAAGAAGAGGGCACGAGAGAATGAGAGAGAGAAACTAGAGAGACTTTGTCAAGTCGGTGTTTTGAAGAGCAAGGCATGCCTCTTCTTATATAGAGTTTTGGGAGTCCATGGATCCCAATCCATGGACAACACATAATCAACGGATGAGATTATTTTGTGTTCCTTTCAACGGCTAGGATGTTGTTTGTAAAACACAACAACAAGTGATTTAATTCAAATTAATTAACATTGATAAATCAATATAATTAATCTCAAATTAAATCACATTTGACTAGAGATAGGATAATGAGAAGACCATAGTCCTCTCCGAAAAGGGGAGGGGGGGGGCTACTCTACTGCTTAAGGAGAGTTGTAGCCGTCCTCCCTTGTTAGATAGGACTTGGTCAATCTCCTTAATATATATGAGATCTCATTATCTCATGATATCTTCTATAACTCTTGTCAAAATAATTTTAAAAAAATAATAATTCCAAAATATCATTTTGGAAAATATCAATCAAGCCATTGAAAAAATTGTGAATCTCATTCACAACCCAAAACTAAATGTAATTATATTTTCAATTAATTATTCAATGTGAATCCCATCCACATTAACAATTAATCAACAAATAAAAATCACACAAGTCTCTCTCTAATGTATATGATAAATCGTATTTATAATATTTATGGATAATTGGATAGTGCTATCCACATTATCTATATCCACATTAATTAAATCACATTTAATTACATTGGATACTCATTCTCACACAATCAGATAATGTGAATCGAATTCACATTATTCATGATAATTAAATCACATGTAATTATCCATTTCTCAATGCTTAGATATAATTCAACCTTGAAATCATTCTTGAACTCTTTTAAGAACAATGCATATTCTCCGCAGATACTTGGAGATAAGGACATGGCGATTGTATTGTTCCACGTATAGTGGCTTGGATATTGAGATCATGTCTCAAAATCCAGATCTCTTGAACCTCCCATAGATACTTGATTTAATCAAGGCCGCAAATCTAATCTTCTCATTGCATCTGAATCTCATTCAGATCAATGTACAACAATTGGACCAAGATTAGATTGCTTCTCTACTAAGAGGAGTCATTAAAATACAGACCTGTTTCATCACTCCCTCGGAATGAAAGCGTCATGGTTGTACAATAGATTGCTGATCACATCACCCTAAGGTATTCATAATACCTGCACATCCTGCATACTGGAAGACGTACGATCAACTCGAAGATAAAGATCAATTTTTACACTGTCATCTTCAGGGTTTGATCACCAAGTTTCTCAATCTTGGTCATTGGGGATTGGTATTGATCATATGCTTTCCAAAAACATATATCGTACCTCTAAATTCTGTCATGCTTCATAAACGAGACAACCATGCATGGAATTTATCAATCCCAATACGTCATGAGTGAGCTCATGTCTTTCGGTTTAGAAGTGAACCTGTATGATCCCTTTGAGAGATCGTATTACTCATATGTCCTTACATGCAAACCAGCTCGCCGGTGTATAGACCTTGGTTAGGTCATCAACCTAATGTTCTTCCAAATGTACATACTCAGACATATAGCAATACATCTGTCTCTGGTCAGAGGATGCGTACCTATATTGTGACAGTATTCGATATAGTACTTTGGTTGTCTCGACCTCGTCAAGTCAACCCTTTGACCTAACTAATCCGACACCTATAAATCTCTATTCCTATGTAGAGGACTTACATCAAGAGGTCGGTCAGATATCAGCCCATATGACAAAGGATTTCCATCTCCTACGTAGGCTGTAGATCATCTCTTAACAATCATTTGATGGTGTTTGATGAGTCCTCAATCTAACTCAGATATTCATCCAAACACCAGCCTCTCTGGTTCAATTATTGAATCAGTAGCTGTATGATCATCATGATGGCCATGGTACATAACCCTAATTGTACTTAGGGACCTATTATGCAATCTAGTTATTAAAATTTCATATCAGGGAATGATATTCGCAATAACATTTATTGCATAATGGCTCGTCGTGGGCTCGCATGTCCAACAATGGTAAGTATAGGGGGTGTGTATATATCACATATATACTTTACCCTTATCTCACACTTCCACTTATTTTTATGAGTACAATATTTAATAAATACGTGATGGGTAAACTTTGCAAAAAATGTTTGTACAATATGATAAATATTTGTAAAATTTGTAAAATACGTGTACGTTATATACAAGTTGTAAATGTATATAAATTATGTAAACCATACTCTCTTTTTAAAATTGTTGTAAAATCCTTATAAATAATACTCGTTATAAAATTGTTGTAAAAAGGGAGGTATAACAAAAAAAATTCAAATAAAAATAGTTTCTCGTTCATTTGTAAAAAAACAAAAAAATCCCTCAAAAAGTTTCTCTTCATTCATATGCATTTTATTTCATCTACATTTCATTTGCATATTATGCATATGCAAAGTGGAAAGTCAGCGGGTTCTAAATAGAGTTATGAGTAAAAATCGAGGATAGATTTGACCTGACTTTAATATATTTAAGTTTCGGCGGAACTTCATTGAGAAGTAGGATTTTAGCAACTTTATGTCATAGATTTAATTCTCTAAGTTCACAAGGCAATGTCTAGACTTTGACTCTAATTCTTAGTAGACTCTTCGATAACGAAGCAATTTGTGTTCTGCACCGCACACAAAGCTCAACTCAGACAAGGTATTGGAAGACCATATATCTTTTTCTTTGGTAGCATGGACATCTAAAGACTGGAGTACCTAGTTGAAATAAAGCTTTGGATGAGGGATGGACCGATAGCATAATTCTTTATAAACCCCAAAACATGGGTGAAATAGAACATTCTATATCCGCTGGGGCATAAAAGATCAATGCAGAGCAACCACAATTCCTACCAAAAAGAAGCCAATACCAAAAAGAACAATATTTTACTACAATGATCCAAGTTTCAGATAACCTGCAGATCTGGTGGAGACTTGGCTACTTTTTCCAAGCTTCACATGAGAGTTGACTACACTGGTCACTCTCCACTTCTTTCCACCTTCTTCTAGACTTCTCCCCCCACTTTTTATGAACTAGCACGTTTCTGAACATAGAAGGAAATGCTTGACTCTCTGAGGATGAGTTACTGGAGGAGGAGATTGCATGGTAGTTTGATATCTTGGATGGGAAGAGCTAACACCCTCCACACACTAGTTACGGTTATTTAATGTTCATGTGGGATGCTTTGGGAGGGGGTTGATCTAAGATGACTTCTGACTCGGGTCAGGATGATGAATTGTATAACTTGGAGACTGTTGTTCTTGAAATCCTAATTCTCATAAGGAGTTCTGTCACATTTTAATCCAAAGGTCGAGTTGAGCTCCATTTTCACCTTTTATTCATGACCTTGGTATGGAACTCAAAATCATTTTACTTATGCATTTCATTTTAGTTGCTCAGGGAAGAGCAATGCTTAAGTATAGAGGATTAATTAATATGTGATTCATCACTCTAAATGATGAAAATAGAGCTATGTTCCCAAGTTATTACTTGCATTTATTCATTTAAACTGCATTTTTATCATTCATGCATATGTAATTAAGATTCATATTTTAGCATTCAAAATTTCATAAACAAGAAGCCCGAAAATCTATGTACATTATCACTTGTATATTACATATTTTCCCCATTTTTAATTATTTTTCACTAATCCAAATAAAATAAAAATAACTTTGTTGTGTACACATTACTATCATTAATCAAGAAAAAATATCAAAAAATACTAACTTGTATAATTACTCAATAAAACCCAAACCCTAGTTTGGAGATAAAAAACTGTAAATATAAATATCTCTCTCATATAGTCTCCTATGAAACCTTGATAACTTTTGAATTAATATACATTTAATTATTTACATGACAAGATCAAATTCAAAAGAATTAGAGTTCATATGTGAAACTTGGGTATTGGGACCTCATTGTATATTGTACATATTGCCTGATTTCGATCTCATTATTTTATACATAAAAATAATTCTTTTAAATTTTTTATTTTTAATTTATTTATATTTTAATAAAATATGCAAAAATCCAAATAAAAATTGAAGCACAAATCAAAGAAAATAAATCCTTTTAAGTATATATATAGTTTGTATATATGCCTCTATTATTTTATTTCTTTATTTTCTTAATTATTTGAAATTCCAAAAAATTAGATTAATGTGTAAATATTTATTTTTTTATTTTATCTTATTTATTTCAAAGCTTATTCTATTTAAAAACAAAAAAAATTGCAAAATAAAAAAATACAGTATGCTATATACATGGAGTACCACCAAAAATACCTTTTGTATATGTGATTTTTTTTGGTTTTGGTCCCTTCACAAAAGTTTTAGATCTCGTCGAGACGAAGAACTTTTATGTAGAACACTTTTTAATTTGACATAATTTTATATTTTTTTATTAAATTTTCTTTTATTTTATATCTGAATTTTCTGGGGGCAAGACGTGACAGCTCCTAAAGCCGCCACATGTTGTCCCCTTAAGCCCTATTCATCCGCCCCATTCTAGGCCATTGTATGAAGAGACCTTCATATAATGACCCAAATTCCCTTATTTATTTATTTATTTATTTTCTTACTTTGACACATGTCATTACCTCGGTCGTTTGATCTTGGCCAATTGAACGACCGAGGACCCTTCCCCTTCCTCTATTCCCCAACCCACCAACCGCTCCACCTTTCACGATCGAGTTTCAATCCACCTCCGCTCGCTTCCTCCACTCCCATCTCTCGCTCCAGTATCTCATTCTTCTCTGCTAAGAACCCAAAGACCATCCCATGACCCCATCATCTCCTCCATCGCCCTCTTACTCTACCTCCCTGATCTTCTTGCGGCACCCGACCAACGCCAATCAAAACCCCACCTGTGCCCATCACTGAGTGTCATCCACCAATACGAGGAGAAATTGGCCCAGTCTCCTTCATCCCCTAGGTGACAACTGAGGCTTTTGAAGGTTGAGCGACGATGATCCACTTCCTGACTTCGGCAGATCCAACGAAGATATACCTTCGCTGCCGCGAGCTTCTCCGAGCCCGCTGAGCTCCACCTCTACCTTGGTGTTTAGATATAATCGGAGATCTCTATCGAGCTCCATCCTCCCAGTCATCCTCCACCAGAAGCAGGTAGTCCCTTTCTATTCTTACTTCTTCTTCATTTCCTTCTTCCCATGTTTCTTCTTCCTCCTTTCCTTTTTCTTCTTCGGACTCCTCTTTTCCTCCTTTTTCCTCTTCTTCGCATCTTCTTGCCTTCACCGATCTACATCCAGCTACATAACCATCAATCCCCGTCGCTTCGCCTTCACCATCATACCATACCACTTTGACCCGCAAGACACTCCATCGCTCCCTCACCCTCACCCTCGCCCAAGAGAAGTGCTTTCAACTTCGTCGACCACCAACTCGCTTGCCTCCACTCCACCAATGCCATCACCCTCGAGCAACCTACAACCACAGCTGGAGAAGAACAAAAAACCTTATTCGTTGTGAGCAGCATCTCACACAATCGAAGATCCCATCTTTGATCTGAAACAACAATCCAATTTTAAAGCCATTAGAGCCCTTTCCCTTTAAGCTTGGCATTCAAAGCACCAATCTATTGTGCTTGAGCAGAACGAATGGAATATAAGGGATGGGCTCCACTCTATCGTGAACTAGAGAGATCAGTTTTTTCCTTAGAATCTCTGAGAATTTGCGTAGAACTCCAATTGTGTTTCACCATCGTTTATAAACACCAACTGCGGCCTCCCATCCCCTCCGTGTCCACGGGACCCGGTCCAAGCCGTTCACGCCTCTCTACTCATCCATCTATTGTCAAAGATCAAATCTCCTTAATTCCTTGGGAATTCAACAAGAGAAGAAGGGGAAGCCTTCATCACACAATTGTCATTTGATTGAACTGAGATTTCAATCTCAACCATCTGCATCCTAAATTCTCTGCTCCATTGATCGTCAAGGGAAACCCATATCCAACCATTGAAAGCGTATCCCCTTCTAGCCATCATATCAAGATGCATCCAATGGTCGAGAACTGACCACACGACGTCACTCAAAGATTTGCGCTCCAACCTCTAAGTCATTTGGTAATACATTTTTCATCCCTTAGGCACAACATTTTCTAGTTTAATTTTTATTCCTCTATTTGCATGTACATCCCTGTGTAGAAGTATGTATTTAGGCAATAAGTTATCATCATATCTCTATTCCAAAAATTGCATATTGTATAAAGCTTAATTTTCTACATTATGTTTTATTAATGGATTTTTTATGAGCTTGCATTGATTTATTGTAATTAATTTGGTGTAAATCTTGATATTTGTCCATCTATGTTGAAGTAATTAATATTAAATCAGTGTTTGCTCAAATCATTCTCCAAAAACCATAGTAAGTAGAATCAAGTATTCTCTACAATGTCCCCCAAAATCATTTGATTTGCGTGCATAATTTCCATGTACTAAATTGTTTTGTGATCAAAATAATCTAATTCTAATTGACTGTAAACTTGATATTTTTAGGAGTTCAAATTTTTCCTGGCTAGATCTTAGAGACATCCAAAATAATTTTAGTTCTAGAAATTAATTAGGTTTCTATTTATTAAAATTAATTAACTGAAAATCACACGACATGCATTGTTTAATTGATAGAAAAGTCATTTTGCTTCTACAAATTATAAATTATACCATGCTAATTTCACAATTTTTAAACTTCTGTCAAATTTCATTTTTGCATTTCATTTGCATGAATAATTGTAGAAACTTCCATAAAAAGTATCCATTTTCATGTATGCATTTTATACCATAAAAATACAAAAAATTGTTCTAGATTTGTCAAAGCATAATAATTAAGGAAACTTTTCCTTTTGGACATTTGAGCTAATTTGCTTATTAATTTGGAATTTCCATCTCAGGCTCATTTAACCTTTAAATTAGCATCTTGTATTCACATTTAATCATCTTTTGCAAAAAAAAAATGACCAAAAAAATCTTCCTTGAAAACTTGGTCTCTTTATTATCTGAGAATCGATCTAAAGAGACAGTGGCCTCCCTGAGTTTGACCTTGGGCTAGCCCACGCTTCGCACTGAATTGAACATTAGATAGGTAGTGCTTGATAGATCCTAAGTACCGGGCTACAACATAAAAACAACATATTAGAAAAGGGTGTTGATAAATCTCATATTTATCATAACTAAATATAATTATTATCTCTATTACTTAAGCTAATCACAATCATTCACTACTAACTAACATTAATTATTAATTTATGTGTTATACATAACTAACCCTAATTGTCCTATATAATTTAACCTTAATATGTTGTATTATTTTATTTATTTATTTATTATTAAAATCAAATAAGAAGTAGTATAACATTGTACATAAATAATATAACATAAAGTAAAATCAAAATACAAAAAAATAAACAAAAGAAAAATACAAAGAAAAATGTTTATTTGTTTTTATGTATATTTTTATTTTATCTATGCACAATTGACCTCTAATCTCTTTGACTTCTGCATGATAGTTGTAGATCTCATCGAGATATACAACTTTCATTTTTACCACTTTTCCTAATTCTCTATCTAACTATTTCTTTTTATTTTCTATGTATTTAATTGTTTTATAATTATTCTATTGGGCCACATGGTGCTTCCAGAGTATTCCACATGGCCCGCTTCTTCTTTGGCCACGTGCCTCCTCCAGCGTCGTCTGATGGCCTCCATATGATGTTATCTTCACCGTCCCTTAGCGCCTGAACATCCACCGTTAGATCTTTTGATTGGATGGTTGGGGCTTCGTCCCTAACCTTCAGCCAGTTCCTCTCCGCTTCACGAATCGCTCCAACCACCCTTCGTCTCCAATTTCTTCCTCTATCATAGGATCTTCATTCCCGTTGTTCTCACCCCCAATAACATCACCAAGTAACTGACATTCACACACTAATGTTAACTCCCTTCATCGATCAATTGCCATCTACTTTTGAGTGGTTGAAATCCACCACCAACCTTCACCAAACCACCGCTTCCCTTGTCTTCAAATTCACCATCGCTGCCATGTGCAACGGTTGTCCACCCTTGCATGAGCCACAACCCAGTGTCTCTCCACCTTTCTATGACAGAGAAAGGTTGGATCGATGATACGATGATGACCTAACAACTCTGGTGAGACCCTTGGTTAGAATGACCAAGCTGCAACGTCCCAAGGACGACAGTTCGAGCTTCCAGGTACGTCTGACCTGCTAAAGCGGCGACCCAAGGACTATCAAGCCTCAACCCAAGCCAATTCCTCCATCCATGGCAACCTTCTTTAATGTACATGTTAGGTTTCTTAGATTTTCTTCTTTGTTTCTTCAATTATTCTAGCCATGTTAGATATACTTCATCATTTGACATGGTTCCTGTCTTCACTGTAGATCCATGATCCACACTGAAGGCTTCATCCTCCTTCTTCGTTGTTCCTTCGTGGATTTCCCCTTCGATCCATCTTCCTCCGTTCATGGCAGAGGAAACCCAATAGGACTCCCTCTTCTACGCCCCGATCCAACCCTTCATTCCGCTCACGCTCGCACGCACTCACGTGTAGTTGCTTTGGCTATGCCTTTCCCTAACTCCTATAGGTGCAAAAGAAATTCAATGGAAAGAAATGATGGAGGGGATCTGATCTGAAGTTTCTTATTCGATGTACCTTCATCGTTCCCAACTTCCAGAGGAAATCGTTCCTTCATCGTCCGTGCATCTTCCTCGAGAGACACACATGGAACGATTTCGACCTTCCAATGAGAGCTAGAACAATGGTAGAGTGATGGGGCTCTCGCCAGAGCTCCACCTTGTCACCGCCGCTCAAGTTGGAGGAGACGAACAAGGACTTACAGTTGTCGTCAGATCACGCCAAATTGAGCGTGATCTAACTGCCAAAAAATGGGCCACGACACCTCGCCCGAGCCTGCAGCCTTGTCTCCTCCATACTGCCCGCCGAAGCACCGCATCTCGCAACATGGCCTGAGCCACGTGATGCCTACCCGAGCCTAGGACCACGCGTACTTTACGCGTGGTTCTTGGTAAATTTGCAGTTGTATCCAGCTGCTTTTGTGTATTTGCAATTATAACCCTACGTAGGGGGTTTTCAATAAAATTACAAGCTGATTTTTCGTATTTGCATTTTAGTCCCTCTATGTACATGTTCGTAATGTTTGAGTTATTTCTATTCATGTATCAATTTTTGCCACCGGACTCAATCTTGAATATCTTTTGCATTATTCATCCGATCGAGGTGATTTCAATTTCATTGGAAAGCTCATTAAATTCTCTTTCAAATGATTTAATTAATCTTTTGAATTGACAAGTGATAACTAATGAATTAATTGGTATTAATTCAGATGTATTTATTTATGTTCAATGAAACTTGGCTTATAATTAAATGCACAATTGGATTTAGATTTTTATCTTATGTCTGTCTCAAGTTATTTGACCATTCTAGGGCATATTCTTGTATAGACTTGCGTGTACTTTAGTTCTATCACATTGTTCATCATTTCACCAGTTTCTAACACATTTAAATATTTTAAAATTACAGTTTATGTCATTTATGCACACATTTATATCGCGCATTATCCTGCATTGTGATGAATCTCGTATTCATCATGCTAAACACCACTAATTAAACCCCTGGCTTAATCAAACCAATCAAATTCACTAATAATTCCTCCTTTTTATACTGTATTATATTGTGTAAAATTAACCCGTAATTAATTGTATTTAATTACCATTATTTTCTTTGTAATTATTTTCTCATAAAAACCCCTAAAAAATAGGTAAAGTAATTGCCCATAACTCCCTAAGCCTTAAAAAAGACTAAAAACACAAAAACAACTCAAAAGATAAAAATCAGTGTTTTTAAGCCCTTAAGAATACCCCTAAAAATACTTTTTGTATAAATGACCTTTTTTTGGCTTTTTATCCAACATGAAACTTGTAGATCTCATCGAGACGAACAACTTTCATGTTTTGACTTTTTCCTAATTTTGCTTTTAAGTAATTCTTTCTGATTTTCT
This sequence comes from Ottelia alismoides, assembly GCA_037367405.1. Lineage (NCBI taxonomy): Eukaryota > Viridiplantae > Streptophyta > Magnoliopsida > Alismatales > Hydrocharitaceae > Ottelia > Ottelia alismoides. Next base: position 390,757 of record JAZKJV010003385.1, on the reverse strand, counting down.
TTATTTTACTTTTTCGAATTTTCTAGTTGTGCCATGTGGAGCCCTCTTGGCCACCCACCTGGCCCGTTCCCCCTCCGCCACCCAGCGCTCTCCTAGACCATCGGATCTCCTTCATCCTGCCTCCATCTCGACCGTTCATCCGTCGCTCGCTCCCAGCCATAAGATCTGATCTCAGATCAGATCCTAGCCACTTGTCTCCGCCTTTCTCTCAACCGCCCGATTTTCCCATCATCCAACTGCTCTCATCACTCCACGTCGCCTCCTTTTTCATAGCCTCTCGATCACGTCTTATCGTACGCCTCCCATTCATCCACATCATCCCTTCTCTCCCGACCGTTGGATCTTCCCCTTTTCTCCATCTAAACCACCCATTAACGCTTCAATCTCCACCGACGATCACATCCCCGATCTGATCTCCACCACACCTACACACCTTCATCCGAGCTGTTGGATCGTTAGATCCAACGGCTACTGTTCATCCTCCTCCTCCAGCCCTACCGTTCTCCCTTGTAACGCCTTCGCCCCTTTCCATTTTAGCTCCGTCACCACCAGCCCGATCCGCCTCGTAACGCCTCCCCCACATAGCCCAATTTCCCATCTTCCTCGTGCCACCTCCACGTCCCCCCTCCATTACTCCTCCACCATTAGAACCTCATTCAAAAACTCCCGACGACCTCATAACGTCTGGCCATCCTCACCTATAAAACCCCTCCTCTTCCACACTTCACCGCCATTCACCACTTTACTAGACTGTGCCCTAGCTTCTTCCACCCTCCGGTGATAGCGGAGGGCGGCCTTGTCGAGGCGACATTGGTCGCCACCCTCCGGTGAGATCCGTGTCCTCCGGCCACATCGCGGATGCTTCCGAGCACCGCTGAGCACCAAGGCATGATCAACCTCGTCCTACGATGACCCCAGAGGTTTGATGAGGACCTCAGCCTAGATCACCACCTCCATCAGCACCTTGCTCCATCAAGGTATTTTTCTCTTTATTTCTCGAAATTTTCCTGTCGTCTATGACTACCTCCACCCTCCATTTATCAACCCAGCACCTCCGCCATGCCATCCTCATCCACACTGATCACCCCTCCCTTCTCCAGAACCTCCCTTGCTCCGACCCCACTTCTTCTCCACTTCGTCGGAGAAGAAGCTCATGGCCACCACCTCCCTTCACCTCCACAGCCTTCACTCACTCACCTATCACTCGCACACACAATAGACATGCTTCGGTTATGCTTAACATTTCAGGTATCCTTAATGGTCGGAGCTTGCGCCTCCCCACCGGTCTCGAGCTTCTCCTCCGATGACCATGCTCCGTCGAGCAGCTTCAGACAACAATAGAGCTTCGCATTGGCTGCATGACCTCCGTCAGACTTCCAGCGAACTTCACCGACCTTCAGACTACCCTTTGGAGCACGAAGGAGCAAATGGCAGGTCGCTGGAGCCCCGCCTTCTCCAATGGCCTGCGGCGGAGAAGATGCTACAGGTGTCGTCCAATCATTTGGATCGGACGACCGTGATGATGACATGTGGCACCCCGAGCCTTTTCTCTGAATCCCTATGCTCTGGTCATCCGAGCTAAGACTAGAGCCACGGTCTCGTGCCACGTCAGCCTGATCCAGAGACACCTCCTGAGCCTAGGCCCCTCACGTGCGTCACATGTGAGGGTTTGGGTAAATTACATGAAAGACCCTGATAGTTCTGATATTTGCATATTGGTCCCCAGGCACGTGCGTCCTGGGTATTTTATAGGGAGGCCCTTGCTGGATTGCGTAATTACAAGAATGCCCCCGTGCATATGGAAAAATTACAATGGGGTCCAGGTAGTTTTTGGTATTTACATTTAGGTCCTTCCAGGAACCTAAATGTAATATTTATCATATTTTTATAATTATGCGCCTGCATTGTTTTCTTCATAACTTGAGCATCGTAGGTCCAAATTGCATGATTTTAGTATCATTTGGTTCCTTATTTCATCATCTATATTATGGCATATTTAATTTTCTCATCTGATATAATTCTAAAAGAAATGAATTTCTATGTTAAATGAGATTCTGTGCTCCATATATATGTGCCCTGATTAGATGATTGCTCTTATTCTTATGTTCAATTCAACTCAAATTTCAACCTATATTCTGTTCCTCATTTATGTAATCTTTCTTCAACATAATTATTTGCATTCTCATAAAATATATCTAACCTTGCATTATTGTTCATTAATCATCCTATAATTGCATAAAAATCAATTAAAAATTGTATGCATCATATGCCTGCCTTTATCTACATTTTACTCTGAGCATACACATTAAGACCTTGGATTTGGAATTTATTCACACTTGCTCTTAATTAATCAAAATTCGATAAAAAATAGAGTAGCTCGTGTCCCTGTGTTCGACCTTGGTAGACTTGCCAAGTAAAAATACTCCACAACATTCAAAGTTTGTGGTTTTTGCTGAACCGAATTTGCCTCCTATACTACGACAATTCCTGATTATTAAAGAGGCAAATTTGGCATTCATCAATGGCGTCGTTGCCGGGTACACGACTCACATTCATTTATTTATTTTATTTTGATTTATTTTTGTGTTGAATATTGAAAAACGGTTTGGAGAGAGCCGCTAAATAGTGGTATGACAAATCAGACTCACTGTCGCTGATGCGACTACTCAAGCCTCTTCGTTCTTCAACAATTAACCCACACAATCAATAAAGCAATCGATAGCAAGGATTAAAATTTATTATACCCTATTAACAATTTATAATGGCAAGCAAGTAGGGGTCGAACACAGGAAACAACGGTGTAGAGTAAAGACAAAAGTCAAAGCCCTAGGTCTAATAAACCACTTAGCCAATCAAAGTTTTTGTGGGTTTTTAATTTTTTAATTTTTTTATTTAATTTTTAATTTTTAATTTTGTATTTTGATTTTTAATTTTTTGAATTTTGAATTTTTTATTTTTTTCTTTTTCAATATCGGAAAATATAAGCAAAGTAATAAAAGAGGTGATACTATATTTATAAAAATACGCAAAAACAACCAAAAATTCAGAAATAAAATCTTTTTGATATTTTTCTCATTTTTTACTGTTTTTGTGATTTTTGGGTATTTTTCAAAGTGTTTTTGGTATTTTTAAATGCTGAAATAAAAGAAAACAGTGAAGAAGCTACTGGCTGGGGGTAAAATAGAAATTAAAAATAGCACACAGCCAGAAAATTTTTCCACACTATTTTTCAAATAAAGAGGATAAAAATATATAGGAAACAAGAACTGAGTTTGTGATTTTTGGAGTTTTCTAGGATTTTATATATATTTTTGAAGTTTTTATGTATTTTTGAATTTTTAAGGTTTTTCTTTTGAAATTTTTAGCGATTTTTGGACTGAAAACAAAGTAGGTCAAAACACACAATAGAGAATTTTTTTGGAATTTTTAAGGGGTATTTTAATAATTTTTTGGTATTTTCTACGTTAGACAGTACTGAACTAGGATTTTTTTTGATTTTTAATAAATATAAAAATGCGATAAAATCAAAAACTAAAAATATGGCGTAAAAGTCTAAGCAAACAGGAGCTTAAGTCTATTTTTTGAGAATTTTTGGCATTTAAATGATGCGTGAAATAAATAGATTAAGCACACAAAATTCCTAAGCCAAGCAGGGGTATAAATGCAATTATATAAACATCCAAGGGCTTAAGTGCAAGTTTCGCCAAAAAGAAACGCGCAGCACACGTGATATATCATTCACATGGGCATAATTGTAAAAATCAGAAACCAGCGGGGCATACATGCAATTTTTCCAAAATCATATTTAAATATCTACGCACAGGGGTATAACTGCAAATACCTTAAAGTTCAGGATAAAAAGTGCAAAATGCCCAAAAGTCACGCGCCCCAGTCACGTGAGGTGACGTGGCGCGGACTAAAGTGCAAATAGTGAAATTGCGAGGGCCTAAATGCAATTATTACAAAAGTTTTTAAACTTGAAATAAAAGTTCTAGGACTAAAGCATAAATACAAAAATGCGTGGGTTAAGAATGCAAAATACCCACGGATTTGATCGTGCGGTCGGTGGAGCTTCACTAATCCACGTGGCGTGCATCTGACGGCGCGTACCCCTTCGTTCTGGATGGCTGAGATTAGATCTTCGATGGACGATCGGACGACTGGGGGCACTGGGCGATCGGACGGCGTATGTGTCGTCTGGAGGCGGCTCCTGATCCAACGTCATGGGAGGTTCCCGAAGAACACCTCCCATGTGAGGTTTGATCGGCGATTGCGGCCAACACACGGCCGCTTCGGCCCTAGGATCAGGGGCAAAATGATCCTGGGGCCCCTCCGCGTCAGCTGGTGGTCTCAGGCGAGGCTGTGACGGCGTAGGGAGCTCGTATGGCGAAGGTGTCCTAGGCGGCTGCTCCTGGAGTCGTCGATGGTCGAGGGAGCCTCCTCTTGGGCTCGGACCTGCAAAGTTAGATACGCAAAACCCAGGCGAGCAAAAAGGGTGGTTCTGATGGGTCAATGGAGGCGGAAGGTGGTGCGGGCGAAGAGCTCCGGCGAGCGGTGGAGCGGGGAGCCCGAGCGACTCGATCTGGGCGAGATCGAGGTGAACTGGAGGGTGGAGCAGAGCGACGGAGTGATGGGGGAGAGAATGGAGGTGACAGGTGGACGGATGGGTGCGTGGCATGGCCGGAAACGACGGGCGGAGCTCAGCTCCGCCGTGGCTTCGATCGTGGAATTACGGCGATTAACGTAACGAGGTGCAAAACTGCTATGAAGCTAACCTAATAAAGCTACAAGAAAATGGAAAGAAAAGGGGAAGAAGCTCACCAGAGACGACGGGCTTCGAGGCGGGAGGAGCTCCGGCGAGGGGTCGGATCGCTTCGATTCTACACCAGATGACTCGAACCCCGGGTCGATTCGACTCCCACTATCACCAGGAGCACGAGGAGGTAGGGATTTTGGGTGATTTTGGCGGAAGAAGGATCAAACTCGAATCGAAGTTGGGGGTCTCCTTTTAAAGGGTTCTCGACCGGCGAGAAGATCGAGGGTCAAACACCTCGATTAGTGGTTTCCAGCCCCAGGAATCCCCTGGGCGTGAATCATCACTAATCGAAGAGCAAAAATGCAGAAGGCGTCGACATGGTTTGATGCAAGGTCGAGCCTAGAGAATAGCGAGAAGATGAGACAAAATGTCTTCTGACAGGTCAAGGGGAGGAGGTCAGACAGTTGACCGAGGTCAACTGTCAGACCAACCTGGTTGGTCCACGTGGACCAACCAGGAAAAATCCCCTGAAAATCATTTCAAAAATCGAATAAAAATAGAAAATGGATGAATTTCATTTTGGTTAAAAAATAAAAAAAGTTTATTAATTTATGAAGTATTTTAATATGAATTTAGTTATTTTTATGAGATTTATTTTAGAAGTTACTTATTATAGCCTATACAGGGATTATATCTACATACTTTGTTCTTTTATTTTTATTTTGTGTATTTTAATGTTATTATTTTTATTTATTATTTTCTAAAATTATAAAATACTTTTGTACATGTAAATATATTTTTATTTCATTTTTCTGAATTGTTTAGTATATTAAATAAAATATAAATTGGTATTGTATAGGTATGGGTCTAGGTATTGTATCTATGTATCTAATATACAAGTATTTTTATTTTGAGTTTTCTTTGCATTTTTATTCTGATTTTATTATACAAATATATTATAAGTAATATTTACAATATTATAAAAATATAAAAATACAAAAATAATGAATAAATAATAAATTGAATATTTTAATCTGTACAACTATATAAGGTGGGTCCAAAACTCAACTTTCAAACCGTAGCTTCGCCAAATGCGAAACCACCGCCATTAAATAGCTTATTTTATTCTATATACAATTAAAAGGGGAGTATGCTGCATTTGGAGTTTTCATTTGTGAAATACGGGTCTGGGAAGTTGGGATTCTGGATTTTTATTCAGACCATAACTTTTTATCTGTACATTATTTTTCAGTGAAATCAATTTTGTATTTTTCTTTATTTAATTATCTACAACTTTCATGTACAAAGTTTCTTCATTTGATGTATGAAAAGTGGAACCAAAAATAGGTCCCAAAATGAATAAAGAATGAATAAAATAACATAGGTATTTGACCCTTATCTCCCTCTACTTTATTCCTTGTCGACCTATTCATCAAGATGCCTAGGTCTCAGGGTTTCGGGTCATAAAATATTTACAATATTTTATTCTTTTTCTTTTCTTTTATTTATTCTATAATTTTGGCTTTAATTACAGTATTTTACACACTAATGAGATGCACATGCATGAATGCTAAGATGGTGTTTTTAAAGCTATTTACAGGTATTTGCTAGGGTTTTTGGTGCCAAAATGATAGAATAAAGATGATGAAATGTGGATTCATCATCCCCCTATACTTTACCTTTTCTAGTCCCTAGCAAACACTTATGCAATAAGTGCAAAAAGAAAAAGAATGAAAAGAAAAAGAAGAACTTGGATTTAGTTTAATTATCAAACTCGTCTTCACAAAATCAAAGTTTGGAGCTTAAGTCGGACCTTTGGAATTTTAGTGCGGGCGGAACCTTATTGAGAATCGAATTTGAAATTCAACAGTCCATGAGAATCCCAAAACTCTGTCCAAGTCTCCTCAATAGTCAGGTCAGAAATATCTCAACTCATACGCAAACCCTTACGACTATGAATCTGACTCGTACAGTGTAAGTGATGGTGGCTCTCCCCAACTAGAATAACAAAGAGACTGACTTCTCCAGTACGACAACCCAATGATTCCCCAACAACAACTCCATCCTCGAGGAGCGGGGTATTCCCTTCTAAGTTCAAGTGGCAACCAACTCAAGAGGAGGGGGTGAAGAGAAGAATGGACGGTAGCCAGTGTAGCTACCTATCCTGGGATGCAAGACCAGTGTAGTCAAGTCATCCAGCTGCAGGCTCACATATTTGACTTTGAAACTCAAGCTTGCTTATTGACTTTGTACATACTTTGCAGGCTTTTTATTTTTGTACATGCCTGGACATTTTTTTGAATACTATATACAACAGCATTTACATAAGGAGTTTTTCCTCTTGAGCCAATAGACTATCCCTCTTTTGAAGCTTTATCGCAACCCACAGCCTCCTGTCTTTAGACTTCTTAATCACTGGACGGGTTGGGGTGCACTTCCCTCCCTTGAGGAGGACAAATGTTTCCACTTGTGTGCGTCTCATACCGGCAAATCCAATCCCCTCACCACTCCAACTGAGTTGAGCCATGTGAAAGGTGTAGGTGTCCATGTTAGGTCATTATCAACAAGAGTCGTGTGTGTGCTCTGAAATACTCTACTTAGGCAGTCAAGAATCCATTGAACCAAGTCTTGTGATCCTCAAAGAATTCAGTCAACTAGACCTGAAGTACCTCAAACCCAGTTCCGATAAGGTTCCTGTTATTAGGTAGATTTTAAGATCCAATCAAGCTTCAATCTCCGGATTTTACTTAGACTCGTTCAACTATCAAACTCAATCCGAAAAATGCTCATGCTATGCAAATGCAATGCAGAAAATATTTTTGTGATGCAATTTTCAAGATTTTGAACTTTTTATGGATTTTTGAAAATATGATGATGATGCATATGCAGATGCATTTTTTGTATTTTTCAAAGAAATTTTTCAAATGTTTTTGGATTTTAATTTTGCAAATGTTTTTGGGATTTTTGAAAACAAAGAGATTTTGGCTGAAAGCTAGGTGAAAATATGTACACGGGAGTGCTTCTTTATATATACAAGAAATGGATTTTAAGAATTTACAGGGTAAGTGGTCAGTTTTATACATATATATAGGTAGTGAATTTTTGGTGTGGTGTATATATTCCTCAAATTTATTTGACACACGTTTTTCACACAATTTTTGAAAACTATAGTCCAAAATAGTTTTTACAAACATTTTACAAACATGTACACACATTTGAAAATCATTTTGCAAAGGCTTTCAAAACAGTATATAGATTTTTCAAAATATTTTTGCAACCATTTTTCAAACCATTTGCAAATAATTTTTCAAACATTTTATTTCACACAAAGAAAAGAAATTTTACAAACCACACATTTTTACACAGGTTGAAAACATGTAACAAAATATTTTCAAAATAGTTTTCAATAGATGTTCACAAAGATTTTCAAACTATTTTTCAAACATTTTGCAAAAAACATTTTCACCTGATTTATTAATCAGTATATACAAAAAGAATTTGAGGAACAAAACACATCTTTTTATTAAGGATTTTTAATGAATTTTAAAGAATTATTAACCGTATTATTTAGAAAAATACGAAAGTACGAGTTATGGCTAAAGTATATACGTAGTATATACGACCCCCCTATACTTAGCTTGAGCTATGTCCCCATAGATCGAAGAGAAAAGAGAAGACATAACTCGTACTGAGCATAGGAAAATCTAAAGAATAAAGGTACACAGAGATGAATAAACAAATGAGAAGTTGACCGTCCCCCCTATACTTAGGATCAAATAATCCTAAGTATAGCAGACTGTACATCAAAGCAGGGAGGGTCAAGGGTGGGAAATGAACAGATCGTACTCGAGTTGTCTCCCCCTATACTTAGGGTAAGATATCCCTAAGTATAGACAAGAAGAGGAGACAATGGAGAGGAATGAGATAAATGAAAAAACTCGGGGTGCACACCCCCTATACTTAGGACAAAGTACGTGATGAATCTCGTATTCATCATGCTAAAAGCCACTTATTAAAATCCCTGCTTAAACAAGCCAATAAAAATATCCTCTAATTCTTTGTTTTTATCATGTACTATATTGTGTATAAATTACCATTAATTTATTGTATTTAATTTCTCTTATTTTTCTGTATCTATTTTACCACTCAAAAACACCTAAAAATTAGGTAGATAACTTGTCTATAAATCACTGACCCTTAAAAAGATAAAAATACAAAAAAATCTGAAAACCGCAACTTGGTGTTTTTATCCCCTTAAAAATACCCCCCCAAAAATAGCTTTTCTACATATGACCTCTTTTGGCTTTTTGACCAACATGAAAGTTGTAGATCTCGTCGAGACAAGCAACTTTCATGTTTTGACTTTTCCAAATTCAAGCCTCTAACTATTTCTTTTCTAATTTTCTTTGTTTTTATTTTAATTTACTCTGATTGGGCCACGTGGCGCCCTCTGGGCCACCCACGTGGCCGCTTCATCTCCCGCCACCCGCCCTCTCCTGGGCTGTTGGATTACGTCAACTCCAGCCCCCATCTCCACCGTCCAGCTCGCCTTCGCTCACAGCCGTTAGATCTGGCATTCAGATCTAATCTCATCCGCCCAAAAGCGCCAAATCCTCGACCATCAGATCCATTCTCATCCTCCGCATCTCAACGCGCTACATCGCATCTTTACACCGGCCGTCAGATCTTCAAACCATCCAACGCCTCTCCTTGCTCCACGTCACCAGTCACCCCTCACCGTTAGATCTCACCCAAGCCTCTATCTGAGCCGCTCATCAGCGCCCAACTTCCTGCCGTTGGATCTTAACCTATGATCTAATCGGAGCCCTTCACCTACGCCCCTATCCCAACCGTTGGATCGCAAGATCCAACAGTCCGCCTCCATCTTCTACCTCCGTAACCTCCCTTCCCCAGCCGTTACACCTCTCGACTCGCCGCCCCCTTCCATTTCTAGCTGATGCTCCAGCCACCATCTCCTCGTCGTAATGCCACCAAAGCATTCTCCATTCAACCAACATCCTCGCGCCACCATCCACTCCCCTCTTCCGTTACCACATCTCCATTAAAACCTCGCTCAAAATCGCTCCGCACCTCTGTAACGTCCGACTTTCTTCACCCATAAAACCCCCACCCCCGTCACCGGAAGTCCTCGTCCACCATTTTGGGCTATGCCCTGTCTCCTCTAGCCCTCGCTCTCCTCCGCCCCGTCCCCTCTCCTCCCGCCCCGGTGACAGCGGAGGGGCTGAATGTCGGAGGCCAAGATGGGTCTAGCCCGGTGTGGACCCGCGTCGCTTCCGCCGCGTATCGGTGTGCCTCCGGCCACCTCCAAGCTCTCTGGTACGGCTGACCAGACTGGGCGATGATCCCCGGACCTCCTCGAGGTCCAGCACAAGCCTCTCCGACACCGGGTCCCCCTCCCCGACGAGGTCCTCTCCCTCCTTGCTTTTTCCTTCTTTTTCTCTAAATTATACGCCTCCTACAGTCATCTTCCCCCTCCACCAAACACTCTACCACCTCCGCCACACCTCCAGCACCCTCGCCGACCCCCCTTCCCATTCTCCAGAACCCCGAACACCCCGATCACCTCCTTCGCCGCCTCGCCGGAGAAGGAGACCCCGGGCCCCCGCTTCCAGCCACCCCCACGACCCTCAGCTCACTCACACACCCTCACGCGCACGCTTTGGATATCCCTCTGACATTTGCAGGTTCAATGGCCGGAGTTCAGATCGGAGCATCTTCATGCTCTTCTCCTCCGGCGATGCTTCTTCAACTCGCAGCTTCGATCAGCCTTGGAGCATCGCCGGAGTCCCCATCGTCTTCGCGACGTCCCCAGCTAACTTCTCCGACCATCAGGCGTGTCTGCCAGGCAGGCGGAGGAGCTCCATCAACCTCGCTCTGAGCCCCGCCAACTCTGGGTGGGTCGCGGAGGAAGAAGGTGCTACACTCCGTCCGATCCTCTTGATCGGACGGTCGAGATAAAGACACGTGGCATCCCGAGCCTCCCCTCTAGACCAATAGGCTCGGGTCATCCGAGCTTCAATCCGAACCACAGACAGATGCCACGTGGACCCGAACCCGAGCCTCCTCCCGAGCCTAGCCCCTCACGTGCAGCGCACGTGAGGTGTTGGGTAAATTGCAGAAAGACCCGGAAGTTTTAATGAATTGCATTTTGGTCCCCAGGCGCGTGCCTCACGTGCGTGCCTGGGTATTTTACAGGGAGGCCCTCCAGGTTTTGAAGAATTGCAAAAGGTCCCTGCGCGCAAATGGGAAAATTGCAAAGGATCCCAGGCGGTTTTCTTTATTTGCATTTAGGTCCCTCCAGGGACCTATAAATGCAATATTTATCCCTTTATTTTATTGCATTTTCATTACAATTATGCCCTTGCACTGTTTTTAGCATAACTTGAGCATCGTAGGTCCAAATTGCATGATTTTAGTGTCGTTTTGATCCCTGTTTTGTCCTCTACATTTTAGCATGCTTATTTGTTCCATTTGACACTGTTTTAATTTAAGTGATTTTTTATGTGAAAAATGGGACCCATGCTCTACTTGTCTTGATTGATTTGATGACCGATTTTTAATGATGTGTTCAAATTGGCTCTTATTTCATTCTATAATACGTTGCTCTCATTTTAGGGTATAATTGTATGTATTTCTGACATTTTATTCATCACGCATATTCTCTTACATTGTTTGCACATGCATCATGTTAACTTGCATAAAAACAAAATAAAAAAATGCATGCATCATGGCATCGCCTTGTAAATAGCATAGTGCATCATAATTTGTATATGGACCTAAAACTGAAATTGATTAACATTATGACTTCATGAATCAAAATTGAATACTCAGATTAGGCAGCCGTGTCCCTGTGTTCGACCTTGGTAGACTTGCCAAGCATAAATATTCCACAGCATTCAAAGTCTGTGGTTTTTGCTGAACAAAATTCGCCTCCTGTACTACAGCATAATTCCACACTATTATTGAGGTGAATTTTGCGTTCATTAAATGGTGCCGTTGCCGGAGAAACGGCTTTGCTTAATTTTTGGATTTTGATTTTTTTATTTATTTCAAAATATTTCAGGTCCTCATTTCATGCATCATTTCTTTGCTTATCATTTGCTGAATTAATGTCTCCAGGTTTTTCTAACATCTATCTTTTTGTGGCAGGGCCATGGTGATCGAGGATGCTTGATCCTCATGGAGGCGTGAAGTCGGGAACTTCCGCTGAGAGGCCGCGAAAGAACCTGTGAAGGATTTGGGAGATTTAGCAGTCAAAATTGCATTGCATTTTGTAAAAAAAAATAGATAACTTGCATCTGCATATTTATTTCAGTCTTGCATATTGTATAAAAAAAATCTCCCCCCTCACACACACGCACCTGCACTGCACATGCACATACTCACCCCCACCCTCCCCCTGTATATTTCACTCTCTCTCTCTCTCTCTTTATCCTCTCTCTCTCTCTGTGTATATCTATTCTTCACGAACCCCCCTCCCCCTCACCCTTGTATCATATAACCCCCCCTAACGCAGACCTTACTTAGGCTATTTGTAGCCTAAGTATAGGGGGGGACGTGCCTGCTCTTCCATCCCTCGTCCCGTCTTCTTGTACTTAGGCCAATTTTGGCCTAAGTATAGGGGGACCCTCCTCCTCAGTTCCGTTGTATCACCCTGTACTTGAATCGAGCCTTGGCTTTATGGCACTTGTGCTATGAGGACATAGCAAATTTTAAATATAGGGGGGGGGTATACCGTATATTATTGTATATTACTTTAGACTTAGCTCGTATTTTTAAAACTTTTTAAAATTTTATTTTTCGGGCTGGGTTTTGGTAAACTAGTGAACTGAGTAAAAACCTGTAAAAATTAAAAATTGAGGGTTTAATTTTTAAATATTCCTGTATTAAAAAAATTGAAAAATTAAAAATCTTTCTTGGAGGTTGATTCTGACTACTAGGTTTAGTAAGCATTTTCAGGGAGGGAACCTCGGTCTCCCTTATCAGAGTGGGTGGTTTAGAGGACATCGCATACGGCCCCGTCCTCAAGTAACACGGGCCTCGGCCCGTACTTACACCCATACTGGCTGAAAGTGTATACTTTTATTTGAGCCTGGGCCAGTCATTGTCTCTCCAAGGAAATAAAAAAATTAAAAAATTAAAACCCATAAAAATTTGCAAAAGCCAAAAATCACACAAAAATTCACTGACCCAAGGAGTTGGTGTATTCCTGACACATTCACACTCACGCAAGGCTTGAGGATTTTGAGGACACTGGATCTCTGAGATCTTGAGAGTCTGAGTTAACATGCCTTAATCATTAGGGTTTTCATGACTTAAATATCTACACTCCTCCGATTTGAAAGATTTGAGTGCTATATTGCACTTTTCATCTCTACCTTCAAGAAAATATGATCAACACAGTGACTTCCACAATTGCATGATTGATGAGCTGAGATGAGATATCACTTAAGGAACTAGGACCATAGATTTGAGTTTAGACCCAATCTAATGATATTCGAGGATGGGATAAAGTTAATGGACGCTTCAGAAAACCTGAGTGTCAGGAAAAACCCTAGCCAGTATGTGAACAAGATTCATATGCTATCTCTTGGATATTTACCTAAAAGTGCCAGGGTGTGATGAAATTTAAAGGAACTTGTTGATCAGTGTGCGCCAATCTCTTGGTAAAAGCAGTGGAGCTAGCCAACAAAAGAAATGAAATGTCAAAGAAAAGCTCTAAATCCAAAGTCATATTCAAAATGAGCTTCCACTAATGGCGAGCGCTCCCAAACATTTTCAAAGTGTCCACTTGGACCAAGCGCTAAATAGGGCCAAGGAGTCAGGCTGACACCACAAAAAGGGCCCTGCATCGTAAGCGATACAAGTCTGGGTGTCGAAGGTATCTTAGATACTCAGAAAAGACACACCCCGGTGTATTCCCATAAAAACAAGTGCAGACGACTCCAACTCTCTTAACGGACACATTGATCAACAAAATAATAATTTACATGTGTTGAGTAAAAGGCACACGAGAGGCCCCTTGTTCCAATATGAGGGTGAAAAAAATAGACACAATCCCATATCCCTCCATCATCTGGCCGTCCATCTACACTTTCAAGTCTGACAAACTAATGAGATGGTGGACTGAAGCAAGAACATACTTATTCCCTAGTATTGAGGATTAGGTCTAGAGGAAGATCTTTGGGACTGGAACTTTGGGTGATGCATTGACTCGGCTCTCATGAAATGCAGCACACTAAATGTCATATCCTTATATTATATGTACAAAAAGAGAGTCTGATAATCAGAGAAGTTGGATTCCTTCTGAATAAGGCTTGAATAAACCCAGAATTTTAGGATCACTTAGGTCAAGTGTCTTCGAAAGATCAAGCATTGAATTTTTCACGCACACTGTCAGGAATTAATCCGACTCCTTCATTCTTTAGATGCTCGAGGACGAGCATGGTTTAAGTATAGGGGTATGATGAATCTCGTTTTCATCATGCTAAAAGCCATTTATTAAAATCCCTGCTAAAACAAGACAATAAAAATATCCTCTAATTCTTTGTTTTTATCATGTACTATATTGTGTATAAATTACCATTAATTTATTGTATTTAATTTCTCTTATTTTTCTGTATCTATTTTACCACTCAAAAACCCCTAAAAATTAGGTAGATAACTTGTCTATAAATCACTGACCCTTAAAAAGATAAAAAAATACAAAAAAATCTCAAAACCACAACTTGGTGTTTTTATCCCCTGAAAAATACCCCCCCCCCAAATAGCTTTTGTACAGATGACCTCTTTTGGCTTTTTGACCAACATGAAAGTTGTAGATCTCGTCGAGACGAGCAACTTTTATGTTTTGACTTTTTCTAAATTCGGCCTCTAACTATTTCTTTTCTAATTTTCCTTGGTTTTTTTTAAATTTACTCTGATTGGGCCACGTGGCGCCCTCTGGGCCGCCCACGTGGCCCGCTTCATCTCCAGCCACCCGGCCCTCTCCTGGGCCATTGGATTACGTCAACTCCGCCCCCCATCTCCACCGTCCAGCCTCGTCTCGCTCACAGCCGTTAGATCTGACATTCAGATCTAATCTCATCCGCCCAAAAGCGCATAATCCTCGACCATCGGATCCATGCTCATCCTACGCATCTCAACGCGCCACGTCGCATCTTTACACCGGCCGTCAGATCTTCAAACCATCCAATGCCTCTCCTTGCTCCACGTCACCCAGTCACCCCTCACCGTTAGATCTCACCCAAGCCTCTATCTGAGCCGCTCATCAGCGCCCAACTTCCTGCCGTTGGATCTAAACCTATGATCTAATCGGAGCCCTTCACCTGCGCCCCTATCCCAACCGTTGGATTGCAAGATCCAACGGTCCGCCTTCATCTTCTACCTCCGTAACCTCCCTTCCCCAGCCGTTACACCTCTCTGACTCGCCGCCCCCTTCCATTTGTAGCCGACGC
The DNA here is from genome assembly GCA_037367405.1 of Ottelia alismoides. Taxonomy (NCBI): domain Eukaryota; kingdom Viridiplantae; phylum Streptophyta; class Magnoliopsida; order Alismatales; family Hydrocharitaceae; genus Ottelia; species Ottelia alismoides. The sequence goes on along the minus strand of JAZKJV010003385.1, from coordinate 375,523 downwards.
TCTAGCCACCATCTCCTCGTCGTAACGCCACCAAAGCATTCTCCATTCAACCAACATCCTCGCGCCACCATCCACTCCCCTCTTCCCTTACCACATCTCCATTAAAACCTCGCTTAAAATCCCCACCCCCGTCACCGGAAGTCCTCGTCCACCATTTTGGGCTATGCCCTAGTCTCCTCCGCCCCTCCGGTGACAGCGGAGGGGATGAATGTCGAGGCCAAGATGGGTCTAGCCCAGTGTAGACCCGCGTTGCTTCCGCCGCGTATCGGTGTACCTACGGCCACCTCCAAGCTCTCTGGTACGGCTGACCAGACTGGGCGATGATCCCCGGACCTCCTCGAGGTCCAGCACAAGCCTCTCCGCCACCGGGTCCCCCTCCCCGACGAGGTCCTCTCCCTCCTTTCGTTTTCCTTCTTTTTCTCTGAATTATTACGCCTCCTACAGTCATCTTCCCCCTCCACCAAACACTCTACCACCTCCGCCACACCTCCAGCACCCTCGTCGACCCCTTCCCGTTCTCTAGAACCCCGAACACCCCGATCACCTCCTTCGCCGCCTCGCTAGAGAAGGAGACCCCGGGCCCCTGCTTCCAGCCACCCAACGGCCCTCAGCTCACTCACAACACCCTCACGCATACGCTTCGACTATCCCTCTGACATTTGCAGGTTCAATGGCCGGAGTTCAGACCGGAGCATCTTCACGCTCTTCTCCTCCGGCGACGCTTCTTCAACTTGCAGCTTCGATCAGCCTTGGAGCATCGCCGGATTCCCATCGTCTTCGCGGCGTCCCCAGCTAACTTCTCCGACCATCAGGCGTGTCTGCAGCAGGCGGAGGAGCTCCATCAACCTCGCCGGAGCCCCGCCTACTTTGGTGGGTCACGGAGGAAGAAGGTGCTACTGCCTCCGTCCGATCCTCCTGATCGGACGGTCGAGATAAAGACACGTGGCATCCCGAGCCTCCCCTCCAGACCAATAGGCTCGGGTCATCCGAGCTTCAATCCGAACCACAGACAGATGCCACGTGGACCCGAACCCGAGCCTCCTCCCGAGCCTAGCCCCTCACGTGCAGCGCACGTGAGGTGTTGGGTAAATTGCAGAAAAGACCCGGAAGTTTTAATGAATCGCATTTTGGTCCCCAGGCACATGCCTCACGTGCATGCCTGGGTATTTTACAGGGAGGCCCTCCAGGTTTTGAAAATTGCAAAGGACCCCAGGCGGTTTTCTTTATTTGCATTTAGGTCCCTTCAGGGACCTAAATGCAATATTTATCCCTTTATTTTATTGCATTTTTATTACAATTATGCCCTTGCACTATTTTTAGCATAGCTTGAGCATCGTAGGTCCAAATTGCATGATTTTAGTGTTGTTTTGATCCCTGTTTTGTCCTCTACATTTTAGCATGCTTACTTGTTCCATTTGACACTGTTTTAATTTAAGTGATTTTTTATGTGAAAAATGGGACCATGCTCTACTTTTCTTGATTGATTTGATGACCGATTTTTAATGATGTGTTCAAATTGGCTCTAATTTCATTCTATAATACGTTGCTCTCATTTTAGGGTATAATTGTATGTATTTCTGACATTTTATTCATCACGCATATTCTCTTACATTGTTTGCCCATGCATCATGTTAACTTGCATAAAAACAAAATAAAAAAATGCATGCATCATGGCATCGCCTTGTAAATAGCATAGTGCATCATAATTTGCATATGGACCTAAAACTGAAATTGATTAATATTATGCTTTCATGAATCAAAATTCAATACTCAGATTAGGCAGCCGTGTCCCTGTGTTCGACCTTGGTTGACTTGCCAAGCATAAATATTCTACAGCATTCAAAGTCTGTGGTTTTTGCTGAACAAAATTCGCCTCCTGTACTACAGCATAATTCCACACTATTATTGAGGCGAATTTTGCGTTCATCAGTACGTCCTAAGTCTGGAAAACTGTCTACAAGGGTGACACCTTTTTTTTAATACAAAAAGAAGATAGAAGAGGAAAAGAAGAAAAGAAGAAAAGAAGAGAAGGGATGAAAGTGGATATGAGCAACTCGGGATGCGCATCCCCCCTATACTGAGGATAGAGTACATCCTAAGTGTAGCAATGATGAAAGGGATGGCATCAATTCGGTAGAAGAGGATAAAAGAGATTGAAAAGAAGAAAAGAAGAAAAAGAAAAAGATGAAAAATCATTCAAAAATGATTTGTTGTGCTTCGCTTTTCCCTGCCTCTTTGGAGATATTCAGCTCATCCTAATAGATTACTTGAACTGAGTCAACGACAGCCATGAACGTATCATGTTCAAGGTATGGCTTCAGAAGCTGTCCATTGACTACAAATGGCTGTGCGTCAGCTGACAGATTGGATATCAATACACTTCCGTTGTCATGCACCTGCTTAATCAAAAATGGCCCAGTCCATTTGCTCTTCAATTTGCCTGGAAAGATCTTTAATTTCGCATCGAACAACCACACCTTCTGACCTGGATCATGCGACGGATATGCCTGTCATGCCATGTTTTGACCTTCTCCTTGTACATCAGGATGTTGTCATATGCATAATCTCTGAATTCCAGTAATCTGTTCAGATCCAATTTTCTGTTTTTTCCTGCTTGCTTGGAATCCAAATTACAGATGTTAATGGCCATAAAGATTTGTGAATAAGTTCAACGGGAAGATGACATGGCTTGCCATATACAAGGCGGTAGGGAGACATTCCCAAGGGTGACTTGTACGCTGTTCTATAAGCCCAAAGAACGGAATCAAGCAGCTGAGACCAGTTCTTGCGATCCGGACGCACAAGCTTCTGTAAAATTGTCTTGATCTCCCTGTTTGAACATTCAGCTAAGCCATTGGACTGCGGGTGGTAGGGTGAAGCAACACGATGCTCAATACAAAATTCTTGGGTCAGCTTATTCACCTCTCTATTTATGAAATGGATACCCCCGTCAGATATGGAAATCTTGGGAATCCCGAACCATGCTATGATGTGATCTCTCAAGAATCGACAGACAGTCCTACTGTCGGCGGCTCAGGCGGGAATAGCCTCCACCCATCGACTGACATAATCGACAGCAAGCAGAATATACTCATAACCCTGACTGTTAGGAAACAAGCCCATAAAGTCGATGCCCCATGCGTCAAAGACGTCTGAGATCTGAATGTATTTCAGAGGCATCGTATCTCTCATTCCTATGGTTCTGCCTATCTTCTGGCAGTCAGTGCAAAATTTGACATACTCATCTGCATCTTTGAATAATGAAGGCCACCAGAGGCCACTTTGAAGAACTTTTGCTGCTGTCCGTTTGCCTGAATGATGTCCTCCAGAATCTTGATCATGACATAAAGAGAGGACACTTGGAACTTCCTCCTGAGGAATGCACCTTCTCCAGATACAATCTGCTCCCTCACGAAATAAATACGGGTCTTCCCACTGGTAGAAATGGATTTTAGACAAGAACCTGTCTATTTTCAATTTAGGCCAGTCCTGTGGATTTTTTTTGGCAACTAGATAGTTCACAATGTCCGCATACCAAGGAAGTGAGGCGACAGACAGAATTGACTCATCTGGAAAGGTCTCTGTGATCGGCTGCAGGTTCAGTTCAGGAGACTCTGGTTCAGGAAGCCTTGACAGATGATCGACCACTACATTCTTTACCCCAGGTTTATCTTTGATTTCCATGTCAAATTCCTGGAGGAGAAGGATCCACCGAATGAGATGTGGTTTGGTGTCCTTCTTCTGCTGTAAGTACCGAATGGCCGAATGATCAGTGTAAATGATTACTTTGGACCCAAGGAGGTATGATCTGAACTTTTCCAAGGCAAAAACTACCACTAGCAGCTCCTTTTCAGTGACAGTGTAGTTTCTCTGGGCTTCATCGAGCGTTCGGCTAGCGTAGTAGATCGCAAATGGAACATTATCTTTCCTCTGTCCTAGTACAGCTCCGATGGCATAATCTGACGCGTCGGTCATGATCTCGAAAGGCTGAGTCCAAATCGGTGGCTGTAAAGTAGGGGCTTGCGTGATGAGCTCTTTCAACTGATTAAAGGCAAGGAGCACACGGTCGTCTACAATGAATTCATTGTCCTTGCCGAGCAACTCAGTCAACGGTCTGGACAGTTTACTGAAATCTTTGATGAAACATCGGTAAAAACCGACATGGCCCAAGAATGACCGGACTTGCTTGATGTTTGTAGGTGGCTCAAGTTTGGAAATCACGTCCACCTTGGCTGGGTCAACCTCCATTCCACGTTTAGAAACAACGTGACCCAGCACAATTCCTTCGGTCACCATGAAGTTGCTCTTCTCCCATGATAGCACAAGATTGACTTCGTAGCACCTCCGTAAGACTCGGTCTAAATAATCCAGGCATTGATCAAAGGAATCTCTGTAGACCGAAAAATCGTCCATGAAGACCTCGAGAAAGTTGCCCACCATATCGGCAAAAACTACAAGCATACACCTCTGAAATGTGGCTGGGGCGTTGCATAGCCCGAACGATGTCCGTCTGAAGGCATATGTGCCAAAAGGACAGGTGAACGTGGTCTTCTCTTGATCTTCAGGAGAAAAAGCAACTTGATTATACCCAGAGTATTAATCCAAGAAGCAGAAGTATTCCTTCGCGGCCAATCTCTCCAAGATCTGGTCGATGAAGGGTAGAGGAAAGTGGTCCTTCTTGGTAGCGAGGTTAAGTCTTCTGTAATCCACGCATACTCGCCAAGAAGTGGGTACTCTGGTGGCAATCTCCTCTCCTTTGTCATTCTTCACAATGGTGATCCCTGATTTCTTGGGCACAACATGCAGTGGGCTCACCCATTTGCTGTCGGAGATGGGATAGATAAATCCCGCATCGCACCATTTCTGGATCTCTTTCATAACAACCTCCCGCAGGTTCGGATTTAATCTTCTCTGCAGTTCTCGAGAGGGCCTGCAATCTTCTTCCAGAAAGATGCGGTGTGAGCAGAGTGACGGATTGATCCCATGTAGATCAGAAGTGCGCCAGCCTATCGCCTTGCGGTTGCGTTCAAGAACCTCCATCAGACGAGATTCTTGGTCTTCGGTCAGATGGGCATTGATGATGACCGGGTGCATATTAGGTTCTCCCGCAAGGAAGGCATACTTCATGTTGGAGGGCAAAGGTTTTAGCTCTGGCGGAGTCTGAGCTGCTTCAGTGGTGACTTCAGCTATCAGTGCAGGCGGTGATTCATTCAACTATTCGGTGTCCACCATATTCTGATCTGTTTCTTCTCTCAAATCCTGACAGAATTCCTCAATAATTTCTTCTTCATTCAAGGATTCTTCAGACTTCAGCTCTTGGTTCTGAAGGCACATCACACCCACGACAGTCTCTTGCAGCACATAAGTGAGTTCCTCATCCTTATTGATAAGGGGAAATTCGACTGCGCACTCCACTTCCTCCTCAGGACAGAGGAGTTCATGGATCTCATTGTCATCCAGAAATAAATTGGTATCTTGAATTTCTGCTAGAAAGTCGCAGTCGTCAACATATTCAATCACCCTTGCACATGATGTAGATGTCTGCTCGGCTGGTGTTCCCTCAGACAGGGTCTCTACTCTGATTATTTCATTGCCAGCATCAAAAGTGATTTCTCCCGTCCCATAATTCACTATTGCGTTTGATGTCCGCAGAAATGGTCTTCCGAGTATGATCGGGGTAAGGAGCAATGGAGAGGGGACGTCCATATCTAAGACCACAAAATCGGCCGGGAATGACTTTCCCTAAACCGTGAAGATCACGTTGAAGGATATGGTTAGATCCTCAAGCGCATCACGGAAGCGTGAGCGTCGTATCGAATACGACGAGGAGCGACTAGTCGCACTAGTTGCTCGATGCAGCGGAATTTAAAAAATTTATACGACGAAACCACATGATCCAAGAACAATTCTCGGATCGTTTCATCTAAACCACAAACAAGTAATTAGGATTACCTCTTGAAGCGTGGTTGCGATCAAGTCTCTAAACGAAGAGACCTCCTGTCTCAAGTCTGATCCGACGGAGGAGACGCTTGCGAGAGCGGGGATGAACCGCGTGCTTCTCGCAATCCATATTGATGATCCAAGCGGCGGATCTCCTGATCTCGACACACGAGATCCGACGTCTTCTTCACGAGCGAGGCGCACCGAAGGAGACGGAGATCCACGAGCAGAAGAACGGGCAGCATAACGACGATGCCGCGGCGATGGAGAACCTCTCCATGGCATCCATGGTGGAAGGCCATGAGAGGGAGAGAGAGAGGGCTGACCTCTAGAAAGAAAGAGAGAGAGAGAGAGAGAGAGATGTGTTGGGTAAAATAGAGAGCATGGAGTGCCTCTCTATTTATAGGGTTTTGGGATCCATGGATCTCAATCCATGTGACATATAAAATCAATGGATGAGATTGATTTATGTCAATCCAATGGCTAAGATTGTTGTTGGTAAAACCAACAAATTTAGATCAAAATATATTTGACAAAATCAAATACAAATTAATCCAAATCAAACCAATAAATAAGGAGAGAAGATACATGGAGATTTCATCTCCATGTACCTTCCAAAGTGGACGGCCACACATTCCTTATAGGAATGATGTGCCGCCCCCCTCTTTCCATGGAGAGAGCAATCTCATGGAAATCCATGAGATTGCATATCTCCTTGAAAATCTCCTCTATTTATTTCCAACAACTTTTGTTGGCTTTTTTTATTCTTCAAAAATAATTCACAATTATATTTGAGAATATTAAAATCTTGCCATAGAAAAATTGTGAATCAAATTCACAACCCAAAACAACATATAATCTACATTGTCAATTAATTACACAATGTGTATCCAATACACATAATAATTAATCAACACATGTAAATTATAATTAACTCTCTCTAATACATTATAAATCACATTTATAATATATTATGAATAATTGGATATTTCTATCCACATTATTCTTATCCATAACAATTAAATCATATTTAATTATATTGGATAACTTATTCTACTCAAATAATATGAATCACATTCACATTATCTACATCTTTGATAATCAAATCACATTTAATTATCTAAGATAACTCTCCTTATAATATGAATCAAATTCATATTATTCATGATAATTAAATCACATTTAATTATCCATTTTCTCAATGCTCGGATACATATATCAATAATAGAATTATCCATGAACTCTTTCAAGGATAATACACTTTCTCCGCGAATACTTGGAGATAAGGAGAGGGCGATTGTATTGTTCCACGTTTAGTGACATAGATATTGAGATCACATCTCAAATCCAGATCTCGGGCCTCCCATAGATGCTTGATTAAATCAAGACCGCAAATCTAATCTTCTCATTGAATCTGAATCACATTCAGATCAATGTCCAACATTTGGACTAAGATTAGATTACTTCTCTACTGAGAGGAGTCACTAAAATCCAAACCCGTTTCATCACTCCCTAGGAATGGAAGCGTCATGGTTATACAATCGTTTATGATCACATCACCCTCAGGTATTCCTAATACCTGTACATCCTGCATACTTGAAGACTCAGAATAAACCCGAAGTATTAGATCAACTTTATACTGTCTACTTCAGGGTTTTATTAGTAAGTTTCTCATTCGATCATTGGGAGTCGGTATCGATCATACACTTTCCAAAAAAGCATATATCATACCTAGGTCTTGATCATATACTTTCCAAAAGTATATATCAAACCTACAAATTCAGTCAAGCTTCCAAAGCGAGACGACCATGCGCATGGAATTTGATTCTTCCCAATATCTCATGAGTGAGCTCATGTCTTCCGGTTCAGTAACTGAACCTGTATGATCCCTTTGAGAGATCGTATTACTCATATGCCCTTATATGCACACCAGCGCGCCGGCGTATAAACCTTGATTAGGTCATCAACCTATTGGTCTGCCAAATGTACATACTTAGACATATAGTAACACATCTGTCTCCGGTCAGAGGATGTGTGCCTGTATCGTGACATCATACGATATAGGACTTTGGTTATCTCGATCTCATTAAGTCAACTCTTTGACCTAACTAATCTGACACCTCCGAATCTCTATTCCTATGCAGAGGACCTGCATCAAGAGGTCGGTTAGATATCAGCCTAAATGAGATAGGATTGCCATTTCCTACTCAGGCTGGAGATCATCTCTTAACAATCATTTGACGGTGCTTGATGAGTCCTCAATCTAACTCATTAGATATTCATCCAAGCACCAGCCTCTATGATTCAATAATTGAATCAACAACTGTATGATCATTAAGATGGCTATGGTACATAACCCTAATTGTACTAAGGGACCTATTATGCAAATTATGTACTCTTTATTTCAGATTAAGGAGTGAATTGCAATAACATTTATTGCATAATGGCTCGCCGTGGGCTCGCATGTCCAATAATCTCCCACTATCCCCAAGAGCCATTAATGGGCTAATCATTTAAACCCACACTCATGTGACAATCATAGGCTATTTCGAAAATAACTAGGTAAGCTGATCAGTCACTCTGTTCCTAAGAGACTACGCCAAGTCCTTTACGGCACTTGCATATCTCCTAGTAACGGTGCTCGCATCCAATGCGAATGTTGCATCTCATGCAACCGATACTCAATTTTGTTGGTTATAGTGTCCTTAACACTACATCTTATTAATTATCATAACCAGTATTCCCATAATCCTTATTAGAATACCTTCATTCCTGGAGATCTCTATCTCCTAAGGTATCTACAGTTAAGACCCTTATAGATGACTATCTACAAGGTCTTAAACCTTTGAAGATAAGACTTTGAGATCACTATCTCTAAGTTTCATCATCTTTGAAGATATTGTTATTACTGCAACTAAGTGTTTTATTTCCAGAGTAGGATTAGTAATAGTTTACTACTCCCACTGCATGGCAGTCATCTGGCTCTTGTACACATCTAGCATATACCCAGCTTCTCATAACTGATGCACAAGTGCAAGCAGTTCTAGCATTCACTTCCTCAACTCTTTGAGGTGCTATCCCTTTAGACAGGTCACTACCACATCTTAAGGGAAGGAAGCCTTTCTTGGAATTTTTTCAGAAAATGGAATAAGTCCAAGGTGTACTACTAATGTGACAATCCCAATACCCTCTTCTTTTGCTTCTGAACGACTTCAGAATTAAGATCTAAGAGGTATCCTTGAGATCGTATCTCAAGGTATGCAACAACCAAATTATAAAACACTTATTATTTATTCTTGTATCATTCCAAATGATTAGGATAATATCTACATTTAGCACGATGAATACAATGGTACTCCCACTAAGCTTCACATGGTTCATCAAGATTTTATCTGAAATCAAAACATTTACAATTTCATCAAATCTTATGTTCCAAATACAAGAAGCTTATTTGAGTCCAAAGATGGAGTTCTTTAGCTTGCACACCTTGATTTCCTCAACCATCAAGCCCTGGGGCTACTTCATATGAATATCCTCAGAGAGGTATTCATAGAGGAATGCAATCTTGACTCACATCATGAAGATGTCATAGTCAAGTTGTGTAGCTATAGTTAGCAATGTTCTGATGGGTTAAAGCAAGGTCACTGGAGAGGAAGTCTCATCGCAAGCGATGTCTTCTCTTCGGTGTGTAGCTCATGGCTACGAACCGTGCTTTGAAGGTCTCTACCTTCTTATCAGGTTTCCTCTTTCTCTTGAAGATCTATTTACACCTTAATGGGTCTTACCCATATAGGTGGATCCTCGAGGGTCCATATACAACACTTGTATATGAAGTCTATATTAGAATTTTATTGCTAACATCCATCTTTCCATGCCATGATCCTCTGGAGCTTCATCACATGAAGTCTGATCATTTTCACATGGAATACATCCTCAAACTCATTTGAAGAGGTATTAGTGTTTCATCTTTAATTGTCCTTTTAGTTTCCAATTTCAGGAGCCTCATTATCTTTTCAAGATTAAATGAGTTCCTTCACTTCATTTTATCTTGATTCTTAAGAGAGTCATCCTCTAAGAATCATATTCTCAGAGATGAGATCCTTTAAGAATCTCAAGGTCATAAAGTAGGTATACAATACCATCCTTTATTTTCCTAATGAAGCAGCACTCTCTAGTGCTAGATTCCATCTTACATGCATGGAACCTTATTATGTATATAATGTAGTCTCTACTACATATATACCTTGGAAACTAAGAGATAATTATGCTAGGATTAATCATTGATCAAATCATGTCACACATGATCAATTGTATCTCCCTACAACTCCATTGAGTTAAGGTTCATTAGGAGGATTGAGGTAGAAATGATATTCATATCTCCACAAGGTATTTCTTGAATTCATCTAATAGGTACTAGCTACCTTGGTTAGATCAAATTCATTTCATCTTCCTTCAAACTTTGGTTCTAAAACAAAAATATGAAATCTTTGAACATTTCAAAGGTTTCTTAGGTGAAGAGAAGAAATCTCATATCATACATAATCATTAACAGATATCACATATCCATAATGTTTACTATGATATAGATGATCTACATACATCAATATGTATGAGATCTTGAATACCTTAACATCTTACACCTTTCCCAAGGAAGGGTGTATTGGACATTTTTACTTTGAATACAATATTCATAAGTATGTGAGATTTGAATCTTTAGACAATATAAAGTTTCATATCTTACTAGTCCATTGATCTCATCAACAAACATATGCCCAAAACTTGATGCCAGATCATTGTCATATGATCTTTATCATCCTCTTGATCTTTAAAGGTTTAATTTTCAATATTATAAATCTTAATGAATCATTCATTAATTTTCTAATTTAGTAGAGTCTACTAGATTTTAGATTACTATCTGAAATATCTCCATCATAACTCTTTTATGATAGATTTAATACAGAATTCATGTTTATATCCAACAATTAGAAATAAGCAATGAGTGTATTCTAATATCTAGGTCATAGAGACATTCTCTAAGACTAAGGGCTCCCACTGAAAATATGAAGTCTATTCATCTGGTGGAAATTGTTGCAACAATTGCATCAATTCCAACACTTAAACCTTAAAATCAAATTTCTAATATTCTAATACATATGCAACCAATTGCAAGTGTTATTAGAAGATTGAGATACTATTAGACTTTACCTTATCAAATAAGTAAGTCAATTTCAATGATTATATGTAGGTTATTCTGATGTGTTATCTGATTCCTTCTCTAAAGATTCTAGATAGATTTGATAGTCATACTATCAACACATCAGCATATTGTAGTATTGGCATTCATCCAACTCTTTGGATGTCATATGGAAGTCACAGAAGTACAATCAACTCTTTGATTATACTTCTTACTTGGGTCCAACCCATGCTTCCACTGCGCTCCCTCAATCATTGCTTAAGACTAAGGACCTCTTATTTAAATTCAAAGAATTTAATGTAAGGCATTTCGACATTTATACATGCTTCATCTAATTCATACAATATGAATACTATGAAGCTTCATGAATGACTAAGTATAGACAGTAGAATGATGACACTCATCATCTACATCCATCTAAACTCTTAAAGTATAGGTTCAGGTAGGTACTCAAACAATTTGAATACATCATCTCTTATAGATCTACCATTCTACATGATGCAGAGAACCATGTCATTTATGATTAAATGTCAAGAGCACATATGTATGCCAAAATATCTTTATTGATTTTATAAGGATTATTTGATAATTACGATCATCATCGACATGTCACTTCCAAAGTACTATTCAATGAGATCAAGACTTATAGAGACATACAAACCCTAGGGTTTTAGTCCTATTGTCTTATTTAATTATCACTTCTCATTATTATAAAGAAAACTTGCACATTGCAACCACATACATTATGTGTCCAATTGCAAGTACAATATCTGGATCAAGGGTCCAATCCATGATATTTTACTGGTTATTATTGAGTATAACATTGAGTGGGATTAATGAAGGATTATCTGAAATAAGAAATGTGCATAAGTATATATAAATATTTAATTTACCTTGATTTAGGAATTTTTATATCAAGTTGTCTTGCCTTTGTCAACACTGAAAGTCATTCCCTTAATCACTTTCAATGTAAGAGATATACTAACCATTATATCTCAAGCAAGATCTGGGATCTCCTTCCTTATCTTTGTTGCATCCCAATAATATGAGAACCTACAACTCGGATAAAAAGAAGCGGAACACATTCCGCCTTGCAAGTCCAACTTGCATCTCCCAATTCGGTCTTTAACACCCGGGCCCACCACCCCTAAGGTGATGTTGACCCGTCATAATTGAACCAACCGTCAACAGGAATACAACTCGCTATGCGCAATCCAATATCGCCCAATAATATGAGGACCCGATATTGGGGTCACTATGCATACGTCCTTCTCTTTCGAGAAGCGACGAGCCCGAATCCAAATGGATCATATGCAGGAGCTGTCACTTCGAACAGGCGTCTCCCACATATAATATCTGGCGACGAAACCCTTCACCTTGACGGAGACCATGGATGTCACTTATGTGATCCTCCATATCGTATTCAAATTATAATTAATCATTATGAATCACATTCATTACGATTAATTCTTCCAAGGGAAATAATAACTCTATTCATAATAGAATGTTTAATTGATATATATTAATTTAATCATATTAATTAATTACCAATCCAATTCAGTAATCAAACTTGATTGTCTTACTTGAATATATATGGTATTATTCTCAAAATACGTGTTAATTCGTATTTTAATAATTAGAAAAATACATCTTAATCCCTCGGACATTATCCCGGCCCTACCCGCTATCATGGCCAGTACCGACGGGAGTGGGACGGACACATACGTTGCAACTCGCTACCCCAGGCGATCCCCGACTAGACACCATATCCGCCTTGGGAAAGGATAATGCCAAATTGATTAATTTGTAACTTGAGATGATCATCGGTTCTTCAACCGAAATTATACCATAGTAGCAATCAAAACAAGTTTTGATTATATGGAAATTTGCTAGACAATTCCCAATCCTATTCAAGCAAGAGTTTGATGATTGTGATTTCAATTATGATTTAGATCAAATCTAATAAATTAATTGATTGGGGCCAAGTCAATTAAGGAAATAATCATTCTCTAATATTTCACAAATATTTTCCATAATTATTTCTCGAAATTAACAATTAATTTCATTAATTGACAATCACATGGTCTTGATTAGGAAAGTAATTTCAGCAGTGACCCCTACGTACTAAAATTAGCATATCTCAATCAATTTAAATCCAAATTAAGCAAAGTCAATTTCTAAAGTTTGCTAATTTGATTTAGAATAGAAACCAAGTGATGTTTCACGCATTACGAGGCAAGTCTAAACAGTAATTAACATTTTAATGACGTTCAGATTCACAGTTCCCGCAACAGTGCATACATGTTCATTAAAACGACCATATCTAGAGCATACGAAATCCGATTTACGCAAACTCAGATCCTATGATTTCCTTATTTAATGGGGAACAAAATCTAAGTGGTATTTTTCGTGTTTAAACAATTTAAACATGGCCGAAAAATTACACTAAACATATCTGCGAAATCAAATGCGATAAAAACTTTCGCGACCTTAACGAACCCAAGTCGTCCTCGGTTAGCGAATCATATTCGAAACCATCGACCTAAGGCTCTGATACCACTTGAAGGATATGGTTAGATCCTCAAGCACATCACAGAAGCGTGAGCGTCGTATCGAATACGACGAGGAGCGACTAGTCGCACTAGTTGCTCGATGCAGCGGAATTTAAAAATTTTATACGACGAAACCACATGATCCAAGAACAATTCTCGGATCGTTTCATCTAAACCACAAACAAGTAATTAGGATTACCTCTTGAAGCGTGGTTGCGATCAAGTCTCTAAACGAAGAGACCTCCTGTCTCAAGTCCAATCCGACGGAGGAGACGCTTGCGAGCGCAGGGATGAACCGCGTGCTTCTCGCAATCCATGTTGATGATCCAAGCAGCGGATCTCCTGATCTCGACACACGAGATCTGACGTCTTCTTCATGAGCGAGGCGCACCGAAGGAGACGAAGATCCACGAGCAGAAGAACAGGCAGCATAACGACGATGCCACGGCGATGGAGAACCTCTCCATGGCATCCATGGTGGACGACCATGAGAGGGAGAGAGAGAGGGCTGACCTCTAGAAAGAGAGAGAGAGAGAGAGATGTGTTGGGTAAAATAGAGCATGGAGTGCCTCTCTATTTATAGGGTTTTGGGATCCATGGATCTCAACCCATGTGACATATAAAATCAATGGATGAGATTGATTTATGTCAATCCAATGGCTAAGATTGTTGTTGGTAAAACCAACAAATTTCGATCAAAATATATTTGACAAAATCAAATACAAATTAATCCAAATCAAACCAATAAATAAGGAGAGAAGATACATGGAGATTTCATCTCCATGTACCTTCCAAAGTGGACGGCCACACATTCCTTATAGGAATGATGTGCCGCCCCCCTCTTTCCATGGAGAGAGCAATCTCATGGAAATCCATGAGATTGCATATCTCCTTGAAAATCTCCTCTATTTATTTCCAACAACTTTTGTTGACTTTTTTTATTCTTCAAAAATAATTCACAATTATATTTGAGAATATTGCAATCTTACCATAGAAAAATTGTGAATCAAATTCACAACCCAAAATAACATATAATTTACATTGTCAATTAATTACACAATGTGTATCCAATACACATAATAATTAATCAACACATGTAAATTATAATTAACTCTCTCTAATACATTATAAATCACATTTATAATATATTATGAATAATTGGATATTTCTTATTCTCATGTACTCAAATATTATAAATTACATTCACATTATCTACATCTTTGATAATCAAATCACATTTAATTATCTAAGATAACTCTCCTTATAATATGAATCAAATTCATATTATTCATGATAATTAAATCACATTTAATTATCCATTTTCTCAATGCTCGGATACATATATCAACAATAGAATTATCCATGAACCCTTTCAAGGATAATGCGCTTTCTCCGCGAATACTTGGAGATAAGGACAGGGCGATTGTATTGTTCCACGTATAGTGACATAGATATTGAGATCACATCTCAAATCTAGATCTCGGGCCTCCCATAGATGCTTGATTAAATCAAGACCGCAAATCTAATCTTCTCATTGAATCTGAATCACATTCAGATCAATGTCCAACATTTGGACTAAGATTAGATTACTTCTCTACTGAGAGGAGTCACTAAAATCCAAACCCGTTTCATCACTCCCTAGGAATGGAAGCGTCATGGTTATACAATCGTTTATGATCACATCACCCTCAGGTATTCCTAATACCTGTACATCCTGCATACTTGAAGACTCAGAATAAACCCGAAGTATTAGATCAACTTTATACTGTCTACTTCAGGGTTTTATCAGTAAGTTTCTCATTCGATCATTGGGAGTCGGTATCGATCATACACTTTCCAAAAAAGCATATATCATACCTAGGTCTTGATCATATACTTTCCAAAAGTATATATCAAACCTACAAATTCAGTCAAGCTTCCAAAGTGAGACGACCATGCGCATGGAATTTGATTCTTCCCAATATCTCATGAGGGAGCTCATGTCTTCCGGTTCAGTAACTGAACCTGTATGATCCCTTTGAGAGATCGTATTACTCATATGCCCTTATATGCACACCAGCACGCCGGTGTATAGACCTTGATTAGGTCATCAACCTATTGGTCTGCCAAATGTACATACTTAGACATATAGTAACACATCTGTCTCCGGTCAGAGGATGTGTGCCTGTATCGTGACAGCATACGATATCGGACTTTGGTTATCTCGATCTCGTTAAGTCAACTCTTTGACCTAACTAATCTGACACCTCCGAATCTCTATTCCTATGCAGAGGACCTGCATCAAGAGGTCGGTCAGATATCAGCCTAAATGAGATAGGATTGCCATTTCCTACTCAGGCTGGAGATCATCTCTTAACAATCATTTGACGGTGCTTGATGAGTCCTCAATCTAACTCATTAGATATTCATCCAAGCACCAGCCTCTATGATTCAATAATTGAATCAACAACTGTATGATCATTAAGATGGCCATGGTACATAACCTTAATTGTACTAAGGGACCTATTATGCAAATTATGTACTCTTTATTTCAGATTAAGGAGTGAATTGCAATAACATTTATTGAATAATGGCTCGCCGTGGGCTCGCATGTCCAACACACGTCCTCCAACAGGCCCCTAGACCGCTTGACTGACTTGTCTGCAAACTGCAGAATCATCTTTGTAGGCTTGAGCGGTCCTAACCTGAACTCCGTGAGTGGAGAGGCTGGCATCAAACTGACAGAAGACCCACTATCGAGTAGTGTTCGCTCGAACTCCTGATCAAACATCTGGCAACGTAGAAGAGGTGCTCCCATATCTGGCTTTTTATCCGGGAGGTTGCTGATGGCGTTCACGGTGGCCATTGTGAGGATATGCTTTTCGAACTTGCCACCCTTTCTTCTGGAATTGTGGGGGTTCGGCCTGCGCTTGGTCGTGCATGCCTCTTTTAATCCTTTCTTTACAGCTGGCATGTACTCAAGAGCTTTCATTAATGGCATATTCAGCACCAAGTTCTGAATGATTTCTATGATGGCAGGATCAGACAAAGCACTTTTCAAATTTCTCATTTTTTTGTGTTTTTTCATTGCTTCTAGAAAAGGAATATTTACAAAATTTTCACCAATTTCATTTAAAATAGTGTCCATATTGTTGTTTACAGGTAGATGGCAAAAAGGAATGGATTCATCTACAATTTGGGGACCAAAAATGACAGGCTCGGCTTCTGGTGTTGGCGTTTGACTCGCGACAGGTGTCGTGCTCCTCCTGTCAGGAACTGGCTGTGAGGCAGGTGCAGGCGTCTCCAATGCTGGCTGTTCTCGACCGAGGTTGCTGCTATCTTTTTATGTTTTTCTATTTTCTTCATTTTTTTGTGAATTTTTTAATGCTGGTGTTGCTCCCAAAATACTGCTTGGCCCTGGTGTTGGCTGGACTGACGACTCCCCGTCAAATACAAGATGCTTTCCTTTCGCCGTCACCGATGGCTGGAGTGTCCTACCAATCCTGAGAGTAACAACATTAGATAAAAAACAATTTAATTCACCTGATTCGGGTTGGACACTGCCGGCTACCTGCTCCTTGTGTCGGAAGTTGTTCGGGTTGGCTTCGACCTGGGCTGGTATGACGGTCTTGGCTGCCGTCAGGTCGTCGATCTTCTGGGTCATCTCAGCCATGTTCTTCATTAACTGCTCTAAACAAGCCAGGGCCGGATTGACCGGCACAATCTCAGAGGAGTCCCCCTGCTGGGGTCTAGAATGTTGATATGGCGGCTGCGATTGCGAATGGTAACCTTGTGAAAATTGGTGAGGAGGAGGGTTGGAGGAATATGGTGCATTCTGCTGATTGTAGTGAGCAGCCGGTTGCTGATGATATCGCTGTCCGTGATATCCGGACTGCTGAGGACCGTGCTGGTAATTCTGCCTCCAGGTGTTACCCTGAGATGGAGGCTGATACTGGTAGGAAGGCTGGAAGGGTCTCCCACCCTGCTGCTGCTGGTGATAGGGCATGTTGCCCATGTTCTGACCTTGAGGTTGTCCCTGAGGACAGGTCAGCTGCGCTTCATTATTCCACACGCCATTGATCTCCTAAATCAGTGGCGGGGGTGGAGAGAATTGCTCGGAATATGCTGGCTAGGGCTCCGGTTGATACACAACCATCTGTGTCTGGGGTTGTTGGGGCTGCTCTGGGGCCTGCGCGTAGTACACGTGCTGGACAGGTTGGGGCTACTGTGGAGTCGGCTGAGGGTGTTGCTGCATTGCGGGCTCCTTCTTCTCAGCATTCGGCTCGGCAGAAGTAGACGCAGCATTGCACATGTTTGCATTTAAGGCACGGACTAGTTGTTCCAGCTGTTGGGAAATTTGGTCGAGCTTTTCCAGACCTTGGGTCCTCTTCTCAATGACTGCCAATTTTTCGAGGTCCTGTGACCTTTCTCGATGATGTCCACTTTGGACAAGTGGCTCCCAATGATGCTCAGGTTGGAGCTCTCGTCCTTGTCTTCGGTGTGAGAAGCCACGTTCACTGGCTTGCTGATGGCTGTTGTGGCTTCATGTATACTCTGGACGAGGATTGGGCTGCTTCTCCTTCAACCATTTCTTCGAAGACATTCCATACCACATCCTTGTCCTTGTTGATATGTGAACCGCCACAAGCTGCATCTACAAGCTTTTGGCTCTCAAATTATAGCCCCCCAAAGAAGTGTTGTACGAGACTGGTCTTCGGAATGTCATGGTGGGGACACTTCTCCTGCAGATCTTTAAATCTCTCCCACGCTTCATGGATGGTCTCGTGGGGCTGCTGGCAGAAACTGGAGATCCGGGCACACATCTGATTCAATCGCCTGAGAGGATAGAATTTATGGAGAAATGCAGATTTTAGCTCCTCCCAGGTTGTGACGACCATCCCAAGATGGTCAACCCAATAAAGGGCCTTGTCTTGAAGGCTGAAGAGGAACGCGATCATCTTGACTACCCCCAAAGGAATTCCGGGGTAGTGAGCAGTGGCACAGATACAGCCAAACTTCTTGAGAAAAATGTACGGTTCCTCAGTGGTGTTCCCATGGAATGTGGGGAGGAGCGACAGAAACTACGGCTTTAGCTCGAAGTGGGCGTGCATGCGTGGAACCTGAATCCACTCAGTGATGCGTCCCGCTCCTAGGTTGTATGTTTCCTTCAGTGTAGGCTTAGGCTGCAGTGGATCTCCTCCTACTACTTCAAATTCAGGTCCTCCCACTGAGAAGGCATCTCGGACTTCTTAAAAATTCAGCTCGTAGTTCTGATCATCCTCCTGTCGGCCGTCTCTTGCGTCGGCCCTCCTCCTCAGATCGTTCAGCATGTCTTGGAAGGCGGTCTGGGCCAGGGCTTGGTTAGTCAACTACTGCTGAATGGCTTGGATGGAAGCCAGCAGCTGGCTGTTAACCTCGCCTTGCGTTGTGTATTGTCCTTCCCCCGGATTGACTTCAGGTTCAGGTGGGGCCTGTGGTCCTTTTCCTCTTCCACCTGCCATCTCAGACTGAACTGGAATTTCTGACTGGTAATCGGGTGAAGAATCTGCATGACGGAGTAAACCCAGATCAGTATCTTCCTGAGCACCAGATGTTGAGATGAATCTGGGACTATGGTCAATCCTAGAATGTTGTGAATGGAGCATATGATATTGACTGAAATCGATCTCCATCCACAAGGGGTTATTTCGGGGACAAGATTAATCCCGGTTGATTGGAAGGGGAAGAGCTAATTTGGGTTGCGAGTCCATCCCGAATAGCGGATTTATTGGAGAAAGGCAAGTGTTGAAAGAAGCGAGAATAGGGGAGTCCAAGGAGACATCCGCAAGATCCGAATTAACTTCTTGGAGATCACCCCTCTTTATTGAAGACGTTGCCGACATGGAATCGATGTGGGCGTCGGCGAGGTCCCGACTAAACCATCCGTGTGACGACATCTTGAGAAGGCCGAAAGGAAGAGATGTTGGATGAAGAGCATGATGATAAACAAGAAATAAAAAGAGTGTAAAACAATAAAAGGCTCACGATGAGCAAAGGTCAACTGGGGAGAAGACAAAATTTGCGCAAAGGCGCGGTATTTTTGATCTTGACCTAAATGTAACTAGCAATCAAACACAAAACAGGGGTGAGTTCGCCAACTCAACACATGAAGCCGTGAAGGTTCGGCCATTATATTGTCAGTTTTAGCTTGAATTCAGGAACTAATCTTGTCATGAGTCCTTACAGCGCTACGCCTATAGGAGCGAGAGTACTGCCGGAAAAGTATTCCCGTACTTGTCTTCCTCCTGTGTAACCTGTAGCTTGCGCTTTTTGAGGTCCTTGTAACCCTTCCTAGATCCCTACTCAGCCAAAGAATAAGAGAGAGGAAGCCAATAGGTGAAACCGATACTTCGGATCTCGCTCGCAACGGAATCACCCGTGAGCGTGCAAGATCCTACTCGGACGCAGACGGTGAGACAGACACACCCGTGAAGGCGTGGCCTATGCTCGGTACTTCGGACAAGGTCGATGCTCACACAACAGTGAGTCACCAATGGCGACCAAGCCCTACTCGCCTACGTACGATAGTAGCGCCAATACTTCGGAAATCCAGGCGATACACAAGGCAGCCACAAGCTGGGATTTAGGCTCTAATCCTTACGAAGCGCTCACCTCACTTGGAAGGAGACCTTCCCATGCAACCTGAAAACAAGTGAGGGTCTTATTCTCCCCAATCAATGAGTCCAATTACCAATTTTATTTAGATCAAGGTTTTCTTAGCAGTCCCTTTTTAATTTTTTTGTGTTATCGCTTCTTTTGAGTGGGTTCAAATAAGCGCCTAACGATTTTGTATTTTCTTGATCCTACTTTGTCCAAAAACAGAGGGAGAATAGAGTCGGAAAAGCCGATGCAAGTCGACACCAAGGTGGAAATCTCACCTTTGTGCCTAGATGATGGATGCAAAGTAAGAAGACTTACAGCGAATCCCAGCTCTCTCCATGCGGGATGCAAAGCAGAATTTATAAACCTAACTATATGCCGGTATGCAAGGCGGAAATCGTCCTAAGATAGGCAACTGCTAGCGTGAAGAACCAGAAGCTAATCACTCATCTCCAATCCTAAGTTCCGGTCTAGGCTCACCCCTCCTCTGCTCAACACACTTGAGTTTAGGAGAAAGCGCTTTGCGGGGAGAGCTCGCGGCATGCGGATCAAAGAAGAGTGACTTCGCTGTTTAATTAACTAAGTCCAAGCACGAGCTATAGGTACATGCAATTGTTTGTTAGGGTGTTTGGACCTAATTTAACCGATCAAGCAAGGCCTACAACTAAGGGCTCAATCCACAAAAGAAATGAAAAAGAAATCAAAACCGGAAAATGACAGTCGAGAAAACACGAGAAAACCGTGGTGAGCCCCCGGGTGAACAAACACCCGGAAATTAGGCCCGAAGTCTCCAAGTCCTGTATTATTACAAATTAAACAAATAACTCTCTCTCACAAAAATGAAAAGCTACTGTCTCTCTCTCTCTCTCAAACTCTCCTGCTCTCTCCTGCTGGCTAGGGTAGAATAGCCGGCTCCTCCTCCCAAGGATGCATAGGATCCCCTAGGCGATCCTCCTCGATCAGCGGTCCCTCGCAAGAAAACAAGAGAAGAATCAGACAGTTCAAAACAAATTATGCAAGAAAATCAAAGAAGCAAAAATGGCTAAGTAAATAAAAGACACCAAAGTACTCTACAAGCCGATGCTCCCCGGCAACGGCGCCATTTGAAAAACGGTTTGGCGAGAGCCGCTAAATAGTGGTCTGACAAATCAGACTCACTGTCGCTGATGCAACTACTCAAGCCTCTTCATTCGTCAACAATTAACCCACACAATCAATAAAGCAATCGATAGCAAGGATTAAAATTTATTATACCCTACTAACAATGTATAATGGCAAGCAAGTAGGGGTCGAACACAGGAAACAACGGTGCAGAGTAAAGACAAAAGTCAAAGCCCTAGGTCTAATAAACCACTTAGTCAATCAAAGTTTTTGTGGGTTTTTAATTTTTTAATTTTTTTATTTAATTTTTAATTTTTAATTTTGTATTTTGATTTTTAATTTTTTGAATTTTTGAATTTTTTATTTTATATTTTTTTCTTCTTTTTCAATATTGGAAAATATAAGGAAAGTAATAAAAGAGGTGATAATATATTTATAAAAATATGCAAAAATAACCAAAAATTCATAAATAAAATCTTTTTGATATTTTTCTGGTTTTTTACTGTTTTTGTGATTTTTGGGTATTTTTCGAAGTGTTTTGGTATTTTTAAATGCAGAAATAAAAGAAAACAGTGAAGAAGCTACTGACTAGGGGTAAAATAGAAATTAAAAACAACACACAACCAGGAAATTTTTCGACACTATTTTTCAAATAAAGAGGATAAAATATAAAGGAAAGAGGAACTGAGTTTGTGATTTTTGGAGTTTTCTAGGATTTTATATATTTTTTTGAAGTTTTTATGTATTTTTGAAATTTTAAAGTTTTTCTTTTGAAATTTTTAGCAGTTTTTGGACTGAAAATAAAGTAGGTTAAAACACACAACAGAGAATTTTTAAGGGTATTTAATATTTTTTGGGTATTTTCTACGTTAGACAATACTGAAATAGGATATTTTTGATTTTTAATAAATGTAAAAATGCGATAAAATCAAAAACTAAAAATATGGCGTAAAAGTATACGCAAACAGGGCTTAAGTCTATTTTTTTGAGAATTTTTGGCATTTAAATGATGCGTGAAATAAATAGATTAAGCACACAAAATTCCTAAGCCTGGCAGGGGTATAAATGCAATTATATAAACATCCAGGGGTTTAAGAGCAAGTTTCGCCAAAAAGACACGCGCAACACACATGATATATCATTCACAGGGGCATAATTGTAAAAATCAGAAACCGGCGGGGCATACATGCAATTTTTCCAAAATCATATTTAAATATCTACGCACAGGGGTATAACTGCAAATACCTTAAAGTTTAGGATAAAAAGTGCAAAATGCCCAAAAGTCACACGCCCAGTCACGTGAGGTGACGTGGCGCGGACTAAAGTGCAAATAGTGAAAGTGCGAGGGCCTAAATGCAATTATTACAAAAGTTTTTAAACTTGAAATAAAAGTTCTAGGACTAAAGCATAAATACAAAAACGCGTGGGTTAAGGATGCAAAATACCCACGGATTTGATCGTGCGGCCGGTGGAGCTTCACTAATCCACGTGGCGCGCATCTGACGGCGCGTACCCCTTCGTTCTAGATGGCTGAGATTAGATCTTCGATGGACGATCGGACGGCTGGGGGCACTGGGCGATCGGACGGCATACGTGTCGTCTGGAGGCGGCACCTGATCCAACGGTAGGGGGAGGTTCACGAAGAACACCTCCCCTGCGAGGTTTGATCGGCGATTGCGGCCGACACATGGCCGCTCCGGCCCTAGGGTCAGGGGCAAAATGATCCTGGGGCCCCTCCGCGTCAGCTGGTGGTCTCAGGCGAGGCTGCGACGACGTAGGGAGCTCGGACGGCGAAGGTGGCCTAGGCAGCTGCTCCTGGAGTCGTCGATGGTCGAGGGAGCCTCCTCTTGGGCTCGGACCTGCAAAGTTAGATACGCAAAACCCAGACGAGCAAAAAGGGTGGTTCCGATGGGTCTATGGAGGCGGAAGGTGGTGCGGGCGAAGAGCTCTAGCGAGCGGCGGAGCGGGGAGCTCGAGCGACTCGATCTGGGCGAGATCGAGGTGAACTGGAGGGTGGAGCGGAGCGACAGAGTGATGGAGGAGAGAATGGAGGTGACAGGTGGACGGATGGGTGTGTGGCGTGGCCGGAAACGACGGGCGGAGCTCAGCTCCGCCGTGGCTTCGATCGTGGAATTACGACGATTAACGTAACGAGGTGCAAAACTGCTATGAAGCTAACCTAATCTAAACTAAAGCTACAGGAAAATGGAAAGAAAAGGGGAAGAAGCTCACCAAAGACGACGGGCTGCGAGGCGCGGCGGAGCTCCGGCGAGGGGTCGGATCGCTTCGATTCTACACCAGATGACTTGAACCCCGGGTCGATTCTACTCCCACTGTTACCAGGAGCACGAGGAGGTAGGGGTTTTCGGGTGATTTTGGAGGAAGAAGGATCAAACTCGAATCGAAGTTGGGGGTCTCCTTTTGAAGGGTGCTCGACCAGCAAGAAGATCGAGGGTCAAACACCTCGATCAGTGGTTCCCAGCCCCAGGAATCCCCTGGGCGTGAATCACCACTAATCGAGGAGCAAAAATGCAGAAGGCGTCAACATGGTTTGATGCAAGGTCGAGCCTAGATAATAGCGAGAAGATGAGACAAAATGTCTTCTGACAGGTCAAGGGGAGGAGGTCAGACAGTTGACCGAGGTCAACTGTCAGACCAACCTGGTTGGTCCACGTGGACCAACCAGGAAAAATCCCCTGAAAATCATTTCAAAAATCGAATAAAAATAGAAAATGGATGAATTTCATTTTGGCTAAAAAATAAAAAAAGTTTATTAATTTATGAAGTATTTTAATATGAATTTTTATTATTTTTATGAGATTTATTTTAGAAGTTACTTATTATAGCCTATATAGGGATTATATATTCATACTTTGTTCTTTTATTTTTATTTTGAGTATTTTAATGTTATTATTTTTATTTATTATTTTCTAAAATTATAAAATACTTTTGTACATGTAAATATATTTTTATTTCATTTTTCTGAATTGTTTAGTATATTAAATAAAATATAAATAGATATTGTATAGGTATGGGTCTAGGTATTGTATCTATGTATCTAATATATAAGTATTTTTATTTTGAGTTTTCTTTGCATTTTTATTCTAATTTTATTATACAAATATATTATAAGTAATATTTACAAAATTATAAAAATATAAAAATACAAAAATAATGAATAAATAATAAATTGAATATTTTAATCTGTACAACTATACAAGGTGGGTCCAAAACTCAACTTTCAAACCGTAGCTCCGCCAAATGCGAAACCACCGCCATTAAATAGCTTATTTTATTATATATACAATTAAAGTGAGTATGCTACATTTGGAGTTTTCATTTGTGAGATACGGGTCTGGGAAGTTGGGATTCTGTATTTTTATTCAGACCGTAACTTTTTATCTGTACATTATTTTTCAGTGAAATCAATTTTGTATTTTTCTTTATTTAATTATCTACAACTTTCATGTACAAAGTTTCTTCATTTGATGTATGAAAAAGTGGAACCAAAAATAGGTCCCAAAATGAATAAAGAATGAATTAAATAACATAGGTATTTGACCCTTATCTCCCCCTACTTTATTCCTTGTCGACCTATTCATCAAGATGCCTAGGTCTCGGGGTTTCGGGTCATAAAATATTTACAATATTTTATTCTTTTTTTTTCTTTTATTTATTCTATAATTTTGGCTTTAATTACAGTATTTTACATACTAATGAGATGCACATGCATGAATGCTAAAATGGTGTTTTTAAAGCTATTTATAGGTATTTGCTAGGGTTTTTAGTGCCAAAATGATAGAATAAAGATGATGAAATGTGGATTCATCAAATATTTTCAAGATTCACAGGTCTTCCCTTCATGCATTATTTTTGCATCATTTCCGCTGATTTAATTCCTCTCTATTTTTCTAACATTTCTCTTTTTTGGCAGGGAGCATGAAGATCGAGGACGCTTGATCTCCATGGAGGCGTGGAGTTGGGAGCTCCCGCTGAAGAGGCCACAAAAGATTTGGTGGAGATTTTAGGAATTTTTAGTTGTCTGCCTGCATTTGCATATTGTAAAAAAATGTGTTGCATGTGCATTTTTAACAAAAAAGAAAAAGAAGAAGTAGATCACTAGATGATCTACCCCCCCACACACACTTGCACATATACACTCACGCTCTCTCCCTCCTCTCTGTATATTTCACAATCTCTCTCTCTCCTCCCTCTTTGTATATTTCATACCTCCACATCTACCTCCTAGCATTTTGTAAAAATACAACACCCCCCTCTGCCCTTGTATCATAGTGTGAATACTTCTCCAAATACAGACCCCTCCCTAACTCAGGACCTTACTTAGGCTATTTGTAGCCTAAGTATAGGGGGGACCCATCTATCCATCTATCCCTCCATTGTCTTCTTGTACTTAGGTCAATTTTGACCTAAGTATAGGGGAACCCTCCTCATTTCTGATATATCATCCTATATTTAACCGAGCCATGGCTTCATATCACTTGTGCTATGAGGACATAGCAAATGTTAAGTATATGGGGGTATACCGTATATTACTGTATATTTAATTTAGCCATAGCTCGTATTTTAAAAACTTTTTGAAAATTCTTTCTTAGGTTTGGTTTTAGTATTCCTGTGAACTGAGTTTTGTAAAAACCTTGTAAAATATTTTCTTAAAAATTGAGGGATTAATTTGTTGTAAATAACCCCTTTTCAAAAAAAAAGAAAAAAAAATTGAAAAATTGAAAACCTTTCTTTGAATTATACTTTGACTACTAGGCTTAGTAGATACTTTCAGTGAGGGAACTTCGATCTCCCTTAGCAGAGTGGGTGGTTTAGAGGAAAACATATATGGCTCCATCCTTAAGGAACACAGGTCCATCTAATGGCCTGTACTTATACCCATACTGGCTGAGAGTAGATACTTTTATTCATTTGAGCCTGGGCTAGTCATTGTCTCTCCAAAGAAAAAAAATCGGAAATTAAATCCATAACAAACTGCAAAAACAAAAATCACACAAAAATCACCAACCAAGGAGTTGGTGTATTCCTAACATTCACATTCACTCAAGGCATGAGGATTTTGAGGACACTTGATTTTTGTGATCTTGAGAGTCTGAGTTAACATGCCTTAGTCATTAGGGTTTTTAAGCTTAATTATCCACACTTCCCTGGTTAGAAAGATTTGAGCGTTATATTGCACTCTTCATCTCTACCTTCAAAAGAACATGATTAGCAAAATCACTTTCACAATTGCATGATTGATGAGATGAGTTGAGATATCACTTGAAGAACTAGGACTAGAGATTTGAGTTTAGACCCGATCTAATGATATTCGAGGATGAGATAAAGTTAATGAAGGCTTCAGGAAACCTGAGTGTCAGTAAAACCCTAGCCAGTATGTAAACAAGATTCACATGCTATCTCTTTAATATCTACCTATGTGCCAGGGTGTGATGAAACTTAATGATAATTGTTGATCAGCGTGCACTAACTTTTGGTAAAAGCAGTGGAGCTAGCCAATAAAAGAAAAGAAATGTAAAGAAAAACTCTATCATCCAAAGTCAAATTACAAAAAGAGCTTCCACCAAAGGTGAGCGCTCCCAAATATTTTCAAAGTGTCCACTTGGACCAAGTGCTAATTAGGACCAAGGAGTCGGAGTGACACCATAAAAGGGCTGTGCATTGTAAGCGATAGAAGTCTGGGTGTCGAAGGTATCTTAGATGCTCAAAAAAGACACACCCCGGTGTACTCCCAGAAAAACAAGTGCAGACAACTCCAAATTCTCTTCATGGACACATTGATCAACAAGCTAAAAATCTACTTGTGTTGAGTAAAAAGGCACTCTAGAGGCTCCTTGTTCCAATTTAAGGGAGACAAAAATATACACAAATCCTATGCCCTCCATTATCTGGCCGACCATCTACATTTCAAGTTTGACAAACTAATGAGACGGTTGACTGAAGTAAGTATAGACTTATTCCCTAGTATTGAGGAGGAGGTCTAGAGGAGAGTCTTTGGGACTAGAACTTCGAGTGATGCATTGACTCGACTCTCATGATATGCAATACTCTTAACTTCATATCCTTATATTATATGTAGAAAAAGAGAGTCTGAAAATTAGAGAAGTTGGATTCCTTCTAACTAAAGCTTGGATAAACCCAGACGTTTAGGATCACCTAATATAAGGGTCCTTGAAAGATTGAGCCTTGAAATCTTCACTTACATGGTCAGGAATTAATCCGACTCCTTCATTCTTTAGATGCTTGAGGGCGAGCATGGGTTAAGTATAGGGGTATGATGAATCTTGTATTCATCATGCTAAAACCCATTAATTAAACCCCTGGCTTAATCAAACCAATCAAATTCACCAATATTCTTCCTTTTTATACTGTATTATATTGTGTAAAATTAACCCGTCATTAATTGTATTTAATTACCATTATTTTATTTGTAATTATTTCTCATCAAAAACCCCTAAAAATTAGGTAAAGTAATTGTCCATAACTCACTAACCCTTAAAAAAGACTAAAAATACAAAAACAACTCAAAAGATAAAAATCGGTGTTTTTAACCCCATAAAAATACCTCCAAAAATATTTTTTGTATACATGACTTCTTTTGGCTTTTTGTCCAACATGAAACTTGTAGATCTCATCGAGACAAACAATTTCATGTTTTGACTTTTTCCTAATTTTGCCTCTAACTTATTCTTTTTGATTTTTCTTTATTTTTACTTTTTCAAATTTTCTAATTGGGCCACGTGGCACCCTCTAGGCCGCCCAGGTGGCCTGTTCCCCCTCTGCCACCCGACACTCTCCTAGACTGTCGGATCTACTTCATCCAGCCTCCATCCTGACCGTTCATCCGTCGCTCACTCCCAGCCATAGGATCTGATCTCAAATCAGATCCTAGCTGCTCGTCTCTACCTTTCTCTCAACCGCCCTGATTTTCCCATCATCCAACCGCTCTCATCACTCCACGTCGCCTCCTTTTTCATAGCCGCTCGATCGCATCTTATCCTATGCCTCCCATTCATCCACGTCACCCCTTCTCTCCCGACCGTTGGATCTTACCCTTCTCTCCATCTAAACCACCCGTCAACGCTTCAATTTCCACCGACGATCAGATCCCCAATCTGATCTCCACCACACCTACGTGCCTTCATCTAAGACGTTGGATCGATAGATCCAACGACTACTGTTCATCGTCCTCCTCCACCCCTATCGTACTCCCTTGTAACGCCTCCGCCCCCTTTCCATTTTAGCTCCGCCACCACCATCCCACTCCGCTTCGTAACGCCTTCCCCACATAGCCCAATCTCCCACCTTCCTCGCACCACCTCCACGATCCCCCCTCCATTACTCCTCCACCATTAAAACCTCATTCAAAAACCCCCGACGACCTCATAACATCTGACCATCCTCACCTATAAAATCCCTCCTCCACCACACTTCACCACCATTCACCACTTTACGAGAGTGCGCCCTAGCTTCTTCTGCCCTCCGGTGACAGCGGAGGGCGGCCTTGTCGAGGCGATAATGGTCGCCACCCTCTGGTGAGATCTGTGGCCTTGGTAGACTTGCCAAGTAAAAATAATCCACAACATTCAAAGTTTGTGATTTTCGCTGAACCAGATTTGCCTCCTATACTATGACAATTCCTGATTATTAAAGAGGCAAATTTGGCGTTCATCACATTGGTTGCATTGTTTGTCTCTATTTTTGACCTAGATAAACTATTAATTACTTATCTTAGATTTTGTAACACCTTAACAATTATATTATGGCTCGTATCCCTGTATTCGACCCTAGACTTCCCAGGTTTATAATTTAAGTCAAGAACCTCATCATTGAGATTCTTCTCGGTTTTGCATATTTTGCTAAGTACCTGTATTACAACGAGTGCTTATTAAGAAACGTATGTAACGATTTATCAGATGTTGTCGTTGCCAGGGACACTACTTCATTAATATGATTATTTAGGTTTTTATATTATTGTTAAGCAGATTAATATTTTATTTAGGTCATTATGTGATGTTATGTTTTATGCATTATTTATCTGTTCGATAATCTTTAAGATCTAATTTCTTCTTTTGTGGCAGGGCCCGTTCGTCCAAGACTCTCGTAGAGATACAGAGGCATGAAGCTTAGATTCAGTTCATGTTGAGAGTAGCCACAAAAGATGTTGTCAAGGCCATTCAAAGATTATTTTTGTTAATATATTTGTTGTATATTATCATGGACTTGGAAATTATTTGTGTGTTGAGTCTGTTTCACCCTCATGTTCTTGGGATTTAACTTGAGTGAATGATATTAGGGTTTAGATACACGACTCCTAAAGCTTCCTTAGATTATATTATTTGTGCTTGATCCATGATATAGGTCACACTAGTTTCATCCAATGAGATTCATTACCTTTGAAGATTCATGAGACATACTTAATTTACGTTCAACCTAGCTCAAATTAATTTGATTCTTTTCCCGTTAATTTAACTGACTAGGTGCGAATTTTTCATCGACTTGCATGCATTTAGATAGTATTTTATATTCATTTATGCATGTGCATGGAGAGAGCTGGCATCAGTGTGTGTATTTCTCTTGAGCATGACATCATGATTTTATGTCTGCATGGCTTTTCCCGTCTCCTTACCTTAAGTTTTATAACTTAGGATCTAAAAGGAAATGAGACCAGATGGTAGACGATGCTTTTTGTGATCAGATTTATTGAATTAAGTGATGACCTAATCTCTAAAAATGGGGTTGTTAATGCAATTTGACCTAATTAAAATGGAGCTAAAATCGATCTTGTAGTGGGAGAGCAAACCCCTCACTAATTGTAGGATTGTTTTACACGTTGAGAGATGAGAACGCATCCATAGGATAGTGCCCAAATCCTACTTAAACCTACTCATAATGGATTCAAATTTTGTATTATGACCAATAAAAGAGACAAGATAATTAGACCCTATTTTTGGTCTTTATTGTTTGTGTTGATGAAATTATCGGGTTTGTTTGATCTTGTTTAACTTTGCGAAAATCTTCCAACCGTAGCTCTATTTCATCCCCTCATATTCATTCATCTTGAGATTCAGATACACCCGATCCCTCCATAACTTAGTATCCTAGTCGTTATACTTAGGCTTATTTTTAGCCTAAGTATATGGTGGGGGATCTCATTCCGTTCTGATTGTTCACCTCGGGTCACCTATTTTCTTCATATCTTCACTTAAGCTATTTGTCAGCTTAAATATAGGTGAGTCCCTATCTTCTTCTAACTGATTATTTTTACTCATCATCTACTTGTGCCTCTCGATTCAGTTCTTGTTTATCTCTTTATATTTAGCAAGAGCTATGGCTTGATATCAATTTGTGCTATGAAGACAAAGCAAAAACTAAGTATAGGGGGGTCTACCGTATATATTACTTTAGCCATAGATTATAATTTTATTTTTTTAAAACTTTTTCGGGGATACGATTATCGTATTATATTTTTGGAACTGATTTTTTTGTAAAAATATTTTGAAAATGATTTTGAAAACTTTATACATATTTAACATGGTTTTCAAATATTTTACGTGGTTTGTGAAAATATGGATTGACATCTTTTGGAAAATCATTTGTAACATATTTTAAAAACCTATATTTATGTGACATTATTTAAAAAATGTTTACTTAGGTTAAAAAAATAGGGTTTTACTTGTTTTGAAAATCTTTGTAAAATGTTCGGGAAATTTCTATACATATGTAACAAAGTTTGTAAAAAAATTTCAAAAATCTTTTCAAAGCTAAGGGTGTAATTGAGTAATATTAATTACTTAACTCTCTAACTTTATTAAAAAATGTAAAAAAATCATAAAAATATTGACTTATAAATTGATGTCTCTCCCTGACACTTCCACTATGCACTCAAGGCTTGAGATGATCTTTAACACTTGGTTTAAGGAGTCCATAGACTTAGAGTTATAATGTCTTAACCACTAGGTTCTTGGACTTCAGAATTCACACTCTTCTAGTTAGAAGATATGTATGCTATATTGCATGCTTAATCTCCTCTGAAAGAATTTGACTATCACATCACATGCACGACTCCAGTCATGATTGAGATGAGTCAAGATATCAATGAGGAAATTGGGATTTGAGGCTTGAATTTGGACTTGATCTATGATGCTCGAGGATGGGATAAAATTAATGTTGACTTCATGAAACTTGAGTGTCAGCATCTTTGCCAATATGGGACATGATCCTCATATTATCTTCTGAATTTGACCAAAAGCACCAGGGTGTGATAACATATAATTAATAAGTTGATCAGTGTGCACCAATCCTTGGTAAAAGAAGTGGAGCTAGCCAAAAAGAAGGGAAGTTCCCTCACAAAAAAAATGACGATGGTGAAAAGCTCATTACATTACAAAGCTAAATCATATGAGCTTAAATTCTAGGCGAGTGCTCCCAACCTTTGTGTCTACTTAGACAAAATCATTAGGCTTTTATGAGTCGGGCTAGTATATGAAAAAGGGCTCTGCATCATTAGCGCTACAAGTCTGGGTGCAACTATATTAGATGCTTCAAAAAGACGCACCTCGGTGTACTCCCAGGAAAACAAGTACATACATCTCAGTCTCTTTTGATGGACACACTGATTGATATTAAAAATTCAAATTTGTTGAGTATTGGCACTTGAGAGAATCCCGTTCCAATGAGAGGAAGAGAAAATAAGTACACAATCCTATATCCTCCATAATCTGGCCTTTCATCTACACCTTTTAAGTTTGACAAATTGAAGAGACGGTGGATTGAGGCAAGACTAGATTTATACCCTAGAGTTGATGGTTGGGTCCTAAGGAGAGCTTCTTAGATTGGAATTCTTGGTGATATCGAGAGTCTACTCTCATGAATGTAGTCAACACTAAGTCATACTTTTATATTTATGTACAATTGAGAGTTTGAAAACTAGAGGAGTTGAATTCCTTTTGATTAACATGTGGATCAACAATGAGTCTTAGGATTATGAAAATTTAGTATTCGAGGTAAGATTAAGCCTTGTAATCTCACATGCACATGTCAGGGAATTCACTAATTAATTTAACCGATGAACGAATTCTTTATTTATTAGCTCGAGGATGAGCTTAACTTAAGTATAGGGGGATAATAAATCTCATATTTATCATAACTAAATATAATTATTATCTCTATTACTTAAGCTAATCACAATCATTCACTAATAACTAACATTAATTATTAATTTATGTGTTGTACATATCTAACCCTAAATGTACTATACTATTTAACCTTATTATGATGTATTATTTTATGTCATTATTTATTATTAAAAATCAAATAAGAAGAATAATGTTGTACATAAATAATATAACTCAAAATACAAAAAATAAACAAAAGAAAATACAAAGAAAAATATTTATTTGTTTTTATGTATATTTTTTTTATCTATGTACAATTGACCTCTAATCTCTTTGACTTCTCCATGACAGTTGTCGATCTCACCGAGATCCACAATTTCATGTTTACATTTTTCCTAATTCTCTCTCTAACTACATCTTTTTGATTTTCTAAGTATTTAATTGTTTTCTAATTATTCTATTGGGCCATGTGGCGCTTCCAGAGTGCTCCATGTGACCCGCTTCTTCTTTGTCCACATGCCTCCTCCAGTCCATCTGATGGCCTCCATCTGATGCGATCTTCACCGTCTCTTAGTGCCCGAACATCCACCATTAGATCTTTTGATCAAACGGTTAGGGCTTCATCCCCAACCTCCAGTGGGTTCCTCTCCTCTTCATCAAACCGCTCCAACCACCCTTCGTCTCCAATTTCTTCCTCCGTCGTAGGATCTTCATTCCTGTGGTACTCACACCCATTCCCTTTGCTAAGTAACTGCCATTCACGCCCTAATCTTAACCTCCTTTTGTCGATCAACTACCATCTACTTTTGAGTGGTTGAAAACCATCGCCATCCTTCTCCAAACCGCCACTTCCTTTGCCTTCATTCACCATCACTGCAGTGTGCGGTGGTTGTCCACCCTTTCATGAGACACGATCTGGTGTATCTCCACCTTTCTGTGATAGAGAAAGGTTGGATCGACGATACGATGATGACCTAAGAGCTCTAGTGAGACCCTTGGTCAGAATAGCCAATCTACAACACCCCAAGGATGACTGTTCGAGCTTCCAGGTATGGTGCATATGCTGAAGCGATGACCTGAGGACTATCGAGCCTTAGCCCAATCCAATTCCTCCACCCATGGCGACCTTCTTCAATGTACATGTTAGGTTTCTTAGATTTTCTTATTCGTTTCTTCAGTTATTCCAGCCATGTTATTAGATCTACTTCATCATTTGATATTGTCCAATCTTTATCGTGGATTCGTGATCCATGTAGAAGGCTTCATCCTCCATCTTCTTTGTTCCTTCGCATCTTTCCCCTTTTATCCATCTTCCTCCGTTCATGGTGGAGGAAACTCAAAAGAGTTCCCTCTTCTACACCCTGATCCAACACTTCATTCCGCTCACACTTGCACGTACTCATGTGCAGTTGCTTCGGCTATGTGTTTCCATAACTCACGCACTCATGTGTAGTTGCTTCGGCTATGTGTTTCTTCTCTGATGTCCCTTCATTATCTCCAACTTCCAGAGGAAATCACACCTCCACCGTCCGTGCATCATCCTTGCGAGATACCCAAGGACCAGTTCTGACCTTCCGATGAGAGCTAGAACAACAGAGGAGTGATGGGGCTCTCGTCAGAGCTCCACCTTATCGCCGCCGCTCAAGGCGGAGAAGACGAACAAGGACTTACAGTTGCCATCAGATCATATGAAATTGGGCATATCATCTAATGGCTAAAAAATGGGCCACGACACCTCGCCTGAGTTTGCAGCCTCGTCTCCTCCAGACAGCGCGCGGAAGAACCGTATCTCGCCACGTGGCCCGAGCAACGAGGCACCCACCCGAACCTAGGACCGCGTGTGCTTTGTACGTGGTTCTTGTGAAATGTGCATATATATCCAACCGATTTTTGCGTATTTGCAATTATACCCCCATGTAGGGATTTTTCAATAAAATTGCAAGCCGATTTTTTGTATTTGCATTTTAGTCCCTCTAGGGACATGTTCGTAATGTTTGATTTATTTTATTTATGTTTTTATCACATTTCTGCCCATGGACTCAATCTTGAATAACTTTTGCATTATTAATCCGATTTAGATGATTTCGATTTCATTGGAAAGCTCATTAAATTTTCTTTCATATGGTATACTTAATCTTCTGAATTGATGTTGTTTATGAATTAATTAGATTTAATTCAGATGCATTTATTTATATTTTATGAAACTTGGCTTATTATTAAATGCTCAATTAGATTCAGATTTTTATCTTATGTCTATCTCAAATTACTTGATCATTCTATGACATATTCTTTTGTAGACTTGAATGTACTTTAGTTCTATTTTTTCATTCATCATGTCACCAATTTCTAATATGTAAATATTGTAAAATTACCTTTTATGTCATTTATGCATACATTTGTGAAGTGCATTATCCTGCAATGGTTGCATTATTTTTTGACCTAGATAAACTATTAGTCGCTTAGTTTAGATTTTGTAACACCTTAGTAATCGTATTATGCTCATGTCCCTGTGTTCAACCATGGACTTCTCAGGTTTATAAATTTAAGCCTAGAACCTCGTCATTGAGATTCTTCTCGATTTTGCATAGTTCATTAAGTACCCGTATTACAACGAGTGCTTATTATGATACATATTTAGCGATTTATTAGGTGTTTTGGTGATCTTTCAAATTTTCATTTTGTTTTGGACCAATGAATATGATTCATATTTGAATGTCCTCATTGTAATTATCACAAATTATTTGAAACTATTTGATGATAATTAATTTACAAAGCTTACTCAACAAATAAGAGATATTAGTTGTTGAAATAATGCAACTAATAAAAGGAAAAAAAAGAAAAGATAAATACAATAACAAGGGGGACGTCTATGGTGGGACTTGCCATGGTGGATGTTCCCAACTTATCCATGTATTTGTCTTCTTTTTTCTTTTTCTTTTAATTTTCAATTTGTTGCAAGTTCTTGAGATAATTCGATTTCCAAAATTAGTTAGCAAGAAAGATAATATTATTGTTGAGATAAAAAGAAAATAAAAAATACAAATAAAAGAGGGGATATTCACAGTGGGTCCCACCATGGGACACCACTCTTTTATTGTACTGTCTCCTTTATTTTTCCTCTCTTTATTCTCATTTGTTAATAATTTGTAGAGATGATTAATTGATAAAATAAGTTGATAATTTGTTATCAACTTTTATCCTCAAATGGTTGAGGAGTAATTAATCTTGGCTATCCATTCATCAACTAAGATTGCAATCCTCTAAAAAAGTATATGAGGAGAGATAGATCATGCCTTCCTCCTTCATTCCAAAGATCAACAAGTCTCTCATTTCTCTCTCTCTCTCCTTTCTTTCTCTCTCTCTCTCCCCCCCCCAATGATGTCCCATCATCGAAATTATATCCCTAATGTTCTTCACTCCATTTCCTCTTGAGGCTATTCCTTTGTAGAGATAATTTCTTTAATGGCAGCAAACCTTGTTGTTGTGTTGCCAAGTTGATTCGATTGATCTCGTGTAGTTTCTTCATCATTGGTTCTTCTAGATCATGATGAAGAAGGATGATTGTATGCAATTAAATTAGAAATAATTATTTCCAAGTTGTTTCATTAGATTATGGGAAGTACATGGTTCATCTTCGCGACCGCAAGTGTTATCCCCATCGGATCATACTTCAGACAAGAGGTCTCTTTCTTTAGAGACTAGAGGATCACATTCATGCTTCAAAAGATAATTATATACATGTGTGAAGTTAATAGAACATACTGGGAATGGTTCCCAATCAATGTGGTTCCATCAATTTTTTTTAAAATTATGTTGCTATTACGACTCATACGATGAGTTAGATTTTAATAGATATGATTCCCCACACACGTCCATGATGCGTAAGTTCTGAAAACCTCATGTCAAGTGGTATCAGAGCCTTGTTTGGAGGTCTTAGATGCGACCCATAGTCCTCGAAAGATAAGGCTTTGAATATCATATTGCATTAACATTATTATTTTTCCACGATTATGTGATTTCGAATTGGTTTTTACAAACATTTGATGTTGCTGAAATTAGTCCTCATTATGAACACGTTTTGGGATACTAAATCTTATTTAGAGTATCTAAATACGATCCCAATGGTCTGGCTAATAGTTGTCTATGATAGGACATTGACTCAGACTAAAAAAGATCTCGTAATGTCTTATTTTTGCATGAATTTTGTAACTGCAAATTATAATTTTTTGTCAATATTTTCCTATCATAAAAATTTATTAAAATAATTTATTAATATCTTAAATTAAACCAACAAATAAAATGATTTTATTTCACACGATTTCAAGTCTAATATCCCAAGTATGTGATATTTTGTGGACTAGGGTCGGATGATGATATGGTCATCTTGATGATTTCTTTGTGTTTATCATTCAAAATAAATAGTGGAAATATGTGATATACCTGATTAATTGTTCAACTGAATGCTCAGATAAATATTTAAATTGCCAACAACTTTTTAATGATAATTTCATGATAGGAACCGAATTTGAACTACAATTGTTGTAACTAGATAATTCGTATGCAAAATCAGTTTATGATACTTAAAATTATTTTAATTTCGAACTTGTAATGATATATTATTATATTGTATTATGCTAGTAAAAAAATGATCGATAAAACCATATGTAAAAGTTGTTCATAATTGTGTTGTCTTGAATTGAAAGGGATAAGGTGACTTGGTTGGGTATGTTGACTTGGTTAGTAATTGGCACCTAGCAAGGCAATGAAGCATTCCATCTCAACATATCTGAATGTCTAGCTGGATTTGTTCCAAGGAAGGGTAGCATAAGGATGTCAATGGGTATTCTAACGACTAAAATTGAAATAATATGTACTTGT
The DNA here is from genome assembly GCA_037367405.1 of Ottelia alismoides. Lineage (NCBI taxonomy): Eukaryota > Viridiplantae > Streptophyta > Magnoliopsida > Alismatales > Hydrocharitaceae > Ottelia > Ottelia alismoides. The sequence continues at coordinate 338,102 of JAZKJV010003385.1, read as the reverse complement.
GAGGATGTATGCTATATAATACAATATCAAGCAAGAATTCTTACCTCATTAAATTGGATTAATATTGGTTTAATATGATTACATGAATAAGGTCCAATAATCATAGCCTACAATAAGGGAAGCCTGTATTTCCCTTGGAAGTACTGTTTATGAGAATATGATTCGAAATGATCAATCAAAATTTGAACAGTATATGGAGGATCATATGATGACATCCATGGTTTCCTGTCAAGGCGGAGGGCACCGTCGCCATGGATTGTATTACAGAGATGCCTAAGCGAAGTCATAGCTCCAATATACAAGCACACGTGGATCATGCTCTCTTCTTCTTGAAATATATAAGTCGTATGCATAGTGAACCCAATGTAGTTTCCCATATAATTAAGGCAGTACTGGATCGTGCATAACAAGTTCTATTCCTTTTGACAGTTGGTTCAATTAATAGTAGGTCAATATAACCTTAGGGATGGTGGGCTCAGATGTCAAAGATCAAATTGGGGTGCAAGTTGGGCTTGCAAGACGGTAAGAGTTCCTACTTCCTTCACCGTAGTTGTATTTTCACATATTATTAAGGTGTGATGAAAGTGGAAGGGAGATCCCAAATCTCACCTAGGTATTTTGGTTGACATACCTTATACTTTGAAAGTCGGAAAGGGAATAGACTTCAAAGTAAAAAATTTGAGATAACTTTGATTTAAAATAATAAGAACCTTTATTATACTAAACATTTTTTGCAAATTATATTGTTTCAGATAATTTTCATTTGAATGCACTCAATACGCGACACACACACAATCTTAACCATTACCATGTATCAGATCCATGATTAAGTTGTTTTTTTGGTGAATATACACTCTCACAATATTTGATCATGTAGTGCATGGTTTACTGCATTATGCAGAATGGTGGCTCCATAGGAGATGATGTAATCAAAAGATTGAGTACCTACCTGGACTGAAGTCTTAAGAGTCGAGATGGATGTGGATATGGTGAATGTCATCATTTTACTATCTCTACTCAATTCCATAATGAAGCATCATAATTTAATATTGTATGAAAGAGCTGAAGCAAGTATAAGTGTTGAAAGACTTTCAGACTGAAGTCCTTTAAGGACATGTTCAATTAGAGACACCCTTTATCTTATGCAAAGGTTGTTTGAGGATCCGAGAAGCACAACGGAGGCATGGGTCTGACCCACAGGATGAAGAAAGGTTAAAGAGCTGATCATACTTCTAGAACTTCCACATCCAAATAGTTGGATGAATGATAATACTACAACGAGACGATATATTGGAAATATGACTATCGAAAATATCTAAAATACTTTGAGAAGGATTGGGATAATACATCGACATATCTTACATATACAATTCGTTATTGAAACTGACTTGTTGGACAAGAAGAAATTGTATAGTTGTATATGAGTCTTCTGCATGCACTAGCAATCGGCTACACATGTTTAAGAAGACTAATATACTTGATCTAAAGGTTTATAGTTATCTACATGGGATTTGATGTAATTTTTGGAACAATAGTCAATGGATAGGTAAAATATAATATCCTAGTAGGACAACCCTTAGTCTTAAAGAATGTCTATGGATGTTGGAAATGATTCACTATCTATTTCTAAACTTGTTGAAGATAGACATACATTTTAAGATGGACCTATCATAAAGTGTTATGATGAATACATTTCATAATATAATTTATTGACTAGAGAATTATAATATTAATAAATGGTTCATTAGCATTTCTAATATTAGAAATTTAAGCTTTAAAGATCAAGAGAAGGACAAAGATCTTTTGATGATGACATGACATTAAGACTTGGACAAGTATCATCGATAAGATCATTAGAGTAGTGAGATATGAACCTTTAGATTGTTGAAAAGTTCAAAGTTTACCTACTTGTGATTACTGTATTCAAAGTAAAGTGTTCAGGACACCCTTCTTCAGTAATGGTGTAAGATGTATAGGTATTAAAGACCTCATACATATTGACGTATGTGGATACTCCATACCATAACGAACATTAACGATTTGTGATATCAATTAATGATCATTCGTATTATGGGATTGCTTCCTTTCATATATTTTAAATGTTCAAAGATTTCACAATTCTGGTTAAGAATCAAAGTTGTAAGGATGATAAATATAATTCGATTTGACTAAGGTAATGAGTACATGTCAGACGATTTTGAGGAATACCTTATTAAAAAAGAATATTTTTCCTATCTTACTCCTCAAGGAACACCTCAGACATGGTTAGATCAATGAATATACATATCACAATTACTTCTTAGTTTCTAAGGATATGCAATAGAGACCATAACATATATCCTAAAATAGATTCCATACAAGTATGATAGAATATCGCACTAAAGAGTGCAACTTCATTAGGTGTATAAAGGATGTTATTGGATAACTACAATATGATCATGGGATTCTTAAAGTCTTTATATATAGGGATATGATTCTTAGAGGCAGAATTCCTCAAGAGTTGACATAAGAACGAAGTAAAGGAACTCATAGAATACATACACGATAATGAGGTTCCTAAACAAAAAAACTAAGAAAATAATTGAAGATAAAACACTTATACCTATTTGAAAGTGTTCGAGAGTAGCTAAACCACCTAAAATCCATGGATACCATGTATCAGAAGAGTCTGACAATAACATGGCTTCATTTGTGGAAATCAACTAATGTGAGGTACCTAACGTTCGGTCTTGGAGAGCGTGCATTGTTCGACAAGTCAGATCCAATAATTGTTGTGTCAACTACTCTCACTACACTCAATACCCAAACCAGGTAATCCATCAACAACTAACCCACAATAATATATGCAATAAATGTAAAGTGGTGTTAAAATTTATATAACCTACGAAATGTGTGTATAGTACGCAAGTATATGGGTTGAACCACTGAGAACAAATGATGGATAACTTTAATTAATAAAATTATTACTAATTAGTAGTAATTATTTTTGTAAATTTAGCATTTTTCTATCTTTTATGTGTATTTTTTTATTATATTTAATTTTTATGGATTTTTAATTATTTTCAATTTTAAAGTTTTAAATTATTTTTAATTTTTTTGAAATTTTATTTTCTTTTTATTTTTAAAATAATATATATATATTATATTATGTATTATATGAGTAATATATAGAATATATAATATATGTATATATGGTAATTTATTTTAGTTACACATAAATAAGCTTAAAATATAGAAAAGAAAATATTTGTGTGATTTTTATGTTTTTTCTATTTTGGCAATTTATAGATTTTTTCTTATTTTGTATATTTTTATAATATTTAAATGTACAAAACAGTGCCCAGATTAATTATCCAACTTGTTTAAGGTTTAATAATTATAAATTAGCCCAAAATTAACTTAAAACTATTTCTAATATATAATATATAGAAGAAATAAAAATTAGAAAGATATATTTTTAGATTATTTTAAAATATTTTTTGTAAATTTTTATAAGGTTTTTAGGGTTTTGTAATTTTTAATTTTATATTCTATTTTTTTAGTGATTTTTAGATATGTGGTAATATATAATATAATACAATATAATATACTATTGATACCATAATTTTTAGGAGTTTTCATAAGTGGTTTTATATTTTTTATGGTTTTAATAGTTAAATAGTGAATAAAAACATATTTTTGAATTTTCATAAATAGAAGAATTTATAAAAATGTCATGCAAAAAATATATGTCAGCAAGTAATATCCTAGGTACCTATATTAAATTTCCTATACTTTTGGAGTAAAAAATATCTATAAAGGCAAATATACATAAAAATAAAAACTATAGTTTACAGGGATTTGTTTGCAATTATAATAACAATTAATATATTTATTAACAGGTCCAACTCCTTCTTCAATCTAGAGCTAGGATTAGACCTGGACCCACTCTTAATCCAAAGATGCTTGAGGGATCTGGAAGAGCTCCCAACAACACTACTTCGACGGTGCTTCGATCGGTGATTTCTCCTTGACCTCGACATGTTCGTCGACGATGAGAGGCTCAACATCCTCATGGGACTTCTCCGCATCTATAGGGAGGTCTCAATAGCGTTATGGTCCTAATGATGGGGACCTAGGTACTTTTTGTTCCTAGCGACCCGTGGATTTTGATGTTTGCTCGATTCGACTCCAGGTGCTCCTTCAAAGCCTTCTACCTGCAACAAAATGTTCTGAACTCGAGAGAAAGGCTCTTGACACGTTTTGAAGCTAATACATACTGGGCAATGAAGGGGCAGAGAGATTCTGACGTACACCAGAGATAGAACCTTGATCGTACCTAATTCATGTAGAATCAAGATGGCATATGTTGGTTGATGTAGAGAACTCGATGAGGAATGAAATGAGGGTCAAAGAGGGTCGAGACAAGGTTTGATAAACAGTTAAACAAGAGCTGGAGCTAAAGCTCCAATGAACATAAATGTTGGAAATTCAACTAATTTACTCCCTAAATGCATAAAATAAGATGTGATATGAACTACTGGAAGGAAATTACACTAGGAATGCGTTAAAAATTAGATTGAACCTATAGAAATTTGGATTAGAGGAGCCTCAACTGAAGTAATCTTCAGCTATGGCAGATCACACCTCGACATCTTCTTCTCCTTGCCAACATCTCTACAAGGCCCTTGTTATCAACAGAAATCTCAAGTAACACGAGGATTGGGGTTATGAAGTGCAAAAAGGGATCAAGATAAAAATGGAAGCTGAAGGGAGTTATTTATACACAGAAGGTCCGATGACCTTGGCGGTGTTTTGTGTGAAGATGGCGAGGGGTTCGTGGAACCCAAGAGGCTAGTGATATGGAGAAAGGTAAGGGGAACATGTTTGGTGAAGGAATCCAGACCCATTGAGAAAGGGATCATGCGTAAGAAATTGGAGAAGAGGGGGCGCTAGTGAATTTTGAAAAATGTCATGGGGGAAGGCATGCCAGTTGACTCGAGGTCAACTATCCTAGGCCTCATATTAGTCCACGTGGACCAATCAGGAAAAGTATTTACAAAAACCGTTATTAAATCAATAATAAATAGTAGAGGGATTTATTATTTAAAATGAAATTTTTTTTTTATATTGTATTTACTATTTTATGAGTATTTTTATTTATTTTTACAACATTGTTTATTAGGTGCTCGTTTTTACAAGTATATACACAAGTATATGGGTTTAATGGGGCTACCCCCCGGGGGTAGCCAACTAGCTGCCCTAGCGCCATTTTTCAGCAATATTATTTGTTTTTTTTAAAATACCATCATGTATTTTCATCACTATATCCCTCTAATATGTCATTCAAATTTTGGCTGAAACAGAGACTCCTATGCTCTCCATCTAGAAAGGTAATTTTAACAGTCTTAGAATTAATGTAATCGACTTGTTCTAGATGGAGGGCATAGGAGTCTCTGTTTTGGATGAACTTTGAATGACATAATTGAGGGATATAGTGATAAAACTACATGGCGATGTTTTCAAAAAAGACCAAAAAATTTAGCCAAAATGGGCAACCCCATTAAACCCTATGTGTATTTACCTATATTTTACCTATTTTATTTTTATCTTCTATTTTTATTACTTATTGTTATAATTATGTAATTTATTGGTAATATATTTAAATACATATTTTTACTTTTTTTATGATTTTATTTACATACTTAAATAAATATAGGTATGCACGTTGTTGGTATAGTATACCAATATATTTTAATGCATTATTTATTTTGGTATATTTTTAATGATTTATTTTATGTCTATATTTTTAATATGTTTTAAATAATATTGACAAGTATTTCAAAATATAAGAAGAGTAAAAATATTAAAAAAATTATGTGAATAAAATATACAAGTATATAGTACAATGGGCCCCAAGAGGCCAGCTTTTGCATCAACTCTATTTTATATGAAACAATCTTTATTAGATAGATAATTTAATTTTAAATACAATGGAGGTGAGTTTGATCAATTTTGAGTTTGTATGAAGAAGATATTAGTCTCTGAAGTTCGATTTACAGCTTTTTCATCTGTATGTGTTCAGATATTTTTATAATTTTTATGTATGTTTATGTACAAGTTTCATGTAGATCATTTTATTATCTAAGGTGTAAAAATTAAGAATAAAATCAAAGAATATGGATTTTTCAAGAATGAAGATTAGGGTTTTATGTGTAATGTGTTGACCCTTATCTCTCCCTACTTTATTCCTTCACATCAATATTGACCTAGTCTCAGGGTTTAAGGTCATTCTGTATCTTTGATACTTCATTTATTTTCTTTGATTTTATTTATTTTTTTCTTGGATTTAAATACATATGTTAATACAATATTTATAAAAAAATAATGAACGTTAATTTGTACAATTTATTTGTATTTACATGTGTTATGATATGGATTTAAATATAAAATAGAAGAATAAATGTCGATGAATGGCTATTCATCACCTTATACTTGCCTTTGCTAGTCCTTAGCAAACACTTATTAGAAGAATAAGTGATGCAAAAGAAAAATAAAGAAAAGGAAAATAAAGAAAAGTAGAATGATTATGAATTTTAAACTTGTCTTCACAAAGTCAAAGTTTTGAGCTCAGTTAAGACCTTTGAATTGTTAGTTCGTTCGGAATCTCATTTAGGTTAGGAATTATGAGTCAACAACCCTTAAGTTTTATGTTCCTCTATTAAGTCCAACTCAATAGCCTAGTCAGAACCGTCCCTTCAAACATATACTATTGTAACCTTGAAATGACAAGTACCATATGTATGAACTGTGTTAGCTCTTCCTAGATAAATTGTTGAGCTATCAAGTGGTTTCCTCCTTTGGTAACTCATCCCCGGGAATATGTATATTTCTATCTGAGTTTATGTACTTGCTAGTGTACAAAAAATGAGGGAGAAGCTAGAATAAGGAGAAAAGTAGTGGAAAAATACATGTGTAGTCACATTTCCTTGTAAAGCTCGACAAGTATGACCAAGACTTTAGCAAGAAGCGTGCCTTTTCTGATTTTTGGAGTTTTTGGTAGAGGCTTCTTTTGTGTATTTCTTTGTTTGACATTGCTTTGCATTCTTGTTTTGCCACGATGGATATAGAATCTTTTGTTCTGCCCATGTTATGGGGTCTTAGAAAAAATGTGTTAGCAGACCATCCCTCATCCAAAGCTTTATTTCAATCCATTCTCTAGTCGATAGATGTCCCTGGTACCAGAGAAAAAATTGGGTAGCAGTATCAGTTCTAGCAGTCTCCAAGAATGGTTCCTGAGCCTCCCTTGACCAAGAGGCCTAGTATCATCCCGACTTAGATTTCAAGGTATTTCAACAAGCCATCTTGGTTAGCTACGTGGCGAGTGCGAGGTCTCAAGTCAAGCTATCGTCTCAAGAGTCATACGGATGTCATGAAAGGTTCTAGTTAGACACATAAAATCGAATCATGAACACAATCTCATAGAACCTAAAGAATTAAGTCAAAGTGATCTGAAGCATCCCAATTCTAGTCCTCAATAGGTTCTGATAAAAATAAGTGGATTAAGGTCTAGGCTAAGCTCCAATCATCATATTTATTTAGACTTGTTCACTTTTCAAAATCATTCAAAAAAATGCTTATGCAATGCAGAAAATATTTTTGTGAAATTATTTTCTGATTTTGAATTTTTTTATGGATTTTTCAAAAATTGTTTTGTAAATTTTGTAGGGCTTTAATTTTTTTGCAAATATTTAGGATTTTTGGGATTTTGCAAATTTTTATGTGATTATTCAAAAATAAAAGAGTTAGTGTATTCACAACGAATTCAATACAAGGTATATACATGTATATAAGGAATTTTATACACTAATATAAATGTTTTATTTGAAGAATTTTTTCAAGGACATTATTTATAGGATTCTGACAATAGTTTGTAAACATTTTTATAAACATTTATCAAACATTTTGAAAACTTATTTTGCAAATAATTTACAAAATACTTTTACAAATCTTTTACAAACATAAAAGAGCTTATTTTTCAAATGGGTTAAAAATATTTTACAAAGATTTTTCAAAGATTTCAAAAAGATTTTTCAAGACATTTTACACCATTTTTGAGATCATTTTGCAAAATAGTTTCAAAACAAGTTTTACAAAATTTTCAAAAATTTCTACACATATTTATAGGAGTATATTATTTATAGTTTATTTATTGTATTCCCTTACCCAGTATAGTAGCCATATTTATTAAAAATACACAAGTACGATTTATGGCTAACATAAATATACGTACATATGACCTCCTATACTTAGCTCGAACTATCCCTCATAGTTATCAAATAGCAAAACGGAAGACATTACTCGTGCTATGTATAGAAAATCATATACTACACTGATCGAATAAAAGAATGCGAAGTTTATCGCCCCCCATACTTAGGATCAACTAATCCTAAGTATAGTAAATTGTACACAAAGCATGGATGATCGAGGGTTAGAATGAACAAATAAACAACTTCCCTTGTCCCCCTTTACTTAGGGGAAAATATCGCTAAGTATAGACAGAATATTAACAAGTTGAAAGACAAGAAAGAGAATAAATGAAGAGTAACCTGAATGCACTCATTCCCCGTATACTTAGGATGGAGTATATCCTAAGTATAACATAGATGAATGGGATGAATGAAACAACGGAGTAATTGAGGAATTGAAAATTGAAATAAAAAGAGAAAAGTAAGAGAAGAAGAAAAGAAGAATTAATAAAAAATATTTTTCGATGCATTATCCAAATCTTCTGATGCTGCAGCTATGAGATCTTCATCGAAAATCACATTAATTGAATCGACAATGGATATGAATGTATCATGCTCTAAATACGGCTTTAGCAACTGTCCATTAACTACAAATGCCTGTGCGTCAGGCTACTATTCTAATATGAGAATTATTCCATTGTCACGTGTAATCATCACAATGAAGGGCCCTATCCATTTACTTTTTAGTTTGCCCGGGAAAATATTCAATTTCGCATTGAATAACCACACCTCCTGTCCAAGCTCGAAACTCTTTCGTCTAATATGCTTGTCATGCCAATGTTTGACTTCCTCCTTATAAATAAGGTTATTATCAAATGCGAAGTCTATGAATTCAAGGAGTCTATTCATATCCGTCTTCTGTGTCTGACCACCTTTCTGTGAGTCAATATTGCAGATGTTTACTACCCATAAATATTTGTGGATCAACTCAACTAGCATGTGGCATGGTTTTCCATAAATAAGACGATAGGGAGACATACCAAGTGGAGACTTGTAGGAGGTATGATAAGACCATAGAGCTGAATCAAGAAACTGAGTCCAGTTCTTCTTATCTATCCTAAAAAGTTTATGCGAGGTTGTCTTGGTCTCCCTATTCCATAATTCGACCAAGCCATTCGCTTGTGGTGGTAAGGAGACACGATACAATGATCGATGTCATACTCGTTTACAAGCTTTACGACTTCTTTATTGACAAAATGGCTACGCCCATCTAAAATCAAAATATTTAGGATCCTGAACTACGAAATAATGTTGTCATTGAGAAAGTGACAAATGGTACGACTATCAACGGATCGAGCATGAATAGCCTCCACGCACCGACTCTCGTAATCAACGATAAGCATGATATATTCATATTCTTGACTGTTAGGAAATGGGCTCATAAAGTCAATGCCTGATGCATCAAAAAGTATCTGAGATCTAAATAAACTTAAGGGGCATCAAATCTTTAGAACTGAGGGTTGCTCCCTATTTCTGATAGTCGGTGGAACATTTCATATAAGTTGCAACATCTTTGAATAGTGTGGGCCGCATGATTCCACACTGCAATACTTTTGCTACCATTCTGCTTCTAAAATGGTGTACTTCATATTTGAGCTTATGACAGTGCTCGAGGACACTGGTGTACTCCTCCTAGGAATACACCGATGAGGAGTAATGCATCAATGCTGAATGCAATCTGCACCTTACCTGAAAAGGTATGGATCTTCCCACTGGTTGAAATGAAATCCAGACAAGAATTTATCCTTATTTATTGTCCAATCTTGTGGAACTTTATTAGAAACAAGATAGTTCATAATATCAGTATACTAGGGGAGAGAAGCAATACTGAGAATAGATTCATCTAGGAAGGTTTCTGATATCGGTACGCTGCTTAAGAAAGTACCTGATAGTTCAATTCTGCACAGCTGATCTACTTTCATATTCTTGACTCCATGTCTATCTATAATTTACAAATCAAATTTCTGGAGGAGAAGGATCCATCTGAACTGACATGACTTGTCATCCTTCTTATGCTATTGGTACCAAATAGCAGAGTGGTCAGTGTAGACAATTACCTTAGAACCAAAAAGTTGTGATCTGAACTTCTCGAGGGCGAATATGACTGCCAGCAACTCTTTCTCTGTAACTGTATAGTTTTTCTGTGCAGCATCAAGTGTTCTGCTGGCACACTGGATGTCATAGGGTATATTATCTCTTCTTTGACCTATCATGACCCCAATTGCAAAGTTTGAATCATTCGTCATGATTTTGAATGAGAGAGAGGTAGATGTAGGATGATAGCCTGAGTGACCAGTTCTTTAAGTTGATTAAAGGCTTAGAGAACCATTTGATCAACAACAAATTCTATCATTCGGTGAGATATCGAGCAATTTTGCCGAAGTCTTTGATGAATCTTCTGTAGAAACCAACATGCCCTAGAAATGACCTCACATTCTTGACAGTACGAGGTGGCTCAAGTTTAGAAATTCATACACCTTTGTCGGACACCCTCCATGCCTCTCTTGTAGACGCCATGACGCATCATAATTCCTTCTGTAACCATGAAGTGACTCTTTTCTCATGATAGAACCAAATTAACTTCACGACATCTCGTAAATACTCGATCTAGGTACACCAGACAAGCATTGAAACTATCATCAAAGACCGAGAAATCATCCATCAAAACCTTGAGAAGTTACCCATCATGTAGGCAAAAACAACCAACATGCACCTTTGGAATGTAGTGTGTGCATTACATAATCCAAAGGGCATCCGCTTGAACGCGTAGGTGCCGAATGGACATGTGAAAGTTGTTTTTTTCTTGATCTTCAAGATCAATTCCCACTTGGTTTTACCTATGAATCTCCATTTCATCACCTTTATTCTATCATTTTGTCCTTAAATACCCTAGTAAATGCGTGTAAATACCCTTAATTCATGCATTTTAACATCCATGCATCATTGTACAAAATGTGAATAAAATACTATTTTTAATGTCAAAATTATAGAATAAATAAAAGAAAAGAAAAAGAATAAAATATTGAAGATATTTTATGACCCTAAACCCCGAGACCTAGGCATCTCAATGACTAGGTCAACAAGGAATAAAGTAGGGGAAGATAAGGGCCAAAATACAATAGAATTCCCTTTTATTTATTCATTCTTTATTCATCGTGGGACATATTTTATTTTCCACTTTTTATACTTCAAATAAAGAAACTTTGTACATGAAAGTTGTAGATAATAAAATATAGAAAAATGCAAAATTGATTTCATACAAAAATAATATACAGAATAAAATTTATGCTCAGAATAAATTTCTAAAATCCCAACTTCCCAGACCCATATCTCTCAAATAAAACTCAAAATACATCAAAATCACTTTAATTGTATATAACTTTCAATAAGTTATTTAATGAAGGTGGTTTTATATTTTTTGGAGTTAAGGTGTGAAAGTTAGGTTTTGGACCACTATTGTATAGTTACGAGATTAAAAAATCATATTATTTATTATTTACTATTTTTTTATAATTTTATATTTGTATAATATTATAAATATTATTTATATTATTTTTACATATTAAAACTAAAATAAAACATCAAAGAAGTCATTAAAATAAATATGTATAGAAAATACATAATTAAAATACCTATATCTATAAATAAATATACCTATTTATTTAATTATATATATCATATCAAAAAAATATATAAAAATATATTTAAGTATATAAAAATAATTTATAATTTTATAAAATAATAAACCAAATGAATAAAATAAAAATAAAATACTTAAATACATAGATAAATATACCTATATATAAACCTTAAAAAGTAAATTGTAATAAACAACCTCTAAAAAACATAAAAATTGTAATAAAATAATTTATAAAATAATAAATATATCTCATTTTATAACCTAAAATTAAAAATTTCATTTATTACTTTTTATTGAATTTTTAAATAATTTCCAGTATGTTTTTACTGGTTGGTCCACGTAGACCAACCAGGAGGCCCGGTCAGTTGACCTCGGTCAAGTGACCGACCAACATCCTGTAGCTGTCAGAAACGCATGAGACCGCATCTACCCACTTTTTCTCCCATTGATGCAAGCATCGATTGGGAATGCTCTATAAACATCTTCTCTTCCTCGTTCATCGAGCATACACGCCCAACGATTATCTTCGGCTTTGGATCACTGCATCTCCTGATTGCACACACTTTCACGCACATAATTTTATTTTATAATTTGAAGCCTTTTATTTTTTATTAAAAATAAAAAACATCCCTTTTATCCCTGTTTATAATAGAAAACCCATAATAAATATAAAAACATTTTAAAAATTTTCAAAAATTATATTTTGTTTATTTATGTATTTTTAACCTTCAGACAATAAATAAATAAAAACTCTAAAAGAAAACTCAAATAATAGAAAAACTCTAAAAACCGTTATAAAATTTTATAAAATTCCCAAAAAACCAAAAAAATACATTTTCTGTTTTATATTTTTCCCTATATTATTATCATCATCTATATTTTAAAATTAATTTGAAGAATATTTGGATATGTTCTCCATTTTATATCTCTATTTTAATCTCGGGTATTTAATTAAACCTTGATTTAGGGTATTTTTCATTTTTAAAATATACAACAATTAGTAAAATTCCTAAAAACCATAAAAACAGTAAAAAATATTTTAAAACCCCCAAATATTTTATTTCTTTCATTATGATTTTTATTAGTATATATATAGTATTCCATATAGTATATATCGTATATATAGCTTTATATACATTAAAAGAAAAAGAAATTAAAAAATATAAAGGATATTTTATATAAAAATAGAAAATTAAAAATCAAAATACAAAAATATAAAATACGGAATAAAATAATAAATTAAAAATAAAAAAACTACATTAAAGATATAGACAAATAATTTCACAATCATCTTTTTGCGCATTTATTGCCCCGATCTAGCCGTTTGCTCCATGTGTTCGACACTCTACATACTTGCACTATACACACATTTTGTAGAGTTAAATAAAATAAATATTAACTCCACATTGTTTTTTATTGCTTAATTATCATTATGGGTTAATTGTTGATTAATATGGGTTCCTTGTAGGTTGTCACAACGATTGTGTCTCCGCCCTGTGTGAGATGTATTTTAGACCCGTGAAAAACCCTATTTATCAAATGGCACCGTTGTCGGGGAGCAACACCGCTTAGATTGGTTTTTTGCTTGATTGCAATCATTTGTCAATTTTTGTTCTTTATTTATTTTCTCTTTTATTTGATATACCTGTTTGAGCTGTCTAACTGTCCTCTCTTGTGGGACTTTGTGCGAGGTACCACGGATCGAGGGAGGCACTTTACTTTAGGTGCTTGTGCACCCATGTGAAGCTGTCTTCTGCTTGTCGACCTAGCACCCAGGCAGACTTAGAGGGAATTTTGAAGACAACACTTTTTGAGCATTTATTTTCTGTATTTATTTATTTGTGTAATTTGAAGTGAGAGAGACCACTTTATTTGTAATAATTCAGGACTCTACCACACTTCACTTCTCACGAGGTCCAATGCCTGAGGGATTGTTTCCTTGGGGGCCTCATCGGTTTTTGTCATGTTTTCTTCACATTTTTTCATTTGTTTTCCAATTTTGTTTTCTTTCTTTTGTGTGATTGAGCCCTAGATTTAGGAACTGTTTGTCGATAATATTAGGTCCAAACACTTAATTACCATTGCATGCTCCTATAGATACGTTTGTACTTAGTCAAATTATAAATTACTTCCTATTTGGATTTGAGATCGAGCACCGAGATAGGAGCTATACAATGCTTACAGGATCCACTGTGGCGGACACTGATGCACTTCAGAGATAGGACTTTTGGATCTCTCTTCTAGATATTTAGCATCTTGTTCTTCACGATAGTAGCAGTTATTCATCTAGGGCAATTTCATCGACTTGCGTCAGCATATAGATAGGTTTCATTTCTGCTAAGCATCTTTGCATGTAGAGTGCTGGAGGCAAGGTGAGCATTTACGCCTTAGCATTCATCATTGTTTTTATCGCTTGCATTGCTTTTCCGACTCTCCCTTTGATTTTGACCACTTAGGTGCCTAAAGGAATTGACTCCTCAATACGCTTGTGCATTTCTTATTAAAAATACAAAAAAAGTGATAACAGAAAAATTGGGACTGCTAATATTACTCGACCCTAAAAAAGACCCAAAAAGAAAATATTTGTTTTGGGGAGAGTAATCCCCTCATTGTCTTTGTTTTACATTGCTCGCGTACACACTAAGGAGTAATACCAAAATCCTATTCATCCTTCCTAAGTGGTTGTACAATTTCGACTTCTCACCTAACTCTAAAACAAACAAGATAAAAAGACCACACTTTTGTGATTTTCACCGAGTTGAGTAGGTGAATTGAGGGGTATGTTTGTTTTGCGTGCATTTGTTTGTGTTTGCTTGTGTGTACTCTAGATCGTCTCAGCACTTTTGCGCCATTCTCTTCACTTCTCTTGACTTGACCATCGTGCTCTATTGATCACTTTTCTCTTTGTTTCGAGATGGTTGACTAGAGCGAATTTTATCTGGACTTTGTGTATCCCTCATACCCTCCAGCTGGTCCGCCTCCTTTTTTCCAGGAGGATTTTTCTCCTGATTTTTGTACATACCCGTCTCAGCCTCAATATCAGGACTCGGACCTTTATCCAAATCCCCTTCACTTCCATATCTTCCACCTTCACATCCACCTGAGACTGACCTGTTGGAGTCACCTCTCACGACTTCCATACTTGAGACCTTGTCCCAGTTAATGGAGCATATGAATTCGAGGATTAACAACCTCATTTGCCTAAATAAGAGGCCTATTGATGCTTCATGATCTGACGATATTGATTCACTTAAGGATTTTCATGAGAGCTTGCAATCGCCAAAAATACAAAAAAATGAGAAAATTTTAAGAATACAAAAATATTTCGAGAGACACATGATCGAGTCAGACTATGAGGAGAGGGACCACATGCCAGACCATTTTACCACACCTGCACTCACATTTAATCCCATCTCTAACCCTGAGGATGCCACTGTACAGACTACTCTTGGCATTCCTGGTGTATATGGTGATTCTGATCTTCTCCCTTGTATGGAGGAGGTCCAAAAATTAAAAAAATATTGACTGAACCTGAAGTATTGGCCACCACTCAAGAGATCATCCAAGCCCCACATCAGCAGGCCATGGCCCATTTACCTACTTCTCTTCAAAAGAAGAGAAAGCAGAGGAGCAGATATGAGTGTCATATCTTGACCATGGCCTCTGCCCATGCCATCACGCACCGTCCCATTCCTAGGAAAAGGAAGACAACTACTCCATTCATTAGTTTCACCATCTTTGACCACACTTGTGATCACACTCTCCTTGATGGTGGCGCTTCGATTAGCATATTACCCTTCTCGCTGGTACAGTTTCTTCACATAGGGACTCTCAAGAAAACTAGGATGATTGTTTAGTTTGATGATGGATCAATAAAGAGGCCGAAGGGTATTCTAGAGAACTCCATCATTTCGATTTAGGGCATGAGCTATACTGTTGACTTTGTCATTTTGCCCATGGAGGCCTCCACTGGGGAACACTCTCCAATCATCCTAGGAGGACCATTCCTCGCCTCTGCAAGAGTCATTATTGATTATGGATCAGGAGAGATTCGCTTCCGTCCTGTTAACGAAAGCAAGGTGATCATCACTGCACCCACTGCCGATCAGAGACCTACACCTGATGGAACTTCACATATCTTAGATGACCCCAAGGACCATGACCTTGATGAGACTATCAAAGACTTTTATTGTATGTTGGATTCCACCAAGACCTAAGAATTCCTCCCCAAGGCGGAATACTCAGAAAGCATGGACCTCAGAGTTCCTTCTTCTAGTGTTTGGCGATGTGTTGATGACATCTGCAGGATTTACACGATCAACACCTTAGAGTGGAGGGTAGATATTGATGAGACTAAGGCTGAATTTGATTTGGTTTGTTTTATTCAGGAATTCAGGCCTTTTGATGAGAATGATGATCTAGTTGAGTCTGTAGAGGATGAACATGATTCGACTACTTCCACTGATAAGTTCGTTCCTTTTGATTTTGACTTAGGAGAGACCTCGCAGGACAACCTTGACTCTACTTCTTCCGGTGATCAGTTCATCCCTTTTCACTTCGACGCCAGCGAGAGACCCAAGGTCAGACCTAGCCACACTTCTTCCACTGACCCGTCTATGCCTTCTCACTCTGTGACTGCTGACGATCTTCACTAGGTCTCTCCTGATCAGCTTCCATCTATTGTGGACCCCGATATGTACATGCACCTTGTCAGATCCATTCTTCAACGGTCTCTCAAGAAGATTCGCTTTCGACCTTCTTGACCTCTGTATATCAACTCTGTTGTATATTCGCTTTCATTTTCCTATATTCATCTATCGTATTTCTCATCCACCCCATTCTCATGGGTGCCTTGCTTAGGACGTACTTTGTCCTAAGTATAAGGGGGTGGATGAGCTGAGTGTTCAGTCTTCGTTCTGTTTCATCGCTCTTGTTGTTGCCTATACTTAGGATTTCTTTTACCCTAAGTATAGAAGGAGTGGTGTGTACATACTCTTTCATCTTCTTCCATCTTCAAACCTCTTTTCTTCTTTTCTTCTTTTCCTTTTCCTTTTTTTATCGAAAAGGTGTCGCCCCCTTTTGTCAATCTTCTATATTTAGGATGTATTTTGTCCTAAGTATAGAGGGGTGAACACCCCAAGTTCTTTCATTCTTTGATCCCCTCCACTATCTCCTGTTCTTGTTTATACTTAGGGATATCTTACCCTAAGTATAGGGGGAAACATTCTGAGTACGATCTGTTCATTCCCACCCTTGACCTTCCCAGCTTTGTGTATAGTCTACTATACTTAGGATTATTTGATCCTAAGCATATGAGGGAAGGTCAACTTTTCATTTGTTCATTTCTTCGTTCATTTATTCCTTAGACTTTTCTATGCTCAGTACGAGTTATGTCTTCTCTTTTTCTCTCTGATCTATGAGGACATAGCTCAAGCAAAGTATAGGGGGGTCGTATATACTTCATGAATCTACGTTTCATCATATTTATTCTATTATTTTGGCCTTAAAAACCCTAGTAAATGCGTGTAAATACTGTTAAATCATGCATTTTTAGCATTCATGCATTTGTATACAAATTGTGTATAAAATACAATTTTTAAAGCCAAAATTATAGAATAAAGAAAAGAAAAGAAAAAGAATAAAATATTGCAAATATTTTATGACCGAAACCCCGAGACCTAGGCATCTCGATGAATAGGTCGACAAGGAATAAAGTAGGGGGAGATAAGGGTAAAAACACCAATAAAATACCTTTTATTTTACTCATTCTTTATTCATTTTGGGACCTATTTTTGGTTCCACTTTTTATACCTCTAATAAAGAAACTTTGTACATGAAAGTTGTAGATAATTAAATTAAGAAAAATACAAAATTTATTTCACAGAAAAATAACGCACAGATAAAAAGTTATGGTCTGAATAAAATTCCAGAATCCCAACTTCCCAGACTCGTATCTCACAGATGAAAACTCCAAATGTAGCAAACTCACTTTTAATTGTATATAGTTAAAAATAAGCTATTTAATGGCGTTGTTTCACATTTGGTGGAGCTACGGTTTGAAAGTTGAGTTTTGGGCCCTTGTAGTATACTTGTATAGATTAAAATATTCAGTTTATTTATTATTCTTTATAATTTTATATTTTTATAATTATGTAAATATTATTTATAATATATTTGTATACTAAAATCAGAATAAAACACAAAAGAAATGCAAAATAAAATACATGTATAAAAAACACATAGGTATTATACCTATAGATATACCTACACAATGTATACTTCTATTTTATTAAATACATAAAACACCTCAGAAAAATAAAATAAAATTATATTTAAGTGTATAAAAGTATTTTATAATTTTATAAAATAATAAACAAAAATAATAAAATTAAAATTACAAAAAATAAAACAATAGAATATATAGGTAATTATACCTATATAGGCCTAAAATAGTAACTTGTAAATATAGGCCTCTAAAAAATAAATAAAAAATACCATAAAATAATTCATAAAATAATAAACATTTTTTATTTTATAACCAAATTTTAGTTACGTCATTTTCTATTTTTAAAGGATTTTACAAGGATTTTTTCCAAGGATTTTTCTGGTTGGTCCACGTGGACCAACTAGAAGGCGCCCTTGGTTGACCTCGGTCAACTCTCTGACCGAGATCTGGGCCTTGTTAGATCTGAGTTTTTGACCATTTTCAACCTTTTCTTGAGACTTCGTCTTGCATCCTCTGATGTGAAAGCCTTCACATCTTTTTGTCCTTGATGAAAGGTGATTCACGCCCAAGTGAAACACCGGGGATTGGACCCACGACTCGGTCCATCTTCATCGATCTTTGACGCCACTTCGTCAACCCTACAAAAAGAACCCCCGACTTCCCTTTGATGTTTGATCCCTCTTCCACCGTTGAAACCCTAATCCCTTGAGCCCATCAGCCTCCTGGTGACAGTGGGAAGCCGTAGAGCTCGATTCGAAGTTCATCGGTGTCGAATCAAGGTGTGATCCACCTCACTACCAAAGCTCCGCCACCAAGCTCGACCATGGTCTCCCGGTGAGCGTTACGCCTCCTTCCTTTTCCATTTTGTAGCCTTAGCCTTAGATAGCGTAGATCAGCAACAGGTTTTGATTCCTTAGCTTCGTTCATCGTAAATTCACAAATCACTCCACGGCGGAGCTTCGCTCCGCCACCGTGTTACGCCTCATCCACCGGTTGACTTGACTCGCTTCCGCCTCCATCCTCTTTCCCGTCACTCCATTGTTCCGCTCCATCCATCCATCACCCTCGATCTCGCCCAGATCGAGCGACCTGAGCTCCCCTCTCGGCCGATCGCTGGAGCTCCACGCTCGAGCCACCACTCGCCTCCATTGCACCATCTGAGGATACCCGTAGCTTCTCCTGGTTTTTGTGCGACTAACCCTGCAGGTCAGAGCCAAGGAGGAGGCTCCATCGAGCCTCGATGTTCCAGGGAGTAGCCGCCTAGGTTACCTCCGCCGTCCGACCGCTTCAAGCCATCTCAGGCTCGCCTGAGACTGTCGTTCGACACGGATCATCCCCAGGTCCCTTTTGCCCTTGGTCCTGGGCCGGGAGAGGCCGTGTGTCGGCCACAATCGACGATTGAAGCAACCCCAGGTGGTGTTCTTCCACCATCCTCGAGGATCGTCCGATCACGAGCACGTACCAGATTCACCCTCAGCCGTTGGATGATCGAGAGCAGCGGCCGTTGAATCTTCATTGACGATCTAATCACAGCCGTTGAAGCCGAACCGTCATCGCGTCACCAGGGAGCGCCACGCATCAAGTGAATCCATCTCCACCGTCCGCTCCCACGCAAGGCCTGGGTATTTTGCACTATTTACCCTAGCCATTTTTGTATTTAGTTTTATAGTCCTAAAACTTTAATTTTCAGTACAAAAAGTTTTGTAATAATTGCGATTAGACCCCTAACTTTCCAGATTCACACTTCAGTCCTCGGCCACATCACCTCACGTGACCGGGCCACGTGTTTTTGGGTATTTTGCATTTTTGATCCTGAACTTTTATGTATTTGCAGTTATACCCCTATGCATAGTGATTTAAATAAATTTCCGGGTTAATTACACTCGTGTCCTGCCGATTTTTATTTTTTGCAAATATACCCCTGTGAACAACAGATCACGTGTATCGCGCATGTATTTTTGGTGAAATTTGCAACCAAGCCCCTGGATGTTTTTTCTAATTGCATATATGCCCCTGTCAGGCTTAGTATTTTTGTGTGTTTGTCTTATTTATTTCACGCATCATTAAAATCCCAAAAATTCCACAAAAATTATTTTAAGCCCCTGTAACTTGCTCTTTCATGCCACATTTTTGCATTGTATTTTTATTGCATTTTCATATTAATTATAAATCAAAACATGCATTTTCAGTACTGTCTAACTTAGAAAATCCCTAGAAATTAGCAAAACACCTCGAAAAATTCCAAAAAAATACCTATTGTGTGTTTTATTCTATTCTAGTGTCAATCCAAAAATCACTAAAAATCTCAAAACAAAAACCTTCAAAATTAGAAAATACTCAAAAACTTCAAAAAAGTCTAAAAAATCTTAGAAAACTCTAAAAAATGAAAACTTAGAGAACTCTAAAAAATGAAAACTCAGGTTCTGTAGGTTCCCCATTTTATTACCTTTAATTTAAAATTAATTTTGGAAAATTTTGTCACTGTTTGATATTTTCCATTCCCATTTTGATTTCGGCTAACAAGTTAGGTATTGTTTTCCCTTATTTTAGCTTTTAAAAAATACCAAAAAGATTCTGAGAAATCCCCAAAAATAACAAAAATAGTAAAAAATTACAAAAGACCAAAAATATTTTATTTCTTAATTTTTAACTATTTTCTCTATTTTTATAAATAGCCTAGCATCTCTTTCCTTATATTATATATATTTTCCAATACTAAAAAATAATAAAAAAATATATAAAATATCAAAAGAAAATAAAAAATCAGAAAATTAAAAATCAAAATACAAAATTATAAAAAAAATAAAAAAGATAAAAAAATATATAATTAAAAACCCACAAAAAAATTCAGATTGGCTAAGTAGTTCACTAGACCTAGGTAGTGGCTTTTTGTCTGCACACTCTACACCTTTGTTTCCTATGTTCGACCCCTACTTGCTTGCCATTGTACATTATTAGTAGGGTATATTAAATTTTGATCCTTGCTCTTGATTGTTTAATTAATTGTGTGGGTTAATTGTTGACAAACATGAAAGCTTGAGTAGTCGCCTCAGCGACAGCGAGTCTGATTTGTCAGACCACTATTTAGCGGCTCTCGCATCCTCGTTTTTCAAATTGCATCGTTGCCGAGGAGCATCGACTTGTAGAGTACATTTATGTCTTTTATCTGCTTAGCCATTTTTGATTATCTGTTTTAGTGCATAATTTGCTTTGAACTGTCTGACACCTCTTCTTGTTTTCTTGCGAGGGACCACTGACCAAGGAGGATCGCCTAGGGGATCCTACGCAGCCTTGGGAGGAGGAGCCGACTATTCTACCCTAGCCGATAGGAGAGAGCAGTAGAGCTTGAGAGAGAGAGAGATAGTTAGATTTTTCCTATTTTTGTGAGAGAGAGTAATTTGAATTGTAATAATACAGGTACACTCGGACACTCAGGACTTTCGGGCCTAACTTCCAGGTGTTTGTTCACTTGGGGACCCACCGCGGCTTTCTTCGTGTTTTACCGCTGTAATTTTTCGGTTTTGATTTCCTTTTTCTTTTCTTTTGTTGATTGATCCCTTAGTTCTAGGATTTTGCTTGATCGAGTAGATTAGGTCCAAACACCCTAATAACCATTGCATGTACCTATAGTGCGTATTTGGGCTTAGTTAACATAAACAGTTAACCACTATTTTTCGATCCGTCGCACCGCGAGCTCATCCCGCCAAGCGCTTCTCCTGGACTCGATTTGTCGAGAGGAGGAGGGGTGAGTCTAGACCGGACTCTAGGATTGGAGAGTAGTAGTTGACTTGTGGTTCTTCACGTAGAAATTGCCTACTTAGGACGATTTCCGCTAGCATATCGGCATGTAGTTTAGGTTTAAAAATTTCTTCTTTGCATCCCGCATGGAGAGAGCTGGAGGCATTGTAAGTCTTTCTATCTTAGCATCCATCATTTAGGCACAAAGGTGAGATTTCCATCTTGATGCCGAATTGCACGGCTTTTCCGACTCTTTTCTCCCTCTGTTTTTGGATCAAGTATAAATCAAGAAAAAACAAAATCGTTAGGCGCTTGTTTGAATCTATTCAAAAGAAGCGATAACATCAAAAAAATTAAAAAAGGGACTGCAAAGAAAATTTGACCTAAATAAAATTGGTAATTGGATTCATTGATTGGGGAGAGTAACACCCTCACTTGTATTCATGTTACATGGGAACGTCTCCTTCCAAGTGAGTTGAGCGGCTTCGTAAGGATTAGAGCCAAAAATCCAGCTTTGTGGCTGCCTTGTGTATCACCTGGATTTCTGAAGTATTGGCGCTACTATCGTACATAGGCGAGTAGGACTTGGTAATCATTGGTGACTCACTATTGTGTGAGCATCGACCTTATCCGAAGTACCGAGCATAGGCCACGCCTTCACGGGTGTGTCTGTCTCACCGTCTGCGTCCGAGTAGGGGTCTTGCACGCTCACGGGTGATTTTGTTGCGAGCGAGATCCGAAGTATCGGTTTCGCCTATCGACTTCCTCCCTTATTTCTTTGGCTGAGTAGGGATCCAGGAAGGGTTACAAGGACTTCAAAAAGCGCAGGCTACAGGTTATACAGGAGGAGGACAAGTACGGGAATACTTTTCCAGCAGTACTCTCGCTTCTATAGGCATAGCGCTCTAAGGACTCGTTAAAAGATAATTTTCTGAATTCAAGCTAAAAATAACAAAGATAAAAGCCGAACCTTCACGGCTTCACATGTTGAGTTGGTGAATCCCCTTATTTTGTGTTTGATTGCTAGTCGCATTTAGGTCAAGATCAAAAATATCGCGTCTTTGCGCAAATTTTGTTCTCCTTCTATTTGACCCTTGCTCATTGTGAGCCTTCTACTGTTTTACAATCCTTTTATTTCTTGTTTACCCTCGTGCTCTTCATCCATCATGTTTTCCTCTTGACCTTCTCAAGATGTCATCACACAGATGGTTCAGTCGGGACCTCGCTGACGCCCACATCGATTCCGTGTCGGCAACGTCTTCCATAAAGAGGGGTGATCTCCAAGAAGTTAGTTCGGATCTTGCGAATGTCTCCTTGGACTCCCCTATTCTAGCTTCTTTCAACACTTGCCTTTCACCAATAAATCCGTTGTTCGGGATGGACTCGCAACCTGAATTAGCTCTTCCCCTTCAAATAAACCGAGATTACTCTTGTCCTCGAAATAACCCCTTGTGGATGGAGATAGATTTCAGTCAATATCCTATGCTTCGTTCACAATATTCTGGGATTGACCTTAATTCCATATTCATCTCAACAGCGGGTGCTCATGAAGATACTGATCAGGGTTTACTCCGTCATGCGGATTCTCCACCCGATCACGAGCCATAAATTCAAGTTCAATCTGAGATGGCAGGTGGAAGAGGAAAGGGACCACAGCCCCCACCTGAACCTGAAGTCAATCCGGGGGAAGGGTAGTCCACCACGTAGAATGAAGTTAACAGTCAGTTGCTGGCTTCCATTCAAGCCATCCAGCAACAGTAGACTAATCAAGCCTTGGCCCAGACCACCTTCCGAGATATACTGAATGATCTGAGGAGGAGGGCCGATGCAAGAGATGATCGCAAGGAGGATGATCCGAATCAAGAGCCCCATTTTGAAGAAGTCAGAGATGAGTTCTCAGTGGGAGGACCAGAATTTGATGCAGCAGAAGCTGAGCCACCGACAACCATCAAACAAGTCAGGTCATTCTTGGGCCATGTCGGTTTTTACCGACAATTCATCAAAGATTTTAGCAAATTGGCCAGACCATTGACTGAGTTGCTCGGCAAGGAGAATGAATTCATTATAGACGATCGCGTGCTCCTTGCCATTAATCAGTTGAAAGAACTCATCACACATGCCCCTGTCTTACAGCCACCGATTTTGACTCAGCCTTTCGAGATAATGACTGATGCATCAGATTATGCCATCGGAGCTGTACTGGGACAAAGGAAAGATAATGTACCATTTGCGATTCACTACGCTAGCTGAACGCTCGATGAAGCCTAGCAGAACTACACTGTCACTGAAAAGGAGCTGCTAGCGGTAGTTTTTGCCCTGGAAAAGTTCAGATCCTACCTCCTTGGATCCAAAGTAATCATTTACACTGATCATTCAGCCATTCGGTATTTACAGCAGAAGAAGGATGCCAAACCACGTCTCATTCAGTGGATCCTTCTCCTACAGGAATTTGACTTGGAAATCAAGTTAAACCTGGGGTAAAGAATGTAGTGGCTGATCATCTGTCAAGGCTTCCTGAGCCGGAATCTCCTGAGCTGAACTTGCAGCCGATCATAGAGACCTTTCCAGACGAGGCAATTCTGTTTGTCACCTCGCTTCCTTGGTATGCAGACATTGTGAATTATTTGGTGACCAAGAAAATCCCACAGGATTGGCCTAAGTTGAAAATAGACAGATTCTTGTCTAAAATCCAATTCTACCAGTGGGAGGATCCGTATTTGTTTCGTGAGGGAGCAGATTGTATCTGGAGAAGGTACATTCCTCAGGAGGAAGTTCCAAGTGTCCTCGCTTTATGTCATGACCAAGATTCTGGAGGACATCATTCAGGAAAACGAACGACAGCAAAAGTTCTTCAAAGTGGCCTTTGGTAGCCTTCATTATTCAAAGATGTTGATGATTATGTCAAATGCTGCATTGACTGTCAGAAGATGGGCAGAACCATAGGAATGAGAGACATAATGCCTCTGAAATACATTCAGATATCAGACGTCTTCGACGCATGGGGGATCGACTTTATGGGCCCGTTTCCCAACAGTCAAGGCTATGAATATATTCTGCTTGCTGTTGACTATGTAAGTCGCTGGGTGGAGGCTATTCCCTCCCGAACTGCCAACAGTAGGACTGCCTATCGATTCTTGAGAGATCACATCATAGAACGATTCAGGATTACCAAGATTCTCATATCTGACGGGGGTAGTCATTTCATAAACAGAGAGGTGAAGAAGCTGACTCAAAAATTCTGCATTGAACAGCGTGTTGCTTCACCCTACCACCCGCAGTCCAATGGCTTAGCTGAATGTTCAAATAGGGAGATCAAGACAATTTTACAGAAGCTTGTGCGTCCGGATCGCAAGATTTGGTCTCAGCTACTTGATTCCGTTCGGCGTATAGAATAGCGTACAAGTCACCCTTGGGAATGTCTCCCTACCGCCTTATGTATGGCAAGCCATGTCATTTGCCCATTGAACTCATTCACAAATCTTTATGGGCCATTAACATCTATAATTTGGACTCCAAGCAAGAGGGAAAGAACAGAAAATTGGATCTGAACAGATTACTGGAATTCAGAGATTATGCATATGACAACATCCTGATGTACAAGGAGAAGGTCAAAACATGGCATGACAAGCATATCCGCCGTAAGTCCTTCGATCCAGGTCAGAAGGTGTGGTTGTTTGATGCAAAATTAAAGATCTTTCCAGGAAAATTGAAGAGTAAATGGACTGGGCCGTTTATGGTTTGGCAGGTGCGTGACAACGGAAGTGTATTGATATCTAATTTATCAGCTGACGCACATCCATTTATAGTCAATGGACAGCTTCTGAAGCCATACCTTGAACATGATACATTCATGGCGGTTATTGACTCGCTTGAAGTAATCTACAAGGATGAGCAGGATATCTCCAAAGAGGCAGAGGAAGGCCAAGCAGAGCAAAACATTTTTGAATGACTTTTTCTTCTTTCCTTCTTTTCAATCTCTTTCATCCTCTTCTACCAACATGATGTCATCCCTTTCATCATTGGTACACTTAGGATGTACTTTATCCTAAGTGTAGGGGGGATGCGCATCCCGAGTTGTTCATATCCACTTTCACCTCTTTTCTTCTTTTCTTCTTTTCCTTTTCTATCTTCTATATCTATCAAACAGGTGCCGCCCCCTTGTAGAAAGTCTTCTATACTTAGGACATACTTTGTCCTAAGTATAGGGGGTGTGCACCCCGAGTTCTTTCATTTCGATCCTCTCCATTGTCTCCTCTTCTTGTCTATACTTAGGGATATCTTACCCTAGGTATAGGGGGAGACAATCCGAGTATGATCTGTTCATTCCCACCCTTGACCCTCCCTGTGTTGTGTACAGTCTGCTATACTTGGGATTATTTGATCCTAATTATAGGGGGGACGGTCAACTTCTTATTGGTTCATTTATTTATTCTTTAAACTTGCCTATACTTAGTACGAGTTATGTCTTCTCTTTTCTCTCCGATCTATGAGGACATAGCTCAAGCTAAGTATAGGGGGGGTCATATATACTACGTATATACTTTAGCCATAACTCGTACTTTTGTATTTTCTTAATAATATGGCTAAGAGTTCTTTAAAAATTCTTAAAAACCTTAACAAAAAGATGTTACCATTCCTCAAATTCTTTTTGTATATACTGAATAATAAATCATGTGAAAATATTTTTTGAAAATGTTTGAAAAATAGTCTGAAAATCTTTGTGAACATCTATTGAAAACTATTTTGAAAATATTTTGTTACATGTTTTCAACCTTTGTAAAAATGCGTGGTTTGTAAAAATTCTTTTCTTTGTGTGAAATAAAATGTTTGAAAAATGATTTGCAAATGGTTTGAAAAATGGTTGCAAAAATAATTGAAAAATCTATCTATACTGTTTGAAAACCTTTGCAAAATGATTTTCAAATGGGTGTACATGTTTGTAAAATATTTGTAAAATTATTTTGGACTATATTTTTCAAAATTGATTAAAAAATATGTGTCAAATAAGTTAGAGGAATATATACATCTCACCTAAAATTCTTTATTGTACCTATAAAATTGATCACTTACCCTTGTAAATTCTTAAAATCCTCTTCTTGTATATATAAGAAGCACTCCTGTGTAAATATTTTAACCTAGCTTTTAGCCAAAATCTTTTTGTTTTCAAAAATCCCAAAAAGATTTGCAAAATTAAAATCCAAAAACACTTGAAAAATCTTTTTGAAAAATAAAAAATGCATATGCATCATCATCATCATCTCTTCAAAAATCTATAAAAAGTTCAAAATCTTTGAAAATTGGATCACAAAAATATTTTCTGTATTGCATTGCATAGCATTCGCATTTTTCGGATTGAGTTTGATAGTTGAACAAGTCTAAGTAAAATCCGGAGATTGGAGCTTGATTGGATCTTAAAATCTACCTAATAACAGGAACTTTATAGGAACTGGGTTTGAGGTACTTCAGGTCTAGTTGACTTAATTCTTTGAGGATCACGATACTTGGTTCAATGGATTCTTGACTGCCTAAGTAGAGTATTTCGGAGCACACGCACGACTCTTGTTGATAATGACCTAACTTGGACACCGACACCTTTCACATGGCTCAACTCAGTTGGAGTGGTGAGGGGATTGGATTTGCCGGTATGAGACGCACACAAGTGGTAACATTTGTCCTCCTCTAGGGAGGGAAGTGCACCCCAACCCGTCCAATGATGAGGAAGTCCGAAGACAGGAGACTGTGGGTTGCAATAAATCTTCAAAAAAGGGATAGTCTACTGGCTCAAGAGGAAAAACTCCTTATGTAAATGCTGCTGTGAATAGTATTTCAAAAAAAAAGGTCAGGCATGTATAAAAATAAAAAAAGCCTGCAAAGTATGTACAAATGTTGTAAAGCCAATAAGCAAGCTAGAGTTCCAAAGTCAAATATGTGAGCCTGCAGCTGGATGACTTGACTACACTGGTCTTGCATCCTAGGATAGGTAGCTAAACTGGCTACCGTCCATTCTTCTCTTCACCCCCTCCTCTTGAGTTGGTTGACACTTGAACTTAGAAGGGAATACCGCGCTACTCGAGGATGGAGTTGTTGGATTGGGGAATCATTGGGTTGTCGTACTGGAAAAGTCAGTTTCTTTGCCATTCTAGTTGGGGAGAGCCACCATCACTTACACTGTACGAGTTAGATTCATAGTCGTAAGAGTTTGCGTATGAGTTGAGATATTTCTGACCTGGCGATTGAGGAAGACTTGGGCAGAGTTTTGGATTCTCAGGGACTGTTGAATTTCAAATTTGGTTCTCACTAGGGTTCCGCCCGCACTAAAATTCCAAAGGTCCTACTTAAGCTCCAAACTTTGATTTTGTGAAGACAAGTTTGACAATTAAATTTAGTCCATTTTTTGTCTTTTTCTTTTCTTTGTTTTTCTTTTCTGCACTTATTGCATAAGTGTTTGCTAGGGACTAGCAAAGGCAAGTATAGGGGGATGATGAATCTACGTTTCATCATCTTTATTCTATTATTTTGGCCTTAAAAACCCTAGTAAATGTATATAAATACTGTTAAATCATGCATTTTTAGCATTCATGCATTTGTGTACAAATTGTGTATAAAATACAGTTTTTAAAGCGAAAATTATAGAATAAAGAAAAAAAAAAGAAAAGAAAAAGAATAAAATATTGCAAATATTTTATGACCCGAAACCCTGATACATAGGCATCTCGATGAATAGGTCGACAAGGAATAAAGTAGGGGGAGATAAGGGTAAAAACACCAAGGAAATACCTTTTATTTTACTCATTTTTATTCATTTTGGGACCTATTTTTGGTTCTACGTTTTTACCTCTAATAAAGAAACTTTGTACATGAAAGTTGCAGATAATTAAATAAAGAAAAATACAAAATTTATTTCACAGAAAAATAATGCACAGATAAAAAGTTATTGTCTGAATAAAATTCCAGAATCCCAACTTCCCAGACCCGTATCTCACAGATGAAAACTCTAAATGTAGCAAACTCACTTTTAATTGTATATAGTTAAAAATAAGCTATTTAATGGCGGTGGTTTCACATTTGGCGGAGCTACGGTTTGAAAGTTGAATTTTGGGCCCTTGTAGTATACTTGTACAGATTAAAATATTCACTTTATTTATTATTCTTTATAATTTTATATTTTGTAATTATGTAAATATTATTTATAATATATTTGTATACTAAAATTAGAATAAAACACAAAAGAAATGCAAAATAAAATACATGTATATACAACACATAGGTATTATACCTATAGATATACCTGCACAATGTATACTTCTATTTTATTAAATACATAAAACACCTCAGAAAAATAAAATAAAATTATATTTAAGTGTATAAAAGTATTTTATAATTTTATAAAATAATAAACAAAAAAATTTAAATTTTAAAAAAATAAAACAATAGAATATATAGGTAAATATACCTATATAGGCCTAAAATAGTAACTTGTAAATATAGGCCTCTAAAAAATAAAAAAAATTACCATAAAATAACTCATAAAATAATAAACATTTTTTATTTTATAACCAAATTTTAATTACGTCATTTTCTATTTTTAACAGATTTTGCAAAGATTTTTTCCAAGATTTTTTCTGGTTGGTCCACGTGGACCAACTAGAAGGCGCCCTTGGTTGACCTCGGTCAACTCTCTGACCGAGGTCTGGGCCGTGTCAGATCTGAGTTTTTGACCATTTTCAACCTTTTCTCGAGGCTCCGTCTTGCATCCTCTGATGTCAAAGCCTTCGCATCTTTTTGTCCTCGATGAAAGGTGATTCACGCCCAAGTGAAACATCGGGGATTGGACCCACGATTCGATCCATCTTCATCGATCTTTGACGCCACTTCATCAACCCTACAAAAAGAACCCCCGACTTCCCTTCGAAGTTTGATCCCTCTTCCACCGTTGAAACCCTAACCCCTTGAGCCCATCAGCCTCCTGATGACAGCGGAAAGCCGTAGAGCTCGATTCGAAGTTCATCGGTGTCGAATCGAGGTGTGATCCACCTCACTGCCGGAGCTCCGCCACCAAGCTCGACCTTGGTCTCCCGGCGAGCGTTTCGCCTCCTTCCTTTTCCATTTTGTAGCCTTAGCCTTAGGTAGCGTAGATCAGCAACAGGTTTTGATTCCTTAGCTTCGTTCATCGTAAATTCGCAAATCACTCCACGGTGGAGCTTCGCTCCGCTACCGTGTTACGCCTCATCCACCCGTTGACTCGACCCGCTTCCACCTCCATCCTCTTTCCCGTCACTCCGTCGCTCCGCTCCATCCATCCATCACCCTCGATCTCTCCCAGATCGAGCGACCCGAGCTCCCCTCTCCACCGATCGCCGGAGCTCCACACCCGAGCCACCACTCGCCTCCATTGCACCATCTGAGGATACCCGTAGCTTTGCCTGATTTTTGTGCAAGGAGGAGGCTCCATCGAGCCTCGACGTTCCAGGGAGTAGCCGCCCAGGTTACCTCCATCGTCCGACCGCTTCAAGCCATCTCAAGCTCGCCTGAGACTGTCGTTCGACGCGGTTCATCCCCAGGTCCCCTTTACCCTTGGTCCTGGGTCGGGAGAGGTCGTGTGTCGGCCACAATCGACGATTGAAGCAACCCCAGGCGGTGTTCTTCCACCATCCTCGAGGATCGTCCGATCACGAGCACGCACCAGATTCGCCCTCAGCCGTTGGATAATCGAGAGCAGCGGCCGTTGGATCTTCATCCTAATCACAGCCATTGAAGCTGAACCGTCACCGCGTCACCAGGGAGCGCCACGCGTCAAGTGAATCCATCTCCGCCGTCCGGTCCCGCGCAAGGGCTAGGTATTTTGCACTATTCACCCTGACCCTTTTTGTATTTAGTTTAGTCCTAAAACTTTAATTTTCAGTACAAAAAGTTTTGTAATAATTGCGATAAAACCCCTTAACTTTCCATATTCGCACTTTAGTCCTCGGCCACGTCACCTCACGTGTCTGGGCCACGTGTTTTTGGGTATTTTTCATTTTTGATCCTGACTTTTATGTATTTGCAGTTATACCCCTGTGCGTAGTGATTTAAATATATTTCTGGGTTAATTACACTTGTTGTTAGCAATGTGAGCCCGAGGCGAACCATTCCTACAATAAATGTTATTGTAATAAATGATTCATCAATAAAAGTTATTGATTTTGTTTCACTCACTTTCTCATATTGAATGAATGAATGCACTATAAGGTCCCTCTGTACAATAAGGGATATGTACCATGGCCAACTTGATAATCATACAGCTGTTGATTCAATGATTGAATCATAGAGGCTGATGCTTGGATGAATATCTAAGGAGTTAGATAGAGGACTCATCAAGCATCATCAATGATTAACAAGTAGTGATCTCCAGTCTGAGTGGGAGATGGCAATCCCATCTCATTAGACTGATATCTGATCGACCTCTTGATGCAGGTCCTCTGCATAGGAATATTGATTCGGAGGTATCAGATTAGTTGAGTCAATGAGTTGACTTAACGAGATCGAGATAACCAAAGACCTATGATGAATACTGTCACATCACAGGCAAACATCCTCTGACCAGAGACAGATATATTACTATATGTCTGAGCATGTACATTTGGCAGACCAATAGGTTGATGACCTAATCAAGGTCTATACACCGGCGAGCTGGTGTGCATGTAAGGGCATATGAGTAATATGATCTCTCAAAGGGATCATACAGGTTCACTTGTGGACCGGGAGACATGAGCTCACTCATGAGGTATTGGGATTGACCAAATTCCATGCATGGTCATCATGCTTTAGAAGCATGATATGAATTTGAAGGTAAGATATATGCTTTGTGAAAGCATATGATCTGTACCATATCCCAAGGACCAAGATTGAGAAACTTAATGATCAGACTATGAAGATGACAGTGTAAAAGTGATCTTTATCTTCATGATGATCATGAGTCTTCCAGTATGCAGGATGTGCAGGTATTAGGAATACCTGAAGGGTGATTTGATCATAAACGATTGTATAACCATGACGCTTCCATTCTGAGGGAGTGATGAAACAGGTCTGGATTTTAGTGACTCCTCTCATGAGAGAAGTGACCTAATCTTAGTCCATGTACTGGACATTGATCTGAATGAGATTCAGATGCAATGAGAAGATTAGGTTTACGGTCTTGATTTAATCAAGCATCTATGAGAGGTCCATGGGATTTGGATTTGAGATGTGATCTCAATATCCAAGTCACTATACATGGAACAATATAATCGCCCTGTCCTTATCTCCAAGTATCTGAGGAGAAATAGCATTGTTCTTAAATGGTTTGAGAACAATTCCATGAGATCTAAGCAAAGAGAAGTTGATAATTAAATGTGATTTAATTATCATGATGTATGAGAAATTATCCAATATAATTAAATGTGGTTTAATCATTATGGATATGAATAATGTGGATAGTAATATCCAATTATTCCTAATATATTATAAATGTGATTTATAATGTATTAGAGAGAGTTAAATATAATTTATATTAATAGATTAATTATTAATGTGTATTGGATACACATTGTCTAATTAATTGAAAATGTAAATTACATTTTGTTTTGGGTTGTGAATGTGATTCACAATATTCCAATGTCAAGATTGCAATATTCCCAAAATTAATTGAGAATTATTTTTGGTGAATAAAATTGTTGGAAAATAAGTTGAGAAAAAAAACAAGGAGATATGCAATCCCATGGGAATCCATGGGATTGCCCTCCCCATATGGGAAGAGGGGGGCGGCACCAATTCCTTTATGGAATTGGTGGCCGTCCACTCCTCCCAATAGGGAAGGAGGCTCTCAATTGGTTTTTCACTCCTTATTTAGTTTGTTTAATTTGGTATTAATATATATTTGATTTATCAAATATATTTAATCAAAATTAAATCATAAGTTGTTGGCTTTTACCAACAACAATCTTGACCATTGGATTGTCATAAATAAATCTCAACCATTGATTTTATATGACACATGGATTGAGATCCATGGATCCCAAAACCCTATAAATAGAGAGGCACTCTTGGCTCTATCTTTACACATGCTATTGTAGCAAAAACTCTCTCTCTCTTTCTCTCATACTCGACAGCCCTCTCTCCCTCTTCCTCTTGGTGGCCGTCCACCCTAGTGGAGGGAATCGTCGTCGCCCTCGCCTTCGTGCTACCGCTTCGATGCTCTGCGGTTCTCCGTCTACTTCGAGTGCTTTGCCCGCGAAGGAGACGTTTGATCTCGTGCGACGAGATCAGGAGCAACCGCGCTTGGATCAACTTCTTGGATTGCGAGGACACCGCGGTTCATCCCCGCGCTCGCAAGCGATCTCTCCGACGATCGGACTTGAGACAGGAGGTCTCTTCTCTTAGAGACTCGATCAACCACGCTTCAAGAGGTATTGCATTATACTTGCTGTGGTTATAGATGAAACGATCCGAGAATGGTTCTTGGATCATGTGGTTTCATCGAATAAAATTTTTAAATTCCGCTGCACCGAACAACTAGTACGACTAGTCGTTCTTCGTCGTATCCGATACGAAGCTCACGCTTCCGTGATGCGCTTGAGGATCTCTCCATATCCTTCAAGTGGTATCAGAGCCTTAGGTCGACGGTTTCGAATAGTGATTCGCTAACCGAGGACGACTTGGGTTCGTTTAGGTCGCGAAAGTTTTCATCGCATTTGATTTCGCAGATCTGTTTAGTAAATAAATTCGGCACTTTTTAAATTTTTTAAACACGAATTTTATACTTGGATTATGTTCCCCATTAAATAAGGAAACCATAGGATCTGAGTTTGCGTAAATCGGATTTCGTATGCTCGAGATATGGTCGTTTTAATGGACATGTATGCACTGTTGCGGGAACTGTGAATCTGAACGTGATTAAAATGTTAATTACTGTTTAGACTTGCCTCGAAATGCGTGAAACATCACTTAGGTTCTGTCCTAAATCAAATTAGCAAACTTTAGAAATTGACTTTTCTTAATTTGGATTTAATATGATTGAGATATGTCAATTTTAGTAAGTAGGGGTCACTGCTGAAATTGCTTTCCTAATCTAGAACCAAGTGATTGTCAATTAGAGAAATTAATTGTTAATTTCGTGAAATAATCTTAAAAAAATATTTATGAAATATTGAAACATGATTATTTGCCTAATTGACTTGGCCTCAACCAATTAGTTGATTAGATTTGATCTAAACCTTAATTGGAGTTGCAATCATCAAACTTCTTGCTTGAATAGGACTTGGGAATTTGCCTAGCAAATTTCCTTAAAATCAAAATTGTTTTGATTACTATATGGTATAATTTCGGTTGAAGAACCGATGATCATCTCAAGTACAAAATAATCAATTTGGCATTATCCTTTCCTGAGGTGGATATGGTGTCTAGTCGGGGATCGCTGGGTCAGCGGGTTGCAACGTATGTGGTCCGCCCCACTCCCGTCGGTATTGGCCATGACAGCGGGTAGGGTCAGGATAATGTCCGAGGGATTATGATGTATTTTTCTAATTATTAAAATTCGAATTAATACGTACTTTGAGAATAATATCATATATGTATATTCAAGCATAAAATTAAGTTTGATTGATTAAATTGGATTGATAATTAATTTAATATGATTAAGTTAATTATATCCAATTGAGAATACTCTAATATGATTAGAGTTAATAATTCCCTTGGAAGAATTAATTATATGAATGTGATTCATAGTAATTAATTGAATTTGAATAAGAGGTGGAGGATCACATAAGTGACATCCATGGTCTCTCGTCAAGGCGAAGGGTTTCCGTCGCCAGGGATTGTATATAGGAGACGCCTGTACGTAGTGACAGCTCCTATATACAAGCGCATCTGGATCGGACTCTTTGCTTCTCGAAAGAGTAAGGCCGTATGCGTAGTGACCCCAATATCGGATCCTCATATTATTGGGGCGATATTGGATTGCGTATAGCGAGTTCTAATCCTGTTGACGGTTGGTTCAATTAATGACAGGTCAACATCACCTTAGGGGTGGTGGGCCTGGGTATTAAAGACCGAATTGGGAATGCAAGTTGGACTTGCAAGGTGGAATGTGTTCCCGCTTCTCTTTATTGGAGTTACAGTTTCTCATATTATTGGGATGTAACAAAGATAAAGAGGAGATCCCAGTTCTTGCTTGAGATATATCAGTAAGTATATCTCCTACTTTGAAAGTGAATAAGGGAATAAACTTTCATAGTTGACATAGCAAGACTAATTTGATTTAAAATGCCTTAATCAAATAAAATTAAATTGAATATATGATTATATGTTCTAATATAGTGCATTCTCAATTTCAGAAAATGAAGGCCATCAACCCACTGAACAGGCTTCTGGAGGTCAACCAATTGACCGGACCAAATTACTCGGATTGGATCCGTAATTTGGAGCTTGTGCTTTCGGCAGAGCGCATCAGTTATGTGCTCCATGAAAACAAACTTGAAAACCCTAAATCTAAGGAAGACAAAGCATATAATGACAAGTATGATGAAGATCATGTCTTGGCTAGGTGCTATATCTTGGGTTCTCTCTCCAATGTTCTTCAGAAACAACATGTGGAGATGAGTACTTGCCAGGATATCATGCAGAATCTAAAGGATATGTTTGGTGACATTAACCGCACCCAGCGGTACAATGTTATGAAAGATCTTCTTCGCTGCAAGATGCAGGAAGGGACCTCGGTCCGCGATCATGTACTCAAAATGTTTGGGTACTTGTCAGAGCTTGAGACTCTGGGGGCGACGATGGATGCAGACATGCAATCTGATTTCATTCTGCTGTCATTGCCCAAATCTTTCAATAACTTTGTAGTGTCATTCCACATGAATAAGCTGGAACTGACAAATGCTGGGCTTCTTGCTGCATTAAAGTCTGCAGAAGACGTAATGAAGAAAGATGGTCCCTCTGGCACTGCAATGGTTGCACAGGTCAAAGGGAAGCGCGGTCGGAAGCAAGGTTCTCGGAAGTGCCCGGCCCAGAAGAGAAAGAAGAAGGGACAAAGTGTTGCCTCATCTTCCAATGCATCCACTTTAATGGCGTCGAAGAAAACCGACGTCTGTCACCACTGCAAGAAGCCGGGGCACTGGAAGCGTAATTGCCCAGATTACCTGAAGTCCATCGACAAAGGTAAAGCCCCAGCAGGTATGAAATCTACTTTTATCATTGAAACCAGCTTTCTCGTTGGACGAGAAGGAAGTTGGGTAGTTGATTCTGGTGCTTCTGTTCATGTATGCAATTTGTTGCATTTGTTTCAGGAAACTAGAAAGCTTGAAGAAGGGGAGATAGTCATCCAGATGGGATCTGATGCAAGTGTTGCAGCAGTCGCCGTCGAGACTTGTCGACTATCATTATCTAGTGGTAGAGTCCTAGTACTTAAAGAGTGTCTTTATGTACCTGAAGTCGGAAGGAATCTAATATATGTATCTAAGTTAGTTAGAAGTGGGTATTTATTCCTGTTCTGTAATAAATTAGTCATAAACCGTTATGATAAATATATTGCAGATGGTATTTTGACTTCTGGAGGACTCTATGAATTGTGCATTGATAAATGTGTTATGAATGTTACAAGCACTAATAAAAACCCTAAAAGTTCCAGGGAGAATGAAAATCTCTCAAATGAGATTTGGCATCAAAGGCTTGGTCATTTGTCTGTTGATAAGATCAATAGATTAATTAAGGATGGACCTTTAGACTTTCTACAGGTTCAACCTTTGCCTACTTGCAAGAATTGCATTCAAGGAAAAATGACCAGGATGCCTTTTCGTAACAAGGTTACAAGATGCGAAGGTATTATTGACCTAATACATACTGATGTATGCGGTCCCTTCAGTACCGCGACCCGAAATGGATATCGATACTATTTGACATTTATTGATGACCATTCGCGATACGGGTTTATCTTCCTATTACGTCATAAGTCTGAAACCTTTGAAAAGTTCAAAGAATTCAAGGCTTTGGTTGAGAACCAAACAGATAGGAAGATTAAACGAATTCGATCTGATCGAGGTGGCGAGTACCTATCAGACGAATTTAAGGAATACCTTAAAGAGAATGGAATTATTTCCAATCTCACTCCTCCTGGAACTCCCCAACTTAATGGTGTTGCTGAAAGACGCAACAGAACCATCATGGATATGGTTCGTTCAATGATGAGCAAAGCACATTTACCACTTAGTTTCTGGGGATATGCAATAGAGACTGCAATATATATCCTAAATAAGATTCCTAGCAAATCTGTACCTAAGACTCCTCATGAGCTTTGGTATGGAACCAAACCTAGTGTTAATCACTTGAGGGTTTGGGGATGCTTGGTCCATGCAAAGAATGTGGATGCAAGCAAGCTAGAATCTCGCTCTCGTGAGTGTTACTTCATAGGGTATGTTAGAGATGGTATTGGATACCAACTCTATGACCCTGAGACTCAGAAGGTTTTTGTTTATAGAGATGTGAAATTTCTGGAGAATGATTTCCTTAAGGGTCAAGATAAATATGAAGTAAAGGAACTCATTGAATCTCCTGAGGATTCTGAGCTTCCTAAACCAGAAACTGAAGAAGTAAATAAAGATGATACACCCATACCTCTTCGAAGGAGTTCAAGGGTGGTTGCACCACCTGAAAGGTATGGATTCCATGTGTCAGGTGAAACTGACTGTGATCCTACTTCATTTGATGAAGCACTCGCGGATCATGACATGGATAGATGGATGCTAGCAATGATGTCAGAAATTGACTCCATGCATAAGAATGGTGTATGGACCCTAGAGGATCCACCTAAAGGGGTAAAACCCATTGGGTGCAAATGGATCTTCAAGAGAAAGAGGGGACCTGATGGGAAAGTAGAGACTTTCAAGGCACGGCTCGTAGACAAGGGCTACACACAGAGAGAAGGCATCGATTACGATGAGACTTTCTCTCCTGTGGCTATGCTTAAATCCATCAGGGCACTGCTAGCTATAGCTGCATATCTTGACTACGACATCTGGCAGATGGACGTCAAGATGGCTTTCCTCAATGGATACCTCGAGGAGGATATCTACATGGAGCAGCCCCAGGGCTTCATGACTGAGGATGGCAAAGTATGCAAGCTGAAGAAATCCATCTATGGGCTCAAGCAAGCTTCTCGTAGCTGGAACATCAGATTTGACGAAACCATAAAGAGTTATGATTTTGTGCAGAATCCTAATGAACCTTGTGTGTACAAGAAGCTTAGTGGGAGCGCCATTGTGTTCATCGTGCTTTATGTAGATGACATCCTTATCATTGGGAATGATATAGGGATGATGACCAGTGTGAAGATTTGGCTGTCCCACACCTTTGAGATGAAAGATCGTGGAGAAGCCTCTTACATCTTGGGTCTGAAGCTGTTCAGAAACCGAGAGAAGAGGATATTGGGATTGTCACAACAAGGATACATTAAGAAAATGCTTGAACGATTCTGTATGGATAGTTCCAAGAAAGGATTCCTACCCTTAAGACATGGTATCCACCTGTCTAAAGGAATGGCTCCTCAAACTGTTGAGGAAAAGAAGGCCATGGTTAGATGTCCTTATGCATCAGCTGTAGGAAGCTTAATGTATGCCATGATGTGTACCAGGCCAGATATCTGCCATGCAGTGGGAGTGGTAAGTCGTTACCAATCCTGCTATGGAGAACAACACTGGAATGCAGTAAAGAACATATTCAAATATCTTAGACGGACGCAAGATTACATCTTGGTCTATGGAGATGGTGATCTCCAGGTCTTGGGATATACAGATTATGACTTCCAATCAGATATTGATGATCGAAAGTCGACATCAGGGTTTGTGTTCCTGTTGAACGGTGGTGCTGTGAGCTGGAGAAGCAAGAAGCAGGACACTACGGCAGATTCAACAACAGAAGCCGAATACATTGCCGCATCGGATGCTGCAAAGGAGGCGGTGTGGTTGCGCAAGTTCGTCCAGGAGCTTGGCGTAGTTTCCTCTGATACTCCCATCCCGCTACTCTGTGATAACACGGGAGCCATTGCCCAGGCGAAGGAACCCAGATGGCATCAGAAGAGCAAGCACGTAGAAAGGAAATACCACATCATTCGGGAGATTCAAAAGCGTGGTGATATCATCATCACCAAGGTGGCCTCCGCCGACAACGTTGCTGATCCTCTTACCAAACCTCTGACACAGAAGGTTTTTGACCAACATGTAATGAGTATGGGTTTAAGGCTTGTTCCTGAATGATTCTGAGGGCTAGTGGGAGATTGTTAGCAATGTGAGCCCGAGGCGAACCATTCCTACAATAAATGTTAGTGTAATAAATGATTCATCAATAAAAGTTATTGATTTTGTTTCACTCCCTTTCTGATATTGAATGAATGAATGCACTATAAGGTCCCTCTGTACAATAAGGGTTATGTACCATGGCCAACTTGATAATCATACAGCTGTTGATTCAATGATTGAATCATAGAGGCTGATGCTTGGATGAATATCTAAGGAGTTAGATAGAGGACTCATCAAGCATCATCAATGATTAACAAGTAGTGATCTCCAGTCTGAGTGGGAGATGGCAATCCCATCTCATTAGACTGATATCTGATCGACCTCTTGATGCAGGTCCTCTGCATAGGAATATTGATTCGGAGGTATCAGATTAGTTGAGTCAATGAGTTGACTTAACGAGATCGAGATAACCAAAGACCTATGATGAATACTGTCACATCACAGGCAAACATCCTCTGACCAGAGACAGATATATTACTATATGTCTGAGCATGTACATTTGGCAGACCAATAGGTTGATGACCTAATCAAGGTCTATACACCGGCGAGCTGGTGTGCATGTAAGGGCATATGAGTAATATGATCTCTCAAAGGGATCATACAGGTTCACTTGTGTACCGGGAGACATGAGCTCACTCATGAGGTATTGGGATTGACCAAATTCCATGCATGGTCATCATGCTTTAGAAGCATGATATGAATTTGAAGGTAAGATATATGCTTTGTGAAAGCATATGATCTGTACCATATTCCAAGGACCAAGATTGAGAAACTTAATGATCAGACTATAAAGATGACAATGTAAAAGTGATCTTTATCTTCATGATGATCATGAGTCTTCCAGTATGCAGGATGTGCAGGTATTAGGAATACCGGAAGGGTGATTTGATCATAAACGATTGTATAACCATGACGCTTCCATTCCGAGGGAGTGATGAAACAGGTCTGGATTTTAGTGACTCCTCTCATGAGAGAAGTGACCTAATCTTAGTCCATGTACTAGACATTGATCTGAATGAGATTCAGATGCAATGAGAAGATTAGGTTTACGGTCTTGATTTAATCAAGCATCTATGAGAGATCCATGGGATCTGGATTTGAGATGTGATCTCAATATCCAAGTCACTATACGTGGAACAATACAATCGCCTTGTCCTTATCTCCAAGTATCTGAGGAGAAATAGCATTGTTCTTAAATGGTTTGAGAACAATTCCATGAGATCTAAGCAAAGAGAAGTTGATAATTAAATGTGATTTAATTATCATGATGTATGAGAAATTATCCAATATAATTAAATGTGGTTTAATCATTATGGATATGAATAATGTGGATAGTAATATCCAATTATTCCTAATATATTATAAATGTGATTTATAATGTATTAGAGAGAGTTAAATATAATTTATATTAGTAGATTAATTATTAATGTGTATTGGATACACATTGTCTAATTAATTGAAAATGTAAATTACATTTTGTTTTGGGTTATGAATGTGATTCACAATATTCCAATGTCAAGATTGCAATATTCCCAAAATTAATTGAGAATTATTTTTGGTGAATAAAATTGTTGGAAAATAAGTTGAGAAAAAAAACAAGGAGATATGCAATCCCATGGGAATCCATGGGATTGCCCTCCCCATATGGGAAGAGGGGGGCGGCACCAATTCCTTTATGGAATTGGTGGCCGTCCACTCCTCCCAATAGGGAAGGAGGCTCTCAATTGGTTTTTCACTCCTTATTTAGTTTGTTTAATTTGGTATTAATATATATTTGATTTATCAAATATATTTAATCAAAATTAAATCATAAGTTGTTGGCTTTTACCAACAACAATCTTGACCATTGGATTGTCATAAATAAATCTCAACCATTGATTTTATATGACACAAGGATTGAGATCCATGGATCCCAAAACCCTATAAATAGAGAGGCACTCTTGGCTCTCTCTTTACACATGCTATTGTAGCAAAAACTCTCTCTCTCTCTCTTTCTCTCATACTCGACAGCCCTCTCTCCCTCTTCCTCTTGGTGGCCGTCCACCCTAGTGGAGGGAATCGTCGTCGCCCTCGCCTTCGTGCTACCGCTTCGACGCTCTGCGGTTCTCCGTCTACTTCGAGTGCTTCGCCCGCGAAGGAGACGTTCGATCTCTGCGACGAGATCAGGAGCAACCGCGCTTGGATCAACTTCTTGGATTGCGAGGACACCGCGGTTCATCCCCGCGCTCGCAAGCGATCTCTCCGACGATCGGACTTGAGACAGGAGGTCTCTTTTCTTAGAGACTCGATCAACCACGCTTCAAGAGGTATTGCATTATACTTGTTGTGCTTATTGATGAAACGATCCGAGAATGGTTCTTGGATCATGTGGTTTCATCGAATAAAATTTTTAAATTCCGCTGCACCGAACAACTAGTACGACTAGTCGTTCTTCGTCGTATCCGATACGACGCTCACGCTTCCGTGATGCGCTTGAGGATCTCTCCATATCCTTCACTTGTGTCCTGCCGGTTTTTATTATTTGCAAATATACCCTTGTGAATAACAGATCACGTGCGACGTGCATGTATTTTTGGTGAAATTTGCAACCAAGCCCCTGGATGTTTTTCTAATTGCATATATGCCCCTGCCATGCTTAGTATTTTTGTGTGTTTGTCTTATTTATTTCACGCATCATTAAAATCCCAAAAATTCCACAAAAATTATTTTAAGCCCCTATAACTTGCTCTTTCACGCCACATTTTTGCATTGCATTTTTATTGCATTTTCATATTTATTAAAAATAAAAAACATGCATTTTCAGTACTGTCTAACTTAGAAAATCCCTAAAAATTAGCAAAACACCTTGAAAAATTCCAAAAAATATACCTATTGTGTGTTTTAGTATATTCTAGTGTCAGT
Source organism: Ottelia alismoides (assembly GCA_037367405.1). Lineage (NCBI taxonomy): Eukaryota > Viridiplantae > Streptophyta > Magnoliopsida > Alismatales > Hydrocharitaceae > Ottelia > Ottelia alismoides. Next base: position 296,003 of record JAZKJV010003385.1, on the reverse strand, counting down.
CCAAAAATCACTAAAAATCTCAAAAACAAAAACCTTAAAAATTAGAAAATACTCAAAAACTCCAAAAAAATCTAAAAAATCATAGAAAACTCAAAGAAAATGAAAACTCAGGCCCTGTAGATTCCCCATTTTGTTACCTTTAATTTAAAATTAATTTTGGAAAATTTTGTCACTGTTTGATATTTTTCATTCCCATTTTGATTTCGACCAACAAGTTAGTCACTATTTTCCCTTATTTTAGCTTTTTAAAATACCAAAAAGATTCTGAGAAATCCCCAAAAATCACAAAAATAGTAAAAAATTATAAAAAGACCAAACATATTTTTTTCTTAATTTTTGACTATTTTCCCTATTTTTATAAATAGCCTAGCATCTCTTTCCTTATATTGTATATATATTCCTATATTAAAAAAAATAAAAAAAATATAAAATATAAAAAGAAAATAAAAAATTAGAAAATTAAAAATCAAAATACAAAATAAAAATATAAAAAAAATAAAAAATATATAAAATTAAAAACCCACAAAAAAATCCAAATTGGCTAAGTAGTTCACTAAACCTAGGTAGTGGCTTTTTGTCTGCACACTCTACACCTTTGTTTCCTGTGTTCGACCCCTACTTGCTTGCCATTGTACAATATTAGTAGGGTATAATAAATTTTATCCTTGCTCTTGATTGAAAAAGATTTTATATTTTTCAAAAAGTTTTTATATTTTTTGGTATTTTTTAATTTAGAAAGCGATTATTCAGGCTCCTTTTAAATTTTAATAAATAGATAAAATGCAAAAAATGCCAATTGAAAATATGGATGTAAATGTGTATGAAATGAAGCATTTATCCCAATTTTTCCATATTTTTAAGAGCTCAGTAGCTATTTTTAATAAATAGATAAAAGCTACAAAAATACATGTCCTAGCAAGGGAATTTTTGCAAATGAAATAAAGTCTGGCGGGCTCTGTGCAAATTTGCCAAAATTTTAAAATGTTAATTCAATTTTAAAGACTAATTTATAATTACAAAACCTACCAGGGTGCTCATGCAAAATACCCATCATGTGGGACGACACGTGATGTACACTAGGATGGACCAAAATGCAATTATGAAAAAGTTCAAGAGCCTCTCAACAAATTTAACAAAAATATATAACGTTAAATTCAGCTTATGGGACTTTTTATAAATACACAAACCCACAAGGGTATACATGCAATTTTGCCACCTCACGTTGGACGACACGTGAGGTGATGTGGACTAGACCCAAATGCAAATAAATAAGTACAGAGGCCTAGTTGCAAAATGTCTAAATTATTTAACACTTTAACTTTTATATACATGAAAGAAATATAAAAATGGCGGGGTAGAGTATGCAATTTACCCCATATATGTGCGCCATCCAACGGTGCTGGTCTTTTCACTTGCCACGTGTCGCTCATCTAAGGGTCGATGATGCTTCGTCGATGGATGCCCGAGACTAGATCATTGGTCGTGATCGGATGACTGATGCATGGCACGATCCAACATCTCTAGTGTCATCTAGGGCCACCTTCTTCATCCGACGACAGGGGAGGGTTGAGGAAGAATAGGGAAGAAGGTTCGCCTTGGCGAACTTCCTCCGACGATATCTCCCTCCCCCATCGATCCTTGCTGCTCTTAAGGGTCCCAAAAGCTTCCTGGCAGGTCTCTATCTCCTGGCAGCATCAGAATGACACGAGGTCGACCGGAGGCCCTCCGCGATGTTGAGGAAGAAATGGGGGTCCAGGAACCTCCGGCCAACTGTAGATCCGTCACCTGGCGCTCCTTTGCATGCCTAACCTGCACAGGGAGGAAACACGTCTTGAGGGGATCCTCCTCGACTGAATGTGAAGCTAAATACACGAGGAATGTGGTGGGCAGAGAGGACTCCAGCAACGCGGCGAACGAGATCCTCATTTCGCAGGACCGAGGCAGTTGTGATGAATTGGATGTACGAGGAATGATCGGGAGGTGATAAAGATGAAGATGGAAGCTTTTAAAGTGGCAGAGCGACGATGATGACGCGTAGAGGAGCTCGACGGAGCTCGACTCCGGTGAAATACGGGTGGATCGATTGGGACTAATTTCCTTAACTAATTCCGACACTAATGATAGGAAATTAAACCTACGACTAAAACATGCAAAATGAATGAAGAAGAAGCAACTCTTATACCTGGGGGATGCCCAGGGAGCAGGGTCGCTGGCGACGGCGACCGTGGGTTCACCCCGGCCTCCTGGAGCTTCACCGAAGCACGCAACACCTCCTCCTGTCACGAGAAGATGATTGGGATCCAAGGTGAGGGCTCTTAGGGATTTAATGGTGACCAAAATTGGAAGGAGATTGGGGGGTTATATTTATAGACTGTTTGACACACCCTTATTAACCGAGGAAAAACAACGATTTGGTGGTTTGTACACGTGATTAGAAGGTATGACGTGTATGTACAATGATCAATGAGCACTTTGTATGAAAGGATCGAAGGCAATAGATGGATGTGGTGGTCGTGGAAAATGGTGCAAAATCGGGGAAAGGATACGCCAAGTCAAATCAATAGGCGGGGGTCATGTTGACCGAGGTCAATGAACGAAGCGCCCTGATTGGGCCACCTAAGCCGCTAAACAACAAAACAACAAATTTTATTCGAAAAAATTACTTTAAAATAGTAAATAATTTTTATATTTTTTGAGTATAAAATAAAAAAATGTTTATTATTTTTTGTAGTATTTTATCATGATTTTTATTTATTTTTTGGTTTTATTTACTAGTAGTTAATTGATATTAGTGTACTTATAGGTATATTCATTTATGTTTTGTACCCTTTTATTTTTATTTTGTATCTTTTATTTTATTATTTTATTCTATTATTTTTTATATTTATACCTTATTTTTTTGAGTATAAACATATTTTTGGGGACATGGTTTTGGGGATAGAAACAAAGAGGGAAAAGTCATTCTGGATTTTGTAACTGCATATGATCTTTTTATAGCAAACACTCTTTTTAAGAAGAGGGAGGAGCATTTAATTACTTATAAGAGTGGCTCAACTAGAACACAGATAGATTACTTTGCGTTGAGGAGAAGAGATCGATTGTGTTGCGAAGATTGCAAAGTAATCCCTGGAGAGAGTTTGACAACCCAACATCGCTTGTTAGTCTTGGATTTACAAATAAAAGGGTTGGTAAAGAAAAGGAAGGTTCCTAAGATCACTAGAACTAGGTGGTGGAATCTTCCGCTGAAGCAATCACGCTTCAGGGAGAAGGTTTTAGAAGACTTATCTTGGAATTGTAGCGGTAGTGCAAGCGAGATGTGGGAGGCAGTAACATCTTGTATCCGAAAGGTAGCCAAAGAGATGCTAGGCGAGTCAAAAGGAGGAGCTCCGGGTCAAAAGGAGGCTTGGTGGTGGAGTGAAGGGGTGCAAGAGAAGCTAAAAATTAAAAGAGCTTGCTTTAAAGCTATGTCTAAGGATAGAACAGAGGAATCTGTCACAGACTATAAAATAGCGAAGAAGGAAGCAAAGAAGGCTGTAAGTGAAGCTAAGTCAAAAGCTTATGAGGTTTTGTATAAAAATCTCAACTCTAAGGAGGGCCAGAAGGATATATTCAGGTTGGCCAAAGCAAGAGAAAGAAGGACCAAAGACCTTTCTCAGGTGAAATGCATTAAGGACGAGGTAGGTCACGTGCTTGTTACTCAGAAGGATATAGAGACTAGATGGGAGCAGTACTTCCATAAACTTTTCATTGGAGAAGGAAATAGAGAGATCACTTTGGGTGATCTAGCTAGTAGTGAAAGTTACTTGAATTGTGTATGCTATAGACGAATACAAAGAAAAGAAGTAGAGGAGGCTTTGAAGGTTATGAGACCTGGGAAAGATGTTGGACCAGATGACATCCCTGTAGAAGTATGGCAAGTTTTAGGTGAGCGTGGTTTGACTTGGCTTACGAATCTATTCAATGTTATTTGGCGAAGCAAGAAAATGCCTGAAGATTGGAGGAGTATCGTGGTGCCTCTTTATAAGAACAAAGGAGACATTCAAAATTGTTCAAATTACAGAGGTATCAAGCTGATGAGTCACACTATGAAAATTTGGGAACGTGTGATCGAAAGAAGGTTAAGGCAAGTTTCCCAAGTAAAAGAAAACCAATTCGGATTCATGCTAGGTCGCTCAACTATTGAAGCCATCCATTTGCTGAGGAGAATGATGGAGATTTATAGAGCTAAAAGGAAGAATCTCCATATGATCTTTATTGATTTGGAGAAGGCTTATGATTCCGTCCCACGAGAGATACTGTGGAGAGTTTTAGAGAAGAGACAAGTACCTGTCCTATACATTAATCTCATAAAGGATATGTATGATAGGGCTTTATCTTGTGTAAGGACCCCGACAGGGAAGACTGACTATTTTGATATCAACATTGGTTTACATCAAGGTTCAGCTTTGAGTCCATTTCTTTTTACTTTGATTATGGACGAGTTGACAAGTCACATTCAAGATGAGTTACCTTGGTGTATGTTATTTGCTGATGATATTGTGTTTATTGACGAGACGAGAGATGGAGTAAATGAGAAGCTTGAGGTTTGGAGACATGCTTTGGAGACTAAAGGTTTTCGTATAAGTAGGGCTAAGACAGAATATATGGAATGCACCTTTGATGGAAGCAATGGTGAAGGAATCGAGGTGAAGATTGGTGACGATAACATTCAGAAGAGAGATTCTTTTAGATATCTGGGATCTATTTTGCAACATGATGGGGAAATTGGTGGAGATGTTACTAATAGAATAAATGCAGGCTGGCTAAAGTGGAGAGGAGCCTCCGCTGTTCTCTGTGATAAGAAAATTCCTTTAAAAATTAAAGGAAAGTTTTACAAAGCAGCCGTGAGACCTGCTATGCTTTATGGTTCTGAATGTTGGCCTGTGAACCATAGACATGTGCAGAGAATGGCTGTAGCAGAAATGAAAAAGCTAAGATGGATGTGTGGACATATACGTAAAGATCGGATTCGGAATGATGCAATCTGAAAGAAAGTTGGTGTAGCTCTGATCGAGGATAAGATGCGAGAAAACCGCTTAAGATGGTTTGGTCATTTGCAAAGAAGGTCAACTGATGCATCGGTTAGGAGATGCGAGTGTTGGGATGTTGAGCCGGCTAAGAGAGGGCGAGGACGGCCCAAGAAGTGTTGGAAAGAGACTATACGAAGGGATCTTAGTTTTTTGGATATAAGTCCGAGATTGACCCAAGACAGATCTGAATGGAGGCGAAGAATCCATGTAGCCGATCCTACTTAATTGTGGTAAAAGGCTTTGTTGTTGTTGTTGTATAAACATATTTTTATTGCATTTTTGTGATATTATTTGTACACTCAAATAAATAGGTGAGTATATTATTATTGGTATTTTACATATGTTTTATATACATCTTTTATTTTAAAGTATTTTATTGAGTTTTATTTTAGTTTTGTGTTTTTAATGAAATATAAATATTATTTACGATATAAAAATAAAGGAATGAAAGAATATATTTCCCTTTATTTATATGCATATATGACATAGGTAGTCTGTCTATGTATTCTCATAGACTTATTTTATTTTTCATTTTCCTTTTGATTTTATTCTAATTTAAATATGCGCATGTGTTATAATAATATTTACAAAATTATACAAATAAGAATTTGTAAAAATAATAAGGGATGAATAAAATGAATATTTTAATCGATAGAATGTACATTAGGGCTCAAAAACCCAACTTTCACACAGTATCTCCAAAAAATATAAAACCACCACCATTAAATAGCTTGTGAAAATGTTATATATAATTTGAGTTGATTTTAATATGTTTTGAGTTTTTATTTGAAGGATAAGGGTCTGTGAAGTTTGGTTTCTGCATTTTTTATTTTGTGTATAAAATGTACACTATTTATTATTTTTGTATAAACTCAATTTTGTATTTTTATTTACATTATTATCTACAACTTCCATGTACAAAGTTTCTTTATTTGATGAATAACTTATAAAGAATAAAGTAGGTGTCAAAAAATGCATAAAATAATGAATGAATACATGGCAATTTTATTGTATTTTGGCCCTTATCTCCCCCTAATTTATTCCTTGTCAACGAGCTCAATTCTTGACTTGGTCTCGGGGTCTAGGGTCATAAAATATTTTCAATATTTTATTCCTTTTTCATTTATTCTCTTTATTCTATAATTTTGGCATTAAAAACAATATTATTTACACAATAATTGTAATAAATAATGGATGTTATTTTGTACAAATTACTACCATTTACATGCATTAGCTAGGGTTTTTATGGCCAAAATGATAGAATAAAGGTGATGAAATGGAGATTCATCATCCCTTATACTTGCCTTTGCAAGTCCCTAGCAAACACTTATGCAATAAGTGCAAAAAGAATAAAGATGAAAAGGAAAAGAAAAAGAAAAAGAAAGAGTGAAGAGAATTGCTTTCAGTTGTAAAACTTGTCCTTATAAAATCAATGTTTGGAGCTCAGGTTAAACCTTGATGTGATAATGTGTGTGGAATCTGGTTGGGAACCAAATTTAAAACACAACAGCCTTCGAAAGTCACAGAACTCAGTTCAACCCACCATAATAGCCAGGTCAGAACTAGCCTACATCTTATGCAAACCCCTATGACTATGAAGTTGACTTGTACAATGTAAGTGATAGTAGCTCTCCCCAACTGAAATGATAAAGGAACTAACTTCTCCACAATGACAACCCAGTGATTCCCCAATCCAGCACTCTATCCTCGAGGAGCGGGGTATTCCCTTCTAAGTTCAAGTGGCATCCAACTCAAGAGGAGGAGGTGAAGAAAAGAATGGATGGTAACCAGTGTAGCTACCTGTTCTGGGATGCATGACCAGTGTAGTCAGATCATCCACCTACAGGCTCACATGGTATAACTTTGATGCTCAAGCTTGCTTATTTTCTATACAATAAATACATACTCCGACAGACATTTTATTTTCTTATTTACAAGCCTGTCCACTTTTTTTGGAGTTCTTTTTGAAATACTATTTACAGCAACATTTACATAAGGAGTTTTTTCTCTTAAGCCAGAAGACTATCCCTCTTTTGAAGCTTTATTGCAACCCACACTCTCTTGTCTTTAGACTTCATTGGAGCCGGACCTGATTGGGGTGCACTTCCCTCCCTAGACGGGGACGAATGTTTCTACCGGTGTGCGTCTGAGATTGACAAATCCAACCCCCTCACCACTCCAACTGAGTTGAACCAAGTGAAAGGTGCAAGTGTCCAAGTTAGGTAACTGATGAATATGTGATTCGTCATCTTTATTCATTTATTTTAGCTTAAAATCCCTTATAAGACACCTGCATATAACACTAACTCCATATTCTTACTAACTAGCATCTGTGTGTAAATATTGTACACTTCTTACTAATTTTAACCTAAAATAAATAAATTAAGAAAGAAAGGAAAAATAAAGAAAAGAAAATAAAAAAAGAGGAAGACTGTATATATGTAATATATGCAGGCTGACCCGAACCCTGAGAGAAGGTCAAGACTTGACCTGATCGACCAGGAATAAAGTAGGGGGAGATAGGGTCCTTAAGCACAAAATCCTAAAAAATGTGCTGTGTGTTGTTGTAAATACTTCTCACTTATTTTTGTATATCTGTATAAAACTGGCACTAATTTATTTGTGACTTAATTGACCTCAAATCAAATAACTTTCAAAATCAAAGTTGTAAATAAAAATGTGTCCTAATTAATAAAAATAATTGCACAGTTAAATCTTGTACAGAATAAAAGTAACCACACTTGGAAAAAGCCACTAAGCACTAATTGAAAGACTAATTCCGGATCCATATGAACTCAAACTGAAGCAATCTTACTCCCATTAGATTCTAAATTAAATTATCTTTAAAATGGCTATGATTTCATAATTTTTGGAGTTACGAGTAAAAAGTTAGTTTTCTAGGATGGTTTGTGCAATTTTCCCATGTATTTTGTAAATATTGTATTTGTATATATTTGTAAAATATTCTTACTAATTATTTAAAAAAAAAATTTAATTTTTTTTAAAAAAACTAATTTCCTCATTTACCCTTGTATATAATGTCATATATGTAAATAATATATGTATATAGTTGCTATTTTTGATTGACCACCATAAAAAAATAAAAAATAACATTTTTTAATTCAAATAAATAAAGTGACGAAAATTCAAAAAAAAGAGATAATTTTGTAAATAGTTTTATCTCTTTTTATCTTTATCTCATTTCAATTTTCATCTCTCTTATCTCTTCCACCAAAAAAATCAAAAATTCAAAAATTCAAATTTCATCTCCATCTTTTCTATTTATATGGCTCTTTCTCCCTCATTCCAACTTGATCAATCTTTAGAGATAGGAGCCCAATCTTCGAGAGAAAATTTCGTCGAGATGCCTAGCCTCCAAGCCGTCCGGTGACAGCGAGTCGGCCTTCGTCGAGGAGATCACCGTCCATTTCCAATCCTAAGGTGAGATCCACATTTTTCATATTTATATCTTAGGTTAATCGTAGTTTATTTCATCGTATTTTATTGCGTCATCATTTTTTATATAGATCTTAAAAAAATTCGTCACAATTTTGATCCACTTCGACTCGATTTTTCATTTCTCGTTCTTGATCTCCCCGCATTCTATTTCTATCGTCCACAATCTCTCAAATCCGGCCGCATACGGTGGCCAGAGATCGGATTCGAATATCTCATTTCTGTCGGATCCTCGTTCATTTTTTCGAGTGGTAAATAAATAAAAAACATTTGTTTTCTTTATCCCTCACATTTGTTTTGCAAGATAGTTAAAAAATTTTAATTTTTTTTATTTCTTTTTACATTTCCTATTTTTTTAAAAAAATAAAAAACAATTTTTCTTTATTCATCATTCTTGTTTTCATTTACAAAAATTAAAAAAAATAAATAATAGCAACAGGCAGCGGGGTCGTCACCCCCCACCGCCCACCATCTGCGCCGCTCCCTCCCGAGCTCTGCGTGCAGCCACGCACAGCACACATCTGTATGCCATCCGTCGATCCCCCGCTACACGCGCACAGGCGCGACCTTCATCTCCACTCCACCTGGGAGCCCAGCCTGCTGGAAGCCATTCCAGACCTCCGCCACCGCGCTCACCCGACAGCCCTCGCACGCGAGCCACTCCAGTCGTCACCAACAGCCGCCAGGTCGCCCCGTGTGAGGGGCTGCCCTCGATCTCTCCCCCGCGCGCGGGCTGCCGGCTCTCCGAACGCCTAGCCGACCACCGTAACCGTGTTCCATCTCTGCACCGTGCACGACGTAACTCATCGCCCGCCCAGTGTGCCGCTGAACTGTGCGAGCCGCCCACACCTCCATCTCGCCGAGCGCTCGGGCCGCTCCGCCGACCAGACAGGCGGCAACGCTGCCCCGCAGCCCCTCCGCCGACCAACCAGGAGGTAGCGCTGCCTCGGAGCCCCTGCGTACCAGCCTCCCAACGTGGCAGTGCCTGGCCGCGTTCGCGCAAGCCGCTAGTGATCCAGCCCTCTGGCCCCCAGACTACCGCTGCACCACCCGAAGAACGCAAGGCATGCACACCTCCAAGAGCGGTCCCCGTGGCTCCACCTTCGGGTGCCTGTGAGCGAGTATCCTCCGATCTAGTGCTGTCCTGACGCCGTCGCCGCTGAAGCTTGTCGTGCCATCACCGCCTCCCAACGACGCGCCCTCTACCGGTAGCCCCGCAGTTGTGCCCCGCCATCAGCCGCTCTTGAGCACAGCATCCACATACCGCCATCCCACTGCTGCGCGCGTGAGGAGGAGAAAAGGGAGAGGCGGCGGTGACTCCCTTGTCCCCGTGGTGCCTTTTGCTTAGAAATGAAGGAGAACCCTAAGGAATTATTAAATTGGGCTAATATCAATCTCGCCCCTGGAAGTTCTTAAATTGGCATAAGCGCCCTTGTCAGAAGCTTAATTTGAGGGAACTTACATCCGTGCCCTAGACATTTCAAGAATTGCAAAGAGATCCCTCTGCCCCAAGCAAATCTCGTGCATAACACGTCTCTATTGTGGGTAAACTGCAACTTTTACCGTATTTTATTTCTTTTATTTATTTCATGCAAAAAAACTTTGAACAATTACATTTCAATCCCTGAACTGCAGAACAATAACTTGCTTGCTCTCTTTGAATGAAATAACTGTTTTTGTTAATCTACAAGTTCTCAAAAAAATTGGGTATTCTCCTGCTGTAGTCTTTATCATTGTATAATTTTTTCATCAATTTTATTGCCATTTGATATATTTAAAAAAATAAAAAGCAGTGATATTTTGCTTTTCCAAAATTAGAAAATTCATAAAAATTCGAAAATTAACCTAAAAACTCCAAAAAATTAATGTAGTGTATTTTGTTGTCTTTTAATTTCTGACCAATTTTTGTGCATTAGCTCTTTATAAAAATCAAAAAATTGTGAAAAATGGAAAATCTTAAAAAAATTGTAGAAAATTCTAGAAAAATCCAAAAATTGTGATTTCAGTTTCTGATTGTAGATATTGATTTGTAGAATTTGCACAAAAATTTTTTAAGTTGCAAATTATGCCAGGCTTCACATTTTCTCACTGTTTGATTTTTTTAAAAAATAGAAAAAACATCTAAAAATTCCATAAAAATTCTCAAAAACATTTCAAAACTTTTAAAACCCAAAAATATTTTCTCTGAATATTTCTAAGCATTCTTTGGTATAATTGAAAATTAAAAAAATTGGTGTGCATATTTCTTGTGCTTGTGCATATTGTTCGTTATTTGAAAAATAAATGCAAAGTTAAAATCACTAAAAATATTTAAAAATCAGAAAATATAAAAAATAGAAATAAAAAATATAAAAATTTAAAAAGATGAAAAATCACAAAAACGATAGATAGTTATCCTTTGAGATTCCTGTTTTTCTCTTAATTGATTTTTGATTAATTGAATAACCCTCGGGATTTGTAGCCTCCCTGAGTTCGACCCTGTCCGCTATACAGGTTAATACGTAGCAAAAATAAAAAAATTTGTTTGTTTGTCATGGGTTTTTTGGGGATAACAACGACATTTATATCATTAATTTATCTGATCCACCAAATTTCCGTAACAACAGTCACGACAGACAAGAGTCATGCGTGTGTCTGGAAAAGTTCTAGTTAGTCAGTTAAGGTGACTTGAACCCAACCATGAGCCTCAAAGAATTAAGTCCTAATGGACCTGAAGTACCTTGAACCTAGTTCCCATAAAGTTCTAGTGCAATTAGGTGTAGCAAGGTCCAAATAAGCTCCAATCTTTGGCTTTATTGGACTTGTTCAGTTATCAAGCTCATTTGAAAAGAGTATGAAGGCTATGCAAATGCTATGTACAATGATGCAAAAAATTTGAAAGAATATGAAAACAAAGAGAATTTTTATACAAAGAATTTTGCAAATAAAAAGAATTTTGATACAAAGTATAAAATATGTACAACTATTTACACATGCATGCTTCTTTTTATTTATTTACAACAATTAAGAATTTGAAGTATTTAATATTATATTTTATTTATGTATTTATGTACAATTTGTAAAGAATTTTATGTTTATTTATATATTCATTTTCATTTAATAATGCATTTATTCCTCAGTTTTTTTGAAAACAATTTTGAAATCTATAGTACAAAATTTTTTTTGCAGACATTTACAAACATTTGTAAGCTATTTTGCAAAGATTTTTAAGACAATATATACATTTTTCAAAATTAGTTTTATAAAACATTTTCAAAATCACTTGTAAATATGTTTTCAAATACTTTATTTCACACAAAGAAAAGAATTTTTGCAATCAAAAACATTTTAGAATGGTTGAAAATATTTCACAAGAAGTTTTCCAAATAGGTCACACCATTTTTCAAATCATTTTGCAAAAGTATTTTAAACATGATTTATTAATCAGTATATATACAAAAAGAGTGGGTACATATCTTTTCAGGGATATATATATTTTATAAAAGGGATTTCGTTCTTAAAGGATTTAAAAGGGATTATTGCTCACTTTTATATATTGATATAGACTTTTTAGTATAGTGTGTACACTCCTCGAACTTATTTGAAAATCATTTTGCAACCATTTTGAAAACTATTGTGCAACATAGTTTTCACAAATGGTTTTTACAAACATTTACGCATATTTGAAAATCATTTGCAAAGGTTTTTCAAACAGTATATATAGATTTTTCAAAATATGCTTGCAACCATTTTTCCAACCATTTGAAAATCACTTTTCAAACATTTTTATTTCACACAAAGAAAATAAATTTTTGCAAACAAAAATATTTACAAAGGTTGAACATTTTTTACAAAATATTTTCCAAACAGCTTTCAAAAGATTTTTCAAAAAGAGTTTCAAGTTGTTTTTCAAACAATTTGCACGAAGCATTTTTGCCTAATTTATTAATTAGAATGTACAAAAAGAGTCTGAGGAGCTACAAACATCTTTTATTAGAATATTAATGGATTTTAACATTATTTTATGCCATAGGTATTATTTAAAATAAAAATACAAAAATATGAGTTATGGCTTAAAGTATATACATAGTATATATGAACCCCCTATACTACTGAGCTCGAGCTATGTCCTCATATATCAAAGATAAAAAGAGAAGACATAACTCAGACTAAGTATAACAAAATCTAAAGAATGAAGGAATGAGGAAGTGAATAAATGAATGGGAAGTTGACCGTCCCCCCGGTACTTAGGATCAAATAATCCTACGTATAGCAGACTGTACACAAGGCAGGGATGGTCAAGGGTGGAATGAACAAATCACACTCAGATTGCCTCCCCCTATACTTAGGGTAAGATATCCCTAAGTATAGACAAGAAGTGGAGACAATGGAGAGGATCAACAAATTAAAGGACTCGAGGTGCTCGCCCCACTATACTTAGGACAAAATACATCCTAAATATAGAAGACTGACACCAAGGGGCGACACCTTTTTGATAGAAAAAGAAAATAGAAAAGGAAAAGAATAAGAAAAGAATACAAGAGTAGAAATCAGAGGAAAAGTTTTTGAGGTGCATTGTCTGAATCTTTTGATGCTACCAGTGTTGTGGAGGTATCTTCAAAGCGCAGAACTTGGATTGAGTTGACAATGGCCAAGAAAGTATCAGGCTCAAGGTAAGGCTTCAGTAGTTGACCGTTGACGAAGAAAGGTTGTGCATCAGGAGATAATTCTGATATGGCAATACTTGAATTCTTACGCACTTCACGAACTTGGAATGACCCTGTCCATTTGCTTTTTAATTTGCTCGGGAATATCTTTAACTTTGTATCAAATAACCACACTTTCTGCCCAGCTTTAAAGGTCTTTCGTCAAATGTGCCGGTCATGCCCGCATTTCACCTTCTCATTGTACATCAATGTTTTATCGTATGCATAGTCTCGGAATTCCAGAAGTCTGTTCAGATTATCTTTCCTTTTCTGACCACTACTCTGTGAGTCTAAAATTGCACATATTGATTGCCTACAAGGATTTATGAATTAATTCTACAGGTAGATGGCATGGTTTTCCATATATAAGACGATAGGGTGACATGCCAAAAGGATACTTGTAAGCGGTTCTGTATGCCCATAGGTTGGAGTCCAAGAGTTGGGACCAATTCTTTCTGTCCAGCCTCACAAGTTTCTGAAGGATCCTCTTGATTTCTCTGTTCGATAATTCTGCCATGCCATTGTTCTGGGGATGATAAGGAGATGCGACTCAATGGTCGATGCCGTATTCCTTCGATAATTTCTTGACCTCTTTATTTATGAAGTGGCTACACCCATCTGATATCAGAATCATCGGTATCCCGAATCACGAAATGATATTCTTTCTCAGAAATCAGCATACTGTCGGACTGTCTGCGGCTCGAGCGGGGATAGCTTCGACCTAGTGACTCACATAGTCGACGAGGAGGAGGAGGTGCTCATATCCCTGATTGTTAGGGAAGGACCCCATGAAATCGATGCCCTACACAATGAATACGTCTACTATCTGATAATCATCAGGGGCATTAAATCTTTCACTATGACGGTACCTTTCAATCGATGACAGTCAGTGCATCATTTAACGAAGGCTGCTTCATCCTTGAATATTGTGGGCCACCAGAAGCCGCATTGAAGTACTTTTGCTATCATACTATCTCCAGAGTGGTGTCCACCAGATTTGAGCTAGTGACAATGCTTGAGGACACTATGATGCTCCTCCTGAGGAATGCACCTGCGCCAAATGCAATTAGCTCCTTCCCTGAATAAGAGAGGATCTTCCCATTGGTAGAAATGGATTGTCGACAAGAATTTGTCCTTTTGAATCTTCATCCAATCCAACGGTAGTACCCATTAAATGAGGTAGTTGACAATATCAGCATACCAAGGGAGTGAATCCACATACGAAATTGATTTGTCAGGAAAGGTTTCTATGATGGGTGGCATTGTTCAGCAGAGGCTCTTGATACTCAATTTTGGAGAGATGATCTGCTACCACATTCTGAACTCTAGGTTTGTCCTTGATTTCCAAATCAAATTTCTGGAGGAGAATGATCCATATGATTAGTCTGGGCTTGGCATCCTTCTTCTACTGTAAATATTTTATAGCAGAGTGGTCTGTGGAGATGGTAACTTTCGATCCAAGCAAATAAGATCTGAACTTTTTCATGGCGAATACCACAACCAACAACTCTTTATCTGTTACAGTGTAGTTTCCTTGAGCTTCATCTAATGTTTTACTGGTGTAATGAATGGCATAGGACACCTTGTCTTTCCTCTGTCCTAAAACAACCCCAACTGCAAAGTCTGACACATCCGTCATGATCTTGAAAGGAAGAGACCAATCCAACAGCTGTAGGATTGGAGCTTGAGTAATGAGCTCCTTCAGCTGATTGAACGAAAGGAGAACCTAGTGATCAACATTACACTCGGTCTCCTTGCATAAAAGTTCTGCAAGAGGTCGGGCGATGCGGCTGAAATCTCGGATGAATCTTCTTTAGAAACCCACATGCCCCAGGAATGACCTCACATTCTTTACTATATGAGACGGCTCAAGATTGTCAATCACATCCACCTTTGCTGGGTCGAATTCCATGCCATGCTTGGAAACAACGTGACCCAACACAATTCCTTTTGTGACCATGAAGTGGCTCTTTTCCCATGATAGCACTAGATTGACTTCACAGCATTTCTATAGTACTCTGTCTAGGTGCTCAAGACAAGAATCAAAACTGTCACCATAGAGGGAGAAGTCATCCATAAACACCTCAAGAAAATTGCCCACCGTTTCGTCGAAGACTGCAAGCATGCATCTCTGGAATGTCAGTGGTGCGTTGCACAATCCAAAGGGCATTCTTCTAAACTCATAGGTGCCGAACGAGCAAGTGAAGGTAGTCTTCTCTTGGTCCTCAGGGGCGATTGCCACTTGATTGTACCTGGAGTACCCATCCAGAAAGCAGAAGAACTCCTTGTCGGCTAGTCTTTCCAAAACTTAATCAATGAATGGCAAGGGGAAGTGGTCCTTCTTTGTTGCTGCATTAAGACGGCGGTAATCAACACATACACGCCAGTATGTCGGTACTCGAGTAGATATCTCCTCTCCTCTCTCATTTGTAACCACAGTAAGCCCCCACTTCTTTGGAACTACATGCAAGGGGCTCACCCATTTTGAAATGAAGCATGCGTCACACCATTTCATGATTTCTTTCATGATGACAACCCAGAGATTCAGATTCAGTTTTCTTTGGAATTCGCAGGACGACATGGCATCTTCTTTTAGATAAATATGGTGTGAACACAATGTCATATTTATCCCGCGGAGATCTGATACATGCCAAGCAAGTGCCTTGTCGTTCTTTTCTAGAACCTCGAGGAGTCGAGATTCTTGCTCCAGAGTCAGCCTGCTGCTGATGATGACTAGGTACATGTTTTCTTCACCTGCAAGGAAAGCATACTTCAGGCCTACTGGAAGTGTCTTGAATTCTAATTCCGATCTAGCCAGCTTGTCAGTCATTTTGGAGACTGTACTGGTGGTAGGATGTGTTGCTTGAACTTTGACCGAGCTACTGCCCTCAGTACTTTGTTGAGATTCCGGTAATGTGCTGAACAGTTCTGCACTAGGCTCATCGTGTTCGGGCTGGAGTGAAACATTGGGATCAAAAAGGTGCACACATTAGATTCTGTCTCCCAAATATCATCAGATCATGCGTCGATCGTGCTTTCCAGGTCCTCCTCTAGAGAGAGGATTTCTTGGGTCCATGGATCGTCCAAAGAGAGTAGTGTATCTCTAATTTCTGCCATAAAGTCACAGTCTGCTCGGCTCTCATGAGTCACGACTTTCGGCTCGCTGATCATGTCTATTGTGATTCTCTTGCTGCCCGAGCTGAACGTGATCTTGCCAGACCCATAATCAACCAAATATTTTGAGGTGCGCAATAATATTTGGCCAAGGATGATAGGAGTCTGGAGTAAGGGAGCGGCAGAGTCCATATCAAGGACTACAAAGTCAACTGGGAACTGCATTTCTCGCACCTTCACCACAACATCTTCCAAAAGACCTCTAGGTTGCTTGATGCATCGGTCAACGAATTGAAGGATCATTCGTGTCTACTTGGCAGACCTATCCCAAATTCTTGCAATAGTGATGAGGGCAGAAGGATGATGGAAGAATCGCTGTCAAGTAGAGTGCGATCGAAGACTTAATAAAAAATCTCGTAACTGATAAGAGGTGCTCCTTTGTCATGCTTTTTTTATGGGAGATTGTTGATAGCTGCTACGGTGGCCATGGGGAGAATGTGCTTCTCAACCTGCTTGCGTCTGTTCTTTCCAGCTGGGCGACGCTTGCTTGTACATACTTCTTTCAAACATTTCTTCACAGCTGGCATGTACTCCGTGGTCTTCACCAGAGGAATCTCAACCATCAAGTTATTAATGGTATCCACAACTCCAGGATCAGATAATGCACTTTTTCTTTTTGCATTTTTTTGGATTTTTCTATTGCATCAGGAAAAGGAATATGTACATTTATGGAATCCAAATTAGATTTCTTATTTACAACAAAATCATCGTCCACAAAATGTTGTACATCCGGGTTACAAAAAGGTGTACAATCTGGAAGCTGAAGTGCTGGTGCTGGTGGACGGGCAAAAAGAAGGGCCTCCACTCCGTCGGATGGCATGGGATCGGCTGCTACTGGCGGCTCCTCCAAGGCCGGCGTGACTTCACTTTGGCGAAGATCTTCTTTTTGTTCTTTTTGTTTTTGCTAATTTTTTTTTGCTTTTTGTTGATGCAGATGGTGGTCAATGGCAACTGGAATGGCTCCTCCTCCTCCTTCTTCCTCACCCATACCTGTAGCTGGCACGGTTGATGTAGAAGATGACAATTCACTTGAAGCTTTATTCTCCCCTATATTGGTGGTAGGCAGAGGCAAGGCCTTACCTCTCCTATGAGTTACAACATTAGATAACAATAGTACAATCATCCGACTCTACATGCATAGAAGGGACATCGCATTCTACCTGCTCCTTCTTTTTGATGTTGTTGGGGTTAGCTTCGACCTGCGCCTGGATGGTAGTTTTAGTGGCGGTCAGGTCATCTAGTTTCTGGTCATATCTGCTAGGCCTATGGTGAGCTGGGCCAAGCAATCCAAGGTCGGGTTCACGATGGTTGCCTCATAAGATTCAGCGTGCAGACCACGCTGTTGCTGCAGGTGCGGAAGCTGAGGCAACGACTGCTGGTGGTGTTGCGGTGGTGGAGGAAGCTGAAACTGATTGTAGGAAAGAGGAGGATACTGCTGATACTGCTGAGGTGGTGCAACCGCATATGGTATGGCGATGGCTGTCGGTATGTGGCTGCTGGTAGTGTTGATTCTGTCGCCATTAGTTAGCATACTGAGGAGGTTGGTGATATTGCGACGACGGCTGCGGGGACTGCCCAAAAATACCACCTTGTGGTTGGTGGTATGGCATGTTGGCTTGCTGTTGGCCCTGTGGGTGTCCGGTAGGATGAGCCAACTGCGCATCGTTGCTCTATACCCCATTTACTTCTTGTATCAGGAGTGGTGGTGGGAATGCTGGATCCGACTGATTGAGGAAATCTGGTTGTTAAACAACCATCTGCTGATGTGGCTGGTCCTTATCAGGTGTCTGCACGTAATACACGTGCTAAACTATTGGTGGTTGCTGGCTCGGCTGAGGCTGATGTGGCGGTGATGGATCATCCTTCTTCTTTGCTGGAGCATCTAGAGATGGTATTGCCGACTGGACAGAGTTGATGGTGCCTACCAGCAGCTCCAACTACATGGTAATCTGATCCAGTTTATCGAGATTCCGATTCCTCTTCTCGATGACAATGAGTTTCTCAAGGTCATGTGATCTCTTCTCAATGATATCGACCTTTGAAGATGACCCCTAATAATTCTAAGGTTAAAGATTACATCTCTCTCCACTTCTCGAGACACTACCATGTGTACTTGCTTCTGGAGGATCTGGGGCTGCTTCTTATACGCCTTTGATGAAGAGAGGGCAGCCTCTCCCTCGACCAATTCCTCAAAGATCTGCCATACGACGTCTTCATCCTTATTAAGATGTGAGCCCCTACATGCTGCGTTAACAAGCCTTTGACTTTCTACATTCAGACCCCCAAAGAAGTGTTGGACCAAGCTGGTCCTTGGAATCTCAAGGTAATGGAATTTCTCCTACAGATCTGTGAATCTCTCCTAGGCCTCGTGGATACACTCATGTACACCCTGAGAGAATCTGTTGATTCGCGCTCGCATCTGATTGAGCTGACCGAGAGGGTAGAACTTATGTAAGAATGCGGACTTCAGCTCCTCCCAAGTTGTCACAACCTTCCCCAGATGATTGACCTAGTAAAGGGCCATGTCCTGTAGACTGAATGAGAATGCCATCATCTTTACTATGTCCAGAGGGACATTGGGGTAATGAGTAGCATGACAGATGCATGAAAATTGCTGGAGATGAATATACAACTCTTCACTAGTGTTCCCGTGGAAAGAGGGAAGAAGAGCGAGGAACCGAGGCTTCAGCTCAAAGTGAGCGTGCACCGGTGGAATACAGATCAACTCGGTTATCTGGCTGTCTCCAGGGTTGTAGGTCTCTTTCAGCGTCAGTTTCGACCTTCCTTGTTCAGTCGCTTCTTCATCTGGATTGTCACGGGGTCCACCACCACCTCCTCCTTGTCTGCCTCCTCCTTCAGGTATGTTCATTACATCATTCAGCATTTCCTGGAATGCAGTATGTGCGAGTGCTTTCTCTATCAGCTGCTGATGGATAGCTTCGATAGATGCCAACAATTGTACATTGACCTGATTCTGATCAGGCATTTGTCCTTGCTCTGGCTGAGGGGGCTGCTGACCTTTGCCCTTTCCTTGAGGAGCCATCTAGGGTCTGAATCTAAGGAGATGAATTCTGATTGGGATCCAGGGCTTGGTTTGTCTTCTATCTGCAATATGAGAGAATCCCAATCAGACCACTTACAACTGAATTCCAGCTGCCATGATGAATCTAGAATCAAGGTCAATTCCAGAGTGTTATTAATGAAAAAGGATATGGACTGTAATCGACTTTCATTCACAATGGTGAAAGTGGGACGAGAGTGGTACCAGTTTATTTGGTGGTCAAGAGAAAAGGTAGAAGATGAGGAGTCTGGAGATTGACTCACAAGGTCTGAATCGAGTTCTCGGGAATCACCTCGAATTATTGGCGAGGTCGAGCCCATGGAATCGATGTAGGCATCGACAGGATCTCGACTAAACCATCCATGGATCGCCTTCGCAAAGCAAGAGAGGAGTAGATATAGGAAGAAAGATACAGTGAGCAACGATGGACAAATTGGAGTGCAAAATAATAGAAAGACTAAAACTGACCGGGGGTCAAAGGGAGAAACATATGACAAAATTTTGCGTAAGCGCGCGGGACTTGATCTTTGAACCTTAATCTAGATCCATACAAACACAATACTAAATTGGGTTCACCAACTCACTCCATGTAAAGCCGTAAAGGTTCGACTCTTATTATCTTTTCAGTTTTAGAGTTGTTATTTCAGGCATATCTTATAACAAGTCCTTAGCACGGTAACCTTATAGGAGAGAGAGTACTGCCAGAAAAGTATCTCGTACTTGTCCTCCTCCTTTGTAGCATGTAGTCTGCACTTTTTAAGGTCCTTGTAACCCTTCCTAGATCCTTACTCGGCCAAAGAAATAGAGAGAGGAAACTGATAGGCGAAACCAATACTTCGGTTCTCGCTCGGAATTTAATCACCCGTGAGCGTGCAACAACCTACTCAGATGCAAACCGATGAGACAGACACTCCTGTGAAGGCGTGGCCTATTCTCAGTACTTCAGACCACGTTGATGTTCCACACAAGGTGGGAACACCATCGTTGACAAGGCCATAATTGGTCACGTACGATAGAAGCACCATTACTTCGGAAATCCAATCGATACACAAGGCAATTACAGACTGGGATTTGGTCTCTATTCCTTATGGGTCGTGCCTCGCTCATGGGAGGGGTTTTGGTCCCCTTCGAAGGTACCTGAAAACAATGAGGGATTTATGAACCTAGAATAATGATAGTTCATTACGTATTTTAATTATGGTCAAAGTTTTTTAGCAGTCCCCTTGTTTTACTTTTTAGGTTATACAAGTGCCTAACATTTTTCTATATTTTTATTTAAGTCCTAGGTGCTCAAAATCAGTGGGAGATAGCGGAAAAGCCGTGCAAGTCGATTCAATTATAGAAATCTCACCATTGAACTTAATGATGCATGCTGAGTTAGAAGACTTACAGTGCATCCAAACTCTCTCCATGTGGTATGCAAAACAGAATTTTTAAGCCTATCTACATGGCAGTGTGCAATCAACAAAATTGCCCTAAATTGTAGCTACTATTAATCATGAAGAACCAATTGTTACTTATTCAAAAATGATACCAAGGTCCGATCTATGATGCCGATCGGTTCCCGCTAGAACGGGTCCTGCACGCGCTGTATACGACCTCTAGTGGCACGCGGTCTCAGATATGAATTATCAACATTATTAATTTGACTAGATCCATACGTAAGAGACTATAGAAACAAGAATTCTTATTCAGGTGTGGACCTAGTTACCGAGTCAAGCAGCCTAAATCTAGGGGCTCCATGCACACAAAAAAAAGTAAAATAAAGCAGAAAGTTCAAAACCGCGAAAAAATATAAAAGAATATGAGAAAATGATGCGACGAGGCCCCCAAGTGAACAGGCACCCGGGAACTGGACCTCGTTGTGAAGAGTAGAGTCCAAGTTATATTACATGCTAAAATTCTCTCTCTCACCATAAAATTACAAAATTGAATTTTTTAAGCTAATTCCTCCTCTGACTTCCTTGATGCTCTCTCCAGCTGGTCAAAAAGAGAAGACTAGCCTCCTACAAGCTTGGCTGCATCAGCATCCTAGGAAACCATCCTTGTGTGGCCGGTATTCGCATCAAAATAGCAAAAACAAGGCATTATCATTTTTAATCAAATAATCCAATAAATGACTATTTGCAACAACAATGAATATTTACAACAATAATCAAAGAATTAATTGGAAATAAATTAATAAATATTCACAATAATGAATCAATAAATCAGATAAATCTTTATACAAAAATGACTTGTAAAAATAGGCTACGCTCATTGCTTCCCAGCAATGGCGCCATCTGATAAAAAGGATTCTCTTGAGGGTCTACTAATCAAACTCAATTAGCGTCGTTGAGGTGACCGCTGAAGAAAACCCTATTTAGTCAGAAATTAACCCACCATATAATATCGAGGCAATGAAGATCACAAGTGAGGTTAAAATTTATTATCTCTACCATAAAATGCATAGCAGGCAAGCATGTAGAGGTCGAACCACATAGAGCAAAATGGTAGCCTATGGTTATCTATACACAATCAAGTCATTCATTTATATAGATCTTTTTGTGGGTTTTAATTTTATATTTTTAATTTCTATTTTTTGATTTTATATATTTTTTTATTTTTAATATTCTGATTTTGTATTTTTTGTTATATTTTTATCTTTTTATTTTTCTTTTTGATTTAAATATAATATTAATATATATATATATATATAAATGTATAAAAACAATATAAGGTATATATAGATAGTATATAAATAAAAATATGTAAAAATAGAGTAAATAAAATATTTTTGTGATTTATATATTTTTCTAATTTTTTGTAAATTTTCTGGTATTTTTACTAATTTTTTATGTATTTTAAAGTAAAAAATATCCCAAATATGGGATTATAAATAAAGCGAAATTGATTTGGGTTTTAAATATAATAAATAAGTCCCAAAATTACCCAAATATTTTTTAATAGATAAATAATAATAATATATAAAATTATAACATAGAAAAACATATTTTTGGTAATTTTGTAGATTTTTTATATTTTTTGTAGGATTTTGGAGCTTTATGATTTTTAAATTTTCTTTTTCTTATTTTTAGGGCTTTTTGTTTTCCGGACTCAATAAATATCAAAATATACCATATATAATTTTTTGGAATTTTTCAAAAGGTTTTTATATTTTTTGGTATTTTTTAAAGTTTAGGGGCCTCTCAACCACTTTCACAAAAATATATAACGTTAAATTCAATTTATGGTACTTTTTATAAATACACAAACCCACAGGGGTATACATGCAATTTTGCCACCTCATATGGGATGGCACGTAAGGTGACACTGACTGGACCCAAATGTAAATAAAATAAGTACCAGGTCCTAGTTGTAAAATGTCCAAATTATGTAAAACTTTAAATTTTATTTACAGGGCTAAATAATAAATACAAAAATGGCGGTGCAAAGTATGCAATTTACCCCATATATGCGTGCCATCCAATGGTACTGTTCTTTTCACATGCCACGTGTCGCTCATCAACGGTCGATGATGCTTCGTTGATTGTCGCTCGAGATTAGATCACTGGTTGGGATCGGATGGCTACAAGGCATGATCCAACGGCTCTGGTGTGATCTGGGGCCACCTTCTTCATCCGACGGCAGGGGAGGGCTGAGGAAGAACGAGGAAGAAGGTTCACCTGGGAGAACTTCCTCCGACGATACCTCCCTCCCCCATCGATCCTTGCTACTGCCAAGGGTCCCAAAAGCTTCCTGGCAGGTGTTTCTATCTCTTGGCGGCATCAGAATGGCACGAGGTCGACCGGAGGCCCTCCGCGAAGTTGAGGAAGAAATGGGTGTCTAGGAAGCTCCGACCAACTGCAAATCCATCACCTGGCACTCCTTTGCATGCCTAACATGCATAGGAAGGAAACACGACTCGAGGGGCTCCTCCTCGATCAAAATGTGAAGCTGAATATGCGAGGAATGAGGTGGGCAGAGAGGACTCCGACAACGCGGCGAAGGAGATCCTCATTTCGCAAAACAAAGGCAGTTCTGATGGATTGGAGGTATGGGGAATGATCGGGAGGCGATAAAGATGAAGATGGAAGCTTTTAAAGTGGCAGAGAGACGATGATGACACGCGGAGGAGCTCGTCAGAGCTCGACTCTGGCAAAGTACGGGTTGATCGATTGAAACTAATTTACTTAACTAATTCCTACACTAATGACAGGAAATTAAACCTACGACTAAAATACGCAAAATGAATGATGAAGAAGCAGCCCTTATACTTGGGGGACACCCAGTGAGAAGGGTCGCGGCAACGGTGGCCGTGGATGCACCACAACCTCCCGGAGCTTCACCGAAGCACGCAACACCTCCTCCTGACACGAGAAGACGATTGAGATCCAAGGCGAGGGCTCCCAGGGCTTTAATGTTGACAAAAATTAGAAGGACACTCAGGTGTTTTATTAATAGACTTTTTGACACACCCTTATTGACTAGGGAGAAACAATAATTTGGTGGTTTGTACATGCGATTAGAAGGTATGGCATGTATGTACAATGATAAATGAGCATTTTGTATGAAGGGATCGAAGGCGATAGATGGATGTGGTGGCCGGGGAAAATGGCGCAAAATCAGGAAAAAGTTATGCTGAGTCAAATCAAGAGGCGGGGGTTAAGTTGATAGAGGTCAACGAATGAAGCACCTTGATTGGGCTACCTAAGCTGCTAAATGACAAAAGAACAAATTTTATTCAAAAATAGTTAATTTAATTTTGAGTATAAAATAATTTTTTTATTATTTTATGTAGTCTTTTATTATGATTTTTATTTATTTTTTGGTTTTTATTTATTAGTAGTTAATGTTTATTAGTGTATTTATAGGTATATTCATCTATGTTTTGTACATCTTTATTTTTTTCGTGTCTTTTATTTTATTATTTTTTTCTATTATTTTCTAAATTTATAACTTATTTTTATGAGTATAAATATATTTTTATTGCATTTTGTGATATCATTTGTACACTCAATAAATAGGTGAGTATATTATGTAGGTATATTTATAGGTATTTTACCTATTTTTTATTATACATCTTTTATTTTAAATTATTTTATGAGTTTTATGTTAGTTTTGTACTTTTAATGAAATATAAATATTATTTACAATATAAAAATAAAGGAATGAAATAATATATTTCCCTTTATTTATATACATATATGACATAGGTATTTTGTCTATGTATTCTCATAGACTTATTTTTTTTCATTTTCCTTTTGATTTTATTCTAATTTTAATATGCATATGTGTTATAAATAATATTTATAAAATTATAAAAATAAGAATTTATAAAAAAATAAGGGATGAATAAAATGAATATTTTAATTGGTAGAATGTACAATAGGGGTCAAAAACCTAACTTTCACACAGTAACTCCAAAAAATAGAAAACCACGACCATTAAATAGCTCATGAAAAGTTATATACAATTAGAGGTGATTTTGATATGCTTTGAGTTTTTATTTGAAAGATATGGGTCTGTGAAGTTTGGTTTCTAGCTTTTTTTTATATAAAATGTACATTGTGTATTATTTTTGTATAAACTCAATTTTGTATTTTTATTTACTCATTATCTACAACTTCCATGTACGAAGTTTCTTTATTTGATGAATAAATAATAAATAATAAAGAAGGTGTCAAAAAATGCATAAAATAATGAATGAATACATGGCAATTTTATTGTATTTTGGCCCTTATCTCCCCCAACTTTATTTCCATGTCGACAACTCAATTCTTGATTTGGTCTCGGGGTTTAGGGTCATAAAATATTTTCAATATTTTATTCCTTTTTCTTTTCTTCTCTTTATTATATAATTTTGGCATTAAAAACAACATTATTTACACATTAAATGTAATAAATAATGAATGCTATTTTGTACAAATTACTGCCATTTACATGCATTAGATGGGGTTTTTATGGCCAAAATGATAGAATAAAGGTGATGAAATGCTGATTCATTAATAGCATTGGCAATTTTTGGATTGAGTTTGATAATTGAACAAGTCTAAGTAAAATCCGAAGATTGGAGCGTGGTTGGACCTTAAATCTACCTAATAATAGGAACCTTATAGGAGCTGGAATTGAGGTGCTTCAAGTCTAGTTGACTTTATTCTTTGAGAATTGTGAGGCTTGCTTTAATGGATTCTTGACTGCCTAAGTAGAGTATTTCAGAGCACAAACACGACTCTTTTTGACAATGACCTAATTTGGACACCTGCACCTTTCACTTGGCTCAACTCAGTTGGAGTAGTGAGGGATTGGATTTGTCGGTATGAGACACGCACAAGTTGAAACATTTGTCCTCGTCTAGGGAGGGAAGTGCACCCCTACCCATCCAGTGGCATTGATATCTAAAGACAGGAGAGTATGGGTTGCAATAATACTTCAAAAGAGGGATAGTCTACTAGCTCAAGAGGAAAAACTCCTTATGTAAATGCTGCTGTATATAGTATTTCAAACGAAAAGCAAAAACTCAAAAATGTGGACAGGCTTGATTGAAAATAAAATGCATGTCGGAGTGTACATATTTGTATAGTAAAAAAGCAAGCTTGAGCTTCAAAGTCAAATCATGTGAGCCTGTAGCTGGATGACTTGACTACACTGGTCTTGCATCCTAGGATAGGTAGCTACACTAGATACTGTCCATTCTTTTCTTCACCCCTCCTTTTGAGTTGGTTGTCACCTGAACTTAGAAGGGAATACCCCGCTCCTCGAGGAAGGAGTTGCTGGATTGGGGAATCACTGGGTTGCCATGCTTGAGAAATCAGTCTCTTTGTCATTTTAGTTGGGGAGAGCAACCATCACTTACACTGTACGAGTCAGATTCATAGTCGTAAGGGTCTACGTATGAGTTGAAATATGTTGACCTGCCTATTGAGGAGACTTGAGCAGAGTTTTGGGATTCTCGAAGGCTGTTGGATTTCAAATCTGATTCCCAATAAGGTTCTACCCGCACAAAAATTCCAAAGGTCTGACTTAAGCTCCAAACTTTGATTTTGTGAAGACAAGTTTGATAATTAAACTTAATCCAATTGCTTTCCCTTTTTTTCTTTGTTTTTCTTTTTCTGCACTTATTGCATAAGTGTTTACTAGGGACTAGCAAAGGCAAGTATATGGGGTGATGAATCTCCATTTCATCACCTTTATTATATCATTTTGGCCTTAAAAACCCTAGTAAATGCGTGTAAATACCCTTAATTCATGCATTTCAACATCCATGCATCATTGTACAAAATGTATATAAAATACTATTTTAATGCCAAAATTATAGAATAAAGAAAAAAGAAAAAAAGAATAAAATATTGAAGATATTTTATGACCCTAAATCCCGATACCTATGCATCTCGATGACTAGGTCGATAAGGAATAAAGTAGGGGGAGATAAGGGCCAAAATACAATAAATTCCCTTTTATTTATTTATCCATTATTCATTGGGAGACCTATTTTATTTTCCCTTTTTTATACTGAAAATAAAGAAACTTTGTACATGAAAGTTGTAGAAAATAAAATAAAGAAAATATAAATTAATTTCATACAAAAAATATACAAAATAAAAGTTACGCTCCGAATAAATTTCCAAAATCCCAACTTCTCAAATCCATATCTCTCATATAAAAGTCAAAATATATCAAAATGACCTTTAATTGTATATAATTTTTAATAAGATATTTAATGAAGGTGGTTTCAATTTTTTTGGAGTTAAGTTGTTAAAGTTAAGTTTTGGACCGCTATTGTATAGTTTACCCGATTAAAACAATCATTTTATTCATTATTTATTTTATTTTTATAATTTTGTAAATATTATTTATATTATATTTACATATTAAAATAAAAATAAAACATCAAAGAATTCATTAAAATAAAATATGTATAGAAAATACATGGGTAAAATACCTATATCTACACCTATAAATAAATAAACCTATTTATTTAATTGTATATATTATATCATAAAAATATAATAAAAATATATTTAAGTATATAAAAATAAGTTATAATTTTCTAAAATAATAAACCAAAATAATAAAATCAAAAATTCAAAATAAAAATAAAAAACTTAAATACATAGATAAATATACCTATTTATAAACCTTAAAAAGTAGATTGTAATAAACAACTTTAAAAAATAAATAAAATATTTTATAAAATAATATATATTTTTATTTAAAACCTAAAATTAATAAATTCATTTATTATTTTTATTGAATTTTAAAATAATTCCTAGATGTTTTTCCTTGTTAGTCTACCTGGACCAACCAGAGGGCCCTGTCAGTTGACCTGGGTCAATTGACCGACCTACGTACTGTAGCTGTCAGAAACGCATGAGACCGCATCTTCCAACTTTTTCTCCCATCGATGCAAGCATCGATTGGGAGTGCTTTGTAAACATCTTCTCTTCCTCGTTCATCGAGCATACACGTCCAACGATTATCTTAAGCTTTGGATCATTGCATCTCCTGATTGCACACAATTTCACGCACATATTTTTATTTTGCAAATTGAAGCCTTTTATTATTTATTAAAAAATAAAAAACAACCCTTTTTGTCCCTGTTTGCAGTAGAAAACCCATAAAAATATAAAAAACGTTTTTGAAAAATTCCCCCAAAAATATATTATGTTTATTTATGTGATTTTAACCTTCAGACCAAAAATCACTAAAAATATAAAAGAAAACTCAAAAATAATAGAAAAACTCTAAACCCTTTATAAAAAATTATAAAATTTCCAAAAATTCCAAAAAATCCATTTTCTGTTTTATATATTTCTCTATTTTACTATCTATAATTTAAAATTAATTTACAGATTTTTTTGGATTTGTTCTCTATTTTATATCTTCATTTTAATTTTGAGTATTTAATTAAACCCTGATTTTGGGTTTTTTCAATTTAAAAATATATAAAAATTAATGAAATTTCGTAAAAACACAAAAAATTGTAAAAAAAATCAAACCCAAAAATATTTTATTCATTTCATTTGTTTATTTTATTAGTATATATATAGTAGTCCATATTATAAATGGAAAAAATGGGGCTGCCACCTAGGGGAAGCAAAGATGGCTGCCCCCGCCCAATTTTTCGCAATTTTTGGAAAAATATCACCATGTATATTCATCCCTATATCCTTCTATATGTCATTCGAATTTCGTCAGAAACAGAGACTCCTACGACCTCCATTCAGATGTCATTTTTTTAATCGTCGCAGGATTTTTAAATCGACCATGTCTGCATGGAGGCCGTAGGAGTCTCTATTTCTGACGAAATTCGAATGGCATATATGATGGATATAGGGATGAATATACATGGCAATAGTTTTCCAAAAAATTAAAAACAATTGATGAAAAATGGGGCGGGGAAGCCATGTTGGCTGCCCCCAGGGGGCATCCCCATCAACCTCATTATATATATATATATATATATCCTATATATAGCTTTATATACATTAAAAGAAAACAAAATTTAAAAATACAAAAGGTAAAAATAAAATATAAAAATAGAAAGTTAAAAATCAAAATACAAAATTATAAAATCAAAAATAAAATAATAAATACAAAATAAAAAAATCTACATCAAATATATAGACAAATAATTTCACAATCATCATTTTGCGCATTTATTGCCCTGATCTAGCTGTTTGCTCCCTGTGTTCGACACTCTATATACTTTCACTATACACACATTTTGTAGAGTTAAATAAAATAAATTTTAACTACGCATTGTTTTGTATTGCTTAATTATCATTGTGGGTTAATTATTGATTAATTAGGGTTTTTTGTAGGTTGCTACAACGATTGCGTCTCCTCCCTGTGTGAGGCGTATCTTAGACCCACAAAAACCCTGATTATCATGTAACCAGAGTGCCTATCTAAGAACCAAAAGAATTCTTTCCATAGCAAACTCTCAAGCAATTGATTAATTAAAGATAAAGGAAAATCATTCTTCTTGGATGTTGAATTCAAGCATTTGTAATCAACACATACACGCCATAAAGTGGGTATTCGGATAGAAATATCCTCTCCTTCATCATTTGTGATAACCATAACTTCAAATTTTTTCAGGACTACAGGCAATGGGTTAACCCATTTTGAGTTGGAGATAAGATAAATGAAGCCAGCCTCACACCACTTCATGATCTCTTTCATGACTACATCCCGAATATTAGGGTTTAACCTCTATGGGATTCACCGATGGTTTACAGTCATCCTCTAAGTAGATATGGTATAAGAAAAAGGTCAGATTTATCCTTTAAAGATCCAAAACATTCCAACCAAGTGCCTTGCATTTTTTCTCTAGAATCTTTAGCACGCGCAATTTCCGATCCATAGTTAATTTGCTACTAATGATGAATGGATACATATTCTTCTCATCCACAAGGAAAACCTATTTAAGATCTACTGGAAGTAGATTTAATTCATGCAATTGCTAAGTCGGCCTCAAGGCTACTTTTGAAACTACTCCGGTAGGTGAATCTTCTGCTGACAATGAAGTGCTTCTCACCTCTATCACTCTTGGCTCTAGTAATAATGTACCGAACATATCTGCAATGATTTCATCTTATTTAGTTTGACTTGAATCTTCTTAAGATAGCTCGATCAGTGCATCTGCATCATCCTCCCTGTTGGAAAAGTAGCAAGAGTAGAATGTGCTATCCAGGTCCTCCTCTTAAAAGAGGATTTCCCGTGTCAAGATGTCACTCAAAGACAGGCATGGCTCCCTGATTCGTTCAATGGCATCACAATCCTGTGTAGGTCGTGCTGGCTTTCCTTTCTCAAATGAGCTCTCTGTTGGTTTCGGCTAATTGAACATATCCATGGTAATGATTTCACTACATGAGAGGAACACAGTCTTCCTAGACCCATCATCAACTACCGCTTCAGTTGTTCGAAGGAACGACTAAAAAAAATAATGAGGGTCTAAAGTAACGGTGCAAGAGAATCCATGTCCAGGACTACTGAAATAGACAAGGAACCAAGCAGAGCGGTCGTGCAATCTCACAAGGCGAAACCACAATCGTTGTGGCGATCGACGTAAAGCTCGATGGACAAATTCAGCAATCAACCCACAATATAATATAACAATGCAATACAAGTGGAGTCAAATTTATTATAAACCCTAAAAATAAATGTGTATAGTATGCAAGTACGTGTAGGGTGTCGAACACATGGAACTAATGGGTGTAGCACTATTATTTATTGTTAAATAATGTATACTTTTATATATTTAGCTGCACAGTATTTACTTAATGTTTTTGTGGGGGGGGGGTTTATGTATTTATTTTTTATTTATATAATTATTTTTTATTTCTTTTTATATTTTTCTGATTTCTAGCTTCTTTTTAATTTTAATATATAATAAGTATATATATAATTCTATATATAATAATACATACAATATAAGGTATCTATAATATATATAATAAAGATATAAAAATCAGTAAATACAAATAAAAACAATCCTTTTTATCTATTAAAGGGTTTAAATTATTTTAAGGTATTTATAATCATTAATAATAATATATAGTAAAAATTATAAAATAAAATATTTTTGTGTTTTATAAATATTCTTCTATTTTTGTAAAATTTTGGGGTATTTTTTCTAATTTTATCTGTTTTAAAATAAAAAATATACTAAATCAAGGAATAAATGAATATGCCGAATTGTTTTCAGATTTAAAATACAAAATAGGTCTAAAATTTCTCAAAACTTATTTTAATATATAGTAATAATTATATATAAAAAATATAGGATAGTAAACAAACTTTTAGGGGTTTTGAGATTTTTTCTAATTTTTTAGGATTAGGATGAGTTTTCTATTTTTTTGGTTTTACTTTTGTTTTTTTGTGATTTTTGGTATGTAGTGATAACATATAAATAAGTAGAAGCTAACTTTTTTATAATTTTAAGGGAGTTTTTATAGTGTTTTTGTATTTTTAAAGTCAAACTTGGAATACAAGTGCTCTTTTTTGTTTTTAATAAATAAAGAATGCAATAAAAATGCTAAGTAGAATTCATAAAATGAATGGGCATCATATCAGGCATTTATACCTAATTTTGCATAATTTTTGGAGCATTGGAACTATTTATAGAAAATACAAAAGCAAAAATAAAAATTATACAAGCTAGTTTGTGTATATTTGCAATATAAAATAAATGCTAGGGGTTACATGCAAAATGATAAAATATTTCCAACTGAAATTTGAAATTTTTGTACGAAATAGAAACAGCAAAACCTTGAGGGGTACAAGTACATAATGGCCACATACATGGGGGACCACATGAGATGACCTAGTAGTGATCCTACTTACAATTTCCAGAACATACATGGGTTTCATTGCAATTTCTCCACAAAAGTTTAAGTTTAATAACATATATACAAGGTTCTTTATAATTACAAAACTATGAAGGGTGATCATGCAATTTTACCCACATAACGCTCCTTGATCCTGCCACTCGTTGATTGGCATGTGGAGAATCCAACATATGATGGACCACATCGCTTCGAGTTAATTGGATGGCCCAGATCAGATCTGGGTCGTGTTCTTGATCATCCGGGTAGGGAGGCTTGTGTACGAACTCCCAAGAACATCCGCGAGCTAAATTTTGATCACTCCATTCTCCGACCAATGGTGTCTTCTCCTCTCTCCGAGGGTGGCTACAAGTTCCTAGGGTTGCTCCACATGTGCAGGTAGGTTCCGATGAGGCCTAGATGGTCTCAATTCAAATATGGGGCTCAGACAGTTCAATAGACCTAAAGGTCCTCTCCAGGTGTTGATTTGATGCTCTAGGTGTTTGTAAAACCTTGGACCTACACCAAAAAGGTTCTATGGCTCGAGAAGGAGCTCCTCGGCTAGCAGATGAAGCTGGATAATGGCTGAAGTGGAAGGGAAGTGAAGGTCCAGTGGAGGATGAAGAGGTGACCTTCCTTCACCATATCCATTATGGATCTGGGTTGCTTTGATGGGGGAATAGTGCGGAGAATGACGGGAAAGGGAATGGATGCTGAATCAAGTCGAGAAATGATCAGAAATAGAGGTCGAATTGGGCATTCTTGATTACACCTAAACTAGATTTCTAAATATGAAATTAAATCCAAGAAATGAAAGTAAGACCTAAAGTTTACCTAAGAAAGTGAGAAATAGGGCCTCGATTCGACCAAGTGCCGAAGAAGTAGAACCACCGGCAAGCTAGTTGGTGATGGCTTGGATCTCCTTCGGCGAGGCTTCCTCCTTGCTGCAGACAGCAACCACATGCTTCTATCACCAGCCACGACCTTCAAGCAACATTTGAGGGGCTAAGAACTCCATGAGTGATCAAGGGCAAAAATGGTGGTGAGGTGGAAGTTTTATAGAAGAGGAAATGATGAGTTCTAGGGCATGGTTGCATGTTGGT
The DNA here is from genome assembly GCA_037367405.1 of Ottelia alismoides. Lineage (NCBI taxonomy): Eukaryota > Viridiplantae > Streptophyta > Magnoliopsida > Alismatales > Hydrocharitaceae > Ottelia > Ottelia alismoides. Next base: position 263,144 of record JAZKJV010003385.1, on the reverse strand, counting down.
GGTTGGTGGTAGGTTGATGAGCAAGAGTCAGCCTGGGTGGTGAGGGTGGAGGGATCAGAAGGGTGGTGAGCTCGAGGGCGAGGAACACATGGGTGTTGCGTGGAAAATGGGAGAAAAGTAGGTAGAAACGAGGTCTCACACAGGCAACTGAGGGTGGTTGTATAGTTGATCGGAATCAACGAATGAAAGAACTTTGTTGGTCCACATGGACCAACCAGATAATTTTTAGGCGAAATTTTTTTATAAAATCTATAAAATATAAGTAATGAATTATTTATTTTTTTGCTAAAACAAAAAAAACATTTCTTATTTTTATATAGTATTTAATGCCTATTTTTATTTTTTTACAAGGTTATTTACTATAAATTATTATGTACATGTATAAATATAAGTAAATATACATGTATTATGTATATATTATTATTATTTTGTATCTTACATTATTATTATAAACAATTATTTTATATATTTTTAATTTATTTAATTTCTTATTTATGTATTTTTACTTTATTTTTCTAAGTTTATTTACCAACTTAACTAGTTATGTACACTATTCTTATAGGTATATAATAGTATATTTTATCTATGTATTATAGTACTTGATTTATTTTAATTAATGTTTGATTATTTTATTTTACTTTAATTTAGTACATTGTTTTAAATAATATTTATAATTTTACAAAAATATAATAAATATAAAAAAATATAAAGAACAAATATATTGAATATTTTATACATGTATACTGCGCAATGGGGGCCCAAAATCTATCTTTTGCATCTTAACTATAAGTTGAATGAAACCATCTTCATTAAATAGCTTATTTTATTTTATGAATAATAAAGGTGAGTTTGGTCAATTTTGAATCTATATGGAGAAGATATAGTTCTACAAAATTTTCTTTGAGACTTTTTATTTTGTGTATCTCGAGCACACTATGCATTATTTTTCTGTGAAATCAATTTTGTATTTTTATTTTGTTCTTTTATGTACAATATTTATGTTGAGGGTTTATTGATTTGATGTATAAAAATAATAAATAACAATGGGTCCAAAAATATAATTATAAATGAATTAAAAACTAGGGTTTTGTGTATTTTTACACATTTTCTCAGCCCTATCTTCCCCTACATTATTCCTTTTCGACCAAGTCATCATGATGACTGGATCTCAGGGTCTAGGGTCACTCAGTGTCTTTGATAGTTCAATATTTTTATTTTCTTTACTTTATTCATTTATTTGCAATTAAATATAGTATTTATATAATATTTTATGGAAATTATTAGTGTTTATTTTGATAAATTAAAGCTAGGGATTTAAGGCCAAAATGAAAGAACAAAGGTGATGAAAGGAGGATTCAAGACCCCCCATACTTGCCTTTCCTAGTCCCTAGCAAAAACTTATGCCTATAAGTGCAAAAAACAAAATAAAAAAATAAAAAGAAATATATTGGAATAATTTTCAGCTTTTAAACTTGTCATGATAAAGTCAAAGTTTGGAGCTCAGAGAAGACCTATGGTTTATTGGTTTGTTCGGAACCACATTAAGGTTAGGAAGTGTGACACAACAACGCTTAGGTTTCATAATCATATTATCCTGTTCTATTCACAGTCTGGTCAAGACCATCCTCTCAGCTTCATACTCTCGCAACCTTGAAATGATAGAGCCATGTGTGTGAATTTTTCTGCTCTTCCAGACAAATCATTGAACCATAAAAGGGTCTGTTCCTTTGGTAACTCCTCCTCATGGAGACAGATATTTCCTTCTAAGGTAAGTTGCTGCTAGTCTTTACATTAGAAAGGGAAGCTAGACGAGATAGGAAAAGAAGTGGGAATGAACCGGTGTAGTCTTCATTCCCTTGTGAAGCTTGGCTAGTGTAACTGAGTCTTCACCAAGAAGTGGGATTTTTCTGGAAGCTCATTTTTTGCGTATTTTTTGTATAGTCTTTTTCTTTGGATATTTTCTTTGACTTTGCACTGCACTACATTATTGTTTGTTCCCTGACCAATATAAAATATATTGGTATGCCTATGTTTTGGGTCAATGGAAAAAGTTGCGTCGGCATACCATTCCTCATCTGAAGCACTGTTTCAATCCTAATCTAATCATAAGGTATCTTTGTTACCAAAAGAAGTTTGTTAGAGTGCCGATTTCGACAGTCACCAAAAATGGTTCCTGAGCCACCATTGACGATGCATCCTAGCATCATCCCGACTTAGCCTCCATGATTTTTCAATAATCCATCTGGGTTGAGATAAGTGTTAAGTGTGAGGTTTCTGATCAAGCCACTGTCTCAAGTATCTTATGGATGATATGAAGGGTTCTAGTTAGACACATTGGATCGACTCATGAACATAGTCTCATGGAACCTAAATAATTAAGTCAGGGAGATATCCCCAATTCCATTCCTAAATGGGTTCCTCTGAAATTAAGTGTATCGAGGACTATACCAAGCTCCAATCTTTAGGATTTACTTTGGCTTGTTCAATTGTCTTGATTATTACAAAAAATGCAGATGCTATGCACAATGCGAGAGAATATTTTTGTGAAGCAATTTTCTGATTTTGAACTTGTTATGGCTTTTTGAAAAAAGTTTTGCAAATTATTTGCAAGTTCAGAAAATATTTGGCAAATTTTTATAGGCTTTTGATTTTGCAATTTTTAGGGATTTTTGAAAAACTAAAAAGTTAGCCAATTAATTTAAGTGTAGATATTTACATAGGGGTGCATCTTGTTATGTACAAGAGTAAGGTGAAGAATATACACTAAGTATTTAGAGCAATTAATTTAGTTCTTATCTACTCATTTTATATACAAAGTTTGTAAAGATATTTTATTGATCAAATTATGTATACAATTGTCAAAATAATTTGAACATATTTTTAACAAACATTTTGAAAATTTTATTCTGAAAATAAATTGATAAATATTTTTTCAAACATTTATAAAATATGAAATCCATTTTACAAAGATTTTTCAAACAATAAATATAGATTTATTCGTAGTATTGTTGTAGACATTTTCGAAACGATATTCAATAGATTTCAAAACACTTTATTCAAATAAATAAAAGAAATTTTTACATATAAAACATTTTTACAAAGGATTGAAAATATTTTTCAAACGATTTTCTAAAAGATTTTTCAAAGAATTTTCAAACCATTTTTCAACAAAACAATTTTGACTGATTTATTAATCATAATTACAAATAATTTGATGTGTGTTTTAATTTTATTGATTAGACATATTATTAAAAATACAAAAGTACGAGCTATGGCTAGAGTATATACAATGTATATACAACCCCCTATATCTAGATTGAGCTATGTCTTCATAGATTGGAGAGAAAAAGGAAGACCTTACTAGTGCTAAGTATAGAAAAGTCTATACTACAATGACTCAATAAAGAATGAGAAGTTGACTGTGCCTCCTATACTTAGGATCAATAAATCCTAAGTATAGCCGATTGCATATAAAGCAGTGAGGGTTGAGGGTGGGAACGAATAAATCATCGGCTTGTCATGTCTCCCACTATACTCAGGGTAAAATATCCCTAAGTATAGATATAATGTCAAGAGTTGAGGAGACAGGCGAGGGATCCAAGAACGAACACCTGTATACACTCATACCCCCTATACTTAGGATGAAGTATATCCTAAGTATAGCGATGATCAATGGGATGAGTAAAACTTTCAAAAGAATGAAAGAATGGAATTAAAAAAAGAAGAAAATATGAATTAATCAAAAAGGTTTTTGTTGGCCATGTTTGATTCTGTTGATGCCGCAGCTTGAAGTTCATCTTTATAGGCCACATGTATCGAATCAACAACAGACAAGAATGTATCATTCTCGAGATATGGCTTCAGCAACTGTTCGTTGATCACGAAGGGTTATGCGTCAGCTGACAATACAGACATCACAATACTTCCATTATCATGTACATGTTTCACTACAAAAGGCCCTATCCATTTGCATTTCAATTTCCATGGGAGAAGTTTCAACTTTGCATAAAACAACTAAACCTTCTGACCAGGTTCGAAAGTCTTTCTACGGATATGCTTGTCGTGCCACTTCTCGACTTTCTTCTTGTACATTAGGCTTTTGTCATATGCATAGCTGTGTAATTCAAGTAATATGTTTAGATCAAGCTTTCTGTTTTTATCGACCTTCTTGGAATCCAAATTGCAGACATTTATTGACCATAAATATTTATGAATTAATTCCACAGGAAAATGGGATGGCTTGCCATAGACTAGGCAGTAGGGAGACATTCCCAAAGGGGTGACTTATTTGCTGTGCGATGGGCCCAAAGAACTAAGTCAAACAACTGTGACCATTTCTTCCTGTCAGGATGTAGGGAGATCTTCCTTTTTAAGCATTCTACCAGGCCATTAGATTGTGGGTGGTATGGACAAGTGACACGTTGTTTAATATAACATTCCTGGGTCAGCTTCTTCACTTCTTTGTTGATAAAATGGCTACCACCATCATATATCGGAATTTAAGAATCCCAAACCTAGAAATAATATTCTTTTTTAGAAATTGACAAACAGTGCGGCTGTTGGCAGATCGGGTTGGGATAGCCTCTACCCAATAACTGTCATAGTCGACATCAAGCATAATATATTCAAATCCCTCAATGTCAGGAAATGGGCCCATGAAGTCAAGGCCCCTCACATTAAATACGTATGATATCTTAATGTATTTTAAGGGCATTATATCTCTCAATCCAATAGTTCCACCTGTTTTATGATAGTCAGTACAATGTTTCACACAATCTTCTGCATCTTTGAAAAGAGTCGACCTCCAAAGGCTGCATTAGAGAACTTTTGTTGCCGTTCTTTTCCCAGAGTGGTGTCCTCTTCATTCTCGGTTGTGTCAATGTTCAAGGACACTATGAACTTTCTCCTAAGGAATGCACCTTCTCTAGATGCAATCTGCTCCCTCTTGAAACAAATATGGAGAAAAATGTCAACTTTTAGCTTTGACCAATCTTGTAGAGTTCTCTTGGAAACAAGATAGTTCAAAATATCGACAAACCAAGGGAGAGAGGTAACTTATAGAATTTCCTCCTCTGGAAAAGATTCTATAATCTATAGCAAGCATTGCTCATGAGTGTCTGACTTTGGTAGTCTTGAAAGGTGATCTGCCACCACATTCTTGATTCCAGACTTGTCCCTCATTTCGATATCTAATTCCTGGAGTAGATGGATAGATATGATGAGTCTAGGTTTAGCATCCTTCTTGCTTTGCAAGTACTTGATGACAAAATGATCAATATAAATAATGACTTTGGATCCAAGCAAGTGTGATCTAAATTTTTCCAGGGTAAAGACGACTACTAGCAGCTCTTTTTCATTGACGGTGTAATTCTTCTGAGCTTTATCCAATGTTCTGCTAGCATACTGAATTACAAATGGTAAACCATCTCTTCTCTATCTCAGAACCACTCCAATTGCATAATCAGAAGCATCTGTCATGACCTTAAATGGTGGAGACCAATCTGGCGGTTGAAGGACATGGGCCTAAATGATTAATTCTTTCAATAGATCACATGCTTGAAAAAATTTGACATCTACAATAAAATCAGTCTCCTTTCGTAGAAGCTAAGTCAGCGATCAAGCAATTTTGCTGAAGTCTTTTATGAATCTTCGATAAAACCCCAAATGCCCAAGGAATGGTCAGACTTGATTCACTAGGTGGCTCGAGCTTGGAAAGGACGTCTACCTTTGTAGAATCAATCTCCATGCCATGTTTAAAGATGACATGGGCAAGCACGATTCCTTCATTCACCATGAAGGTGACTCTTCTCCCACGAGAGCACCAGGTTAACTTCACAACATCTTTTCAATACTCAGTCTACATAAGCAAGGCACTGGTCAAAATTGTCTCTGTAGACCAAGAAGTTGTCCATGAAAACCTCAAGAAAACTTCCAACCATATCTGTGAATATTGCCAACATGTACCTCTAGAATGTCGTCGGAGCGTTGCACAATCCAAAAGGCATTCTGCAGAAGCCATATGTCCCAAATGGACAGGTGAAGGTGGTATTCTCTTGATCTTTTAGAGCAATTGCAACCTGATTATAACCAGAGTATCCATACGAGAAATAGAAATGTTCCTTTGTGGTCGGTATTTCGACTACCTAGTCGATGAAGGGGAGTAGAAAATGATCCTTCTTGGATGTTATATTCAAGCATCTGTAGTCCACGCAGACGCACCAATAAGTTGGAACTCTTGTTGGATCTCCTCTCCTTTGTCATTCTTCATGACGATGATCCCTGATTCTTTGACACTACACGTAGGGGACTCACCCATTTTGAGTCGGAGATGTGATATATGAAACCCACATCACACCATTTCGTAATTTCATTCATGACAACCTCCAGGAGATTAAGGTTCAATCTACACTGAAAATCTTGGAAGGGCTTGCTATATTATTCGAGATAAATGTGATGCGAATACAATAAAGGATTAATCCCGTGGAGATATGAAATTTTCCATCCTATGACCTTGCAGTTCTTTCTAGAACCTCGAGTAGACAGGATTCTTGTTACTTTGTCTATTGTGAATTTATTATGACTAGAAACATTTTTTATGCATCAACAAGGAAGTCAAATTTCATGTTTTTTAGAAGTGGTTTTAGCCTAGGTGGGGTCTGAATCATTTCAGTAGCAACTTCAACAACTATGCAGGGTGGTGATGTTCGATCCATCAGCTGTAGGTTGTCCACTATAGGAAATTCAAACTCAGAATTTAATGTTGTATAAAATTTTTTAACGATTTCTTCATGTACACAGAAGTTTTTAATAATTTCCTCTTTCTCTGCTAAGGACAGGTGTCCAACTATGAATTCATCTAGCAAATCAGCAAAAATCTTGTCTTCAAAGAAAGATGGAAATTCAACTATGATGTCCACTCCTTCCTCAATGGAGAGGAATTTGTGGTCTCAATATCATCCATTAATATGTATGTATCTCATATTTATGCAAGAAAGCCACAATCCTCTATTCTCTACTGTGTAGACCCACTCTCATCTGATGTAGAATCTGACGGCTTCGGTACTTGGATCGTATAAATGGGCACCTTGTCGCTGTTGTAATGAAAGGTGATCTGTCGGGTGCCCTAATCCACCACTTCTTTGGCTATTTGAAGGAGTGACCATCCGAGTATAATCAGAGTATGATGTAGAGGAGTTGAGGTGTCCACGTCCAATACATGAAGTCCACAGGAAATTGCATGCCTTGAATTATGACAATGACATCCTCTAGAATACCCTTAGGTTGCTTGATAGAGGTGTCTACAAACTTCAAAATCGTACTGGTAGACGAGCAGTTCCAACCCAAATTCTTTGAGTAGTAAAGTAGGCATCATATTGATGGAGATTCGTTATCAAGAAGTGTCCTATCGTACTCTTGGTCGAACATCTAGCATCTGATGAGAGGAGCTCCCATGTCTTTCTTTTTGCTAGGGAGATTGCTGATTGCGTTGACTATAGATGCAATTAGGTCATGTTTCACATTTCTTTCCTAGGACTTATTACGGATGTCGCTTGGAAGTAAATGCATCCTTCATTCCTTTTTTAATGTTAGGCATATATTTGATGTCCTTGAGCAAAGGAATTTCAAGAACAAGATTATGAATAATTTCGATGACATCAGGGTCAAACAAGGTAGTTTTCAATTCTCTATTTTTTTGGATTTTTGCATTGCTTCAGGAAAAGGAACATTTAAAAAATCACAGGCATTGTTCTCATTTACATCAAAGTTAATGTCCACATCTGACTGTACAAGTGGATAACAAAATGGAGTGCAATCATCCATGAGATGTGGGAATCCAAAACCTGTAGGCGTGGTTCCATCAGTTGGCACTGGATCCGTTGTTGGTGGGGTCTTCTCCATTGCTGCCGTGGTATCGCTTCAACTACTGCTATCTTTTTGGTCTTTTTGATTTTGCTTATTTTTTTATATTTTTGTTGCTGGTGCTTCTCCTCTGTCTTTTTCTTCCTCATACGATCCACCTGTTGGATCGGCTGATGCATAAGATGATGATTCACCAATGGAAGCATTATTCTTCCCCTTAGTTGTGGTAGAAGGCTGTAAGGTCCTACCTCTCCTAAGAGTGACAACTTTAGATAAAAACATATGAAGTACATCTGACTTTATTAGATCGAATGGAACATCACAAACTACCTCCTCTCTTCCTGATATTATTGGGGTTGGTCACCACCTATGCTGGAATGATAGTTTTGGCAGTGGTGAGGTCATCGAGCTTCTGGCTCATTTCCGCTAAGCTCTTCACTAGTTGAGCCAAGCAGTCCAATTCAGGGTTCACGGGAGAAACCTTAGATGGTTCAGATTCTATCCACATTGAGACTAGGAATGGTGTGGAGGCTGCTGGTAGGAATACTGAGAATTTTATTGGGGAGAAGGCTGGTCTTGATGGTGCTGAGGAGGATATTGATGATATGGAGCAATGACGTACTGCTGATATTATTGGTGTTGACGGTACTACGACTGCTGGTAATAGTTCCATCTCTAACTACTGTGGTATAGTTGAGACTGCTGGTGCTGAGGCTGATTATTTTGGACAAATCTCCCTCCTTGATGTTGAGGAAAAAGATGACTAGCTGAATACTAGCCCTGCTAATTTCGCCTGGATGGGCCAGCTGTGCATCATTGGACTGCATGCCATTCTCCTCCTGAATGAGAGGCAGAGAGGGAGAACATGTATTCGGAAGAATATGAAGCTTGGGATGGTAGACAACCAACTATTGTTGTTGCTTCTGAGGTGATGTTGACTCGAGGCCTTGCACGTAATATACGTGTTGGACTGTTGGTTGCCCTGGACTCTGCTGAGGGGTTTGAGGCAATGAAAGCTCCTTCGTCTTGGCATGAGTCATGGCTGATGCAGATACCGACTGACAGGAGCTAATTGTACTCACCAACAACTCCAATTGCTTAATGATTTGATCCAATTTATCCAGGTTTTGAGTCCTTTATTCAATCATAGCTAATTTTTCAAAGTCCTGTGATTGCTTTTTGATTATGTCCACTTTGGACAGGTGACTCCCAATAATACTTAGGTTGGAGGTTCCATCCCTGTCCGAATCATGAGATGTCACCATATGAACAAACTTCTGCAGATTCTGTGGATGGCGTTGATATGTCAGATACGACAACAAGGCAACCTCTCCTTCGGTCATTTCCTCAAAGATCTGCCAAACGTCATCTTCGTCTTTGTTAAAGTGTGACCCAACACAAGGGGCATCAAAGAGTCCCAGGCTCTCAAGAGTAAGTCTCCAAAGAAGTGTTGGACCAGGCTGGTCCAAGGAATATCATGGTGGGGACATTTCTCCTGAAGATCTCTAAAACGCTCCCAAGTCTCATGAATAGACTCATGGGTGGCTTGGAAGAAATTGGTGATTTTGGCTTGCATCTGATTGAGCCGATCGAGAGAGTAGAATTTGAGAAGAAATGCTGACTTGAGCTCCTCCCAAGTCTTGATGACTTTTTCCATATGATTAATCTAGTTGAGCACCTTATCTTGAAAGCAGAATGGAAACACCATCATCTTGACTACACCTAATGGTATGTTAGTGTAGTGTGTTGTACCATAGATGCAGGCAAACTGTTACAGATGGTGTAAGGTTCTTCATTCACGTTCCCATGGATGGTGGGAAGAAGAGCTAAGAATTGAGACTTAAACTCTAAATGTGCATGGGCCGATGGGATTTGGATACGCTCGCTCATCTAGTGTGTGCCATGGTTGTAAGTCTCCTTAAGAGTAGGCTCGGGCTTCTCTCCTCTCAGCTCACTTATCGGACCTCCACGGAGTCCTTCTCTTTATTCCTATTCTCCTCCTCCTCCTGGATTCTCTCATTCTCCTTAAATCATTGGGCATATCATGGATGGTGACCTGGGACAATATCTTGTTTGTGAGCTACTGCTGGATTGCTTGAATAGATGCAAGAAACTGAGCACTTGTTGTATTCCGATCCACCTGCTATTCCTGTCTTAGATGTGGTGGGTGTTGAGGTCCCTTCTCTTGTCCTGTGGGAGCCATGTCTGAATTAGAATCTGATAAAATCTCAGGCTCCAGATCAACTCTTAGTCTACACATGGAATAATACCCTGATCAGTCTGAACTGAAGCACCAGATGTAGAGAAATGTTCTATTTTAAAGTCAACACAGAACTTCATTAAGGATGGAGAAGTGTAAGGAGTGAAATATATTTCCATCCAAAATGGGCAGAGTTTGGGACAACAGTGATCCCAAATTATTGAAGAAGACGGGGAGTCTGGAGAGCAGTTCAAAAAGTCTGAATCGTGTTCTCGAGAATCGCCCCGAATTATTGGAGATGTCAGCTACATGGAATCAATGTGGTTATCGACAGGGTCCCGACCAAGCCATCCATGAGTTTCCATCTCGAAGGTCAAGAGGAAGATCAAGAACAGATGAAGTATACAATGATGAATGAGGAATAAAGGATTATAAAATAGTAGAATGGCTCAAAGTGAGCAGTGATCAAAAGATAATGAAACAAATGGAAATGAAATATGGCACAAATATGCGGGATTGATATTTAAACTGAACCTAAATCAAAACTAACACGAAACAACCTGTAGGTTCACCAAATCAACACATGTGAAGCCATAAGAGTTAGACTATTTTTATCTTTCCAATTTTATTTTATTTTTGCAAGAAAAATCTTTTCACAAGTCCTTAAAGGGCTATCCCTATAGGAGAGTGAGTACTGCCAGAAAAGGATCTCATACTTTCCACTTCCTTTGTAACCTATGATATGTGCTCTTAAAGATCCTTGATCTTGTTCTTTGGGGGATACTCAGCCAAAGAAATCGAGGGAGGAAGCCAATAGGCGAAACCAATACTTCCCTCATAAGTGAGGTACTCGGACGTAAGACGATGAGATAGACACACCCTAGAGGGCATGGCCTATACTCAATACTTCAGACCAAGTCATATGCTCCACAGAAGGTGAGAACACCATCGTCGACAAGGACCTACTCGCCAATGTACAATAGAAGCACCACTACTTCACCATCCCAGGTGATTATCATGGTTGCCCCATATCGGGATTTGGGATCTAATCCTTAGGGGTCACGCCTTAGTCTATCTGAATGGTTCCTGAAAACAATGAGGGCTTTATGAACCAAAAACAATGATGTCCATTAAGAATTTAAATTAAGGTCAAAGTGTTATAAGCAATCTCATTGTTTTAGTATTTTGGGTTTTCACCTTTTGAGTATTTTTCAATAAAATACGCCTAACAATTTTTTGTATTTTCTTTTGATTCTAAGTGATAAAAAATAGAGGGAGATAGCGAAAAAGCCGTGTAAGTGGATACTAGGTTGGAAATCTCACCCTCGTATCAAATGATGCATGCAAAGAGGACTTACAGTGCTTCCCAGCTCTCTCCATGCGGGATGCAAAGCAGGAGTTTAAATATTTACACTACATGAACGATATGCAGAAGCGTGAAATCATCCTAAATAAGAATTGCTATTAGATGATAAGAACCAGATGTCGAATACCTAGATGAGAAACCCAATAGTTTGGTCTTGGAGACTTCTCGGTGTCTGACACAACAGATCTTACTAGCGTTGTATGGAGCCTCTCACAGCTCTCAGTTTAAAATCCAAGTAAACAATGATTTTTAATTTGAATAGACATAAGCGTAAAGAATATAGGTGCATGATTCTAATTAAGATTTGGACATATGTACTGAGTCAAGCAATCCTAACTCTAGGGGCTCAATCACAGAAAATAAAGAAAAATAAAGGGTGAAAAACTCAAAAGCATAAAACAAAATAAAATAAAGGCAATGAAAACATGAAAAACCTGATGAGACCCCTAGGTAAATAGATACCCGGGCAATGGACATCGTGAAGTAGTAGTATCCAAGTGTCCAAACTATTATCAATAATATAAAAAAATAAAAATAAAACTCTCTATCACAAAATAAAAGGAAAATGCTATGCTATCTGCTATTCTAGCTTCTCTCTATCTCACTCTCCCGCTCTCTCTAATTGACCTATGCAAAAAAGGTCAATCTCCTCGCGGCTCGAGTGTGTCAAACTCCTAAGAATTCACATTGCCACATTGTCCCTCATAAGAAAGTCAACAAACAAAAATGGTCAGAGGTAGATAAACAATTATAAAAAATAAATAAGCAAAAATAAAATAGGAATAATGTACATATGACTACAGACAAAAATGCTACACTATGCGTTGCTCCCCAGCAACGACGCCACTTGAAATACCCACAGAACCAAGCAGAGCGGTCGTACGGTCTCACAAGGTGGGACCACAATCACTGAGGCAATTGACATGAAGCTCGATGGATAAATTCAACAAGCAGCCTACAATATAATATATCAATGCAATACAAGTGTAGTCAAAATTTATTATAAACCCAACAAATAAATGTGTATAGAGTGCAAGTATGAGTAGGGTGTCGAAAATAGGGAACACATGGGTTTACCTGTATTATTTATTACTAAATAATTTATACTTGTATATATTTAGCTACAGAGTATTTATTTAATGTTTTCGTGGATTTTTAAGTATTTATTTTCTGTTTATACTATCTTTTAACTTTTAATTTTATAATTTTTATTTTCAATTTCTATTTTTTTCGAATTTATTTTCTCTTTTTCTTTTTAATATATAATTAGTGTGTATATATATAAGTCTATATATAATAATATGTACAATATAGGGCATATATATAATATATATAATAAAGATATAAAATTAGCAAATATAAATAAAAATAGTCCTTTTTATTTTTAAAGGTTTTAAAATATTTTCATGGTATTTATAATAATTAATATAAGTAAAAAGGAGCCTACTTCGGCGGGTGCAGGAAACTCCCTACACCCTGCCTAATTTTTCATTATTTTTTGATTTTTTTGAAATGAAACCTTGAGGGATTTAGATCACCGTGTATCACCATATTCTCATTCCAAATTCAACTTAATTCGGGACTTCTATCATCTCCATCAAGACTACCAAATTTTATCGGTCTCAGAATTGCTCAAATCGACCCTATCTAGATGAACATGTCAGGAATGTTTGTTTTTCATGAAACTTGAAACACATATTCCCCTTAACATATTAAGGAAATCCCCCCCAACTTTTATTTCAAAAAAATAAAAAAATAGTCGAAACATAGGGTGGGTGCAGGGAGTTTCCTACACCCCAGGGTGCAGGCTCCCTGTCCCCTTAATATATATATATATATATATATATATATAAATAACTATATATATAAGTACAATATATGATATTCTATTTAAAATTTAACTATATATAGTCAAAATTATAAAATAAAATATTTGTTGTTTGTTTAAATATTATTGTATTTTTATGAATTTTTGGGGGAGTTTGGCTAATTTTTGTCTGATTTAAAAATCCAAAATATCCCAAATCATGGAATAAATAAATAGAACAAATTGTTTTGAGATTTACGAATATAAAATAGGTCCGAAATTTCCCAATACTAATTTCAATATATAGTAATAAGTATATATATATAATTATAAGACATAAAAATATTTTTTAGGGTTTTTGGGAAATATTCTAATTTTTTTAAGATTAGGAAGGGTTTTTTGTTTTGATTTTGTCTTTTACATTTTTGTGATTTTTGGTCTGTAATGATAAAATATAGTAACAAATATAGATATTTTTTTGGAATTGTTATGGGAGGTTTGTTTTTGTATTTTTAAAGTCAAATAAGGGAATAAAAGTGCTCTTTTTGATTTTTAATAAATGAAGAATGTGAAAAAATGCTAAATGGAATTCATAGCGTGAATGAACATCATATCATGCATTTATCCGTATTTTTGCATACTTTTCAGAGTACTGGAACTATTTATAGAAAATGGAAAAGCAAAAAAGTAAAATTATACAAGCTATAGGGGTATATTTGCAACATAAAATAAATGTGAGGGGTTACAAGCAAAATAACCAATAGAAAAAGCGAAACTAGGAGGGGGTATAATTGCAACATGGCCACTTATGTGGGGGACCATGTGAGATGACCTGGTAGTGGACCAACTTGCAATTTCCATAACATACATGGGTTTTATTGCAATTTCTCCACAAAAGTTAACAGTTAAGAAGATATTTTTTGGGTTCATTAATAATTACAAAACGTGCGGAGGGGATGCTGCAATTTTACCTACTTAATGCCCTTGATCCAACTGCTCATTGATTGCCACGTGGAGGATCCGAAGGTTGATGGACCACGCCACTTCAACTTAATTGGAAGGCCCAGATTAGATCTGGGTTGTGTTCTTGTTCCTACGACTGGGGAAGCTACTGGATGAACTCCCAAGAACAATCATGAGTCGAGTTTCGATCACTCAGTTCTCTATCCTTTGATGTCTTCTCCTCACTCCGACGATGGCTATAGGTTCTTGGGGTTGTTCTGCATGTGCAGGTAAGTTCCGATGAGGCCCAGATGACCTAGATTCAAATCTGAGGCTCGGACTATTCAATAGATCTGGAGGTCTGGTCTGGGTGTTGATTCACTGCTCCAGGGGCTTGTCGAGCCTTGGAACTGTGCCAAAAAGTTTCTATGGCTCGAGGAGGAGATCCTCGGCTTGCAGATGAAGCTGGACAACGACTGAAGTGTCGGGGCAGCGAAGGTCCAACGAAGGGTGGATAGATGACCTTCTTTCAGCATATCCATGATGGATCTGGGTTTCTTTGATGGGGAAAGATGCAAAGAATGATAACAAAGGAAATGGATGTGGAATATAGTCGGGAAACGATCAGAAACAGAGGAATTTGGCTTGGAGCTCGAGCTCCTGGTCAAATTGGGGATTATTGATTACACCTAAACTGGATGCCTAAATATGAAATTAAATATGGGAAATGAAAGTAAGACCTAAGGTTTACCTAAGAACATAGGAAATAGGGCCTCGATTCGATAAAGGGCCGAAGAAGCAAAACCACCGGCAAGCTGGCTGGTGATGGCTTGGATCTCCTCCAACAAAGCTTCCTCCTCGCTGTAGACAGTAACCACATGCTTCTGTCACCTACCAAGACCTTCAAGAAACATCTGAGGGGCTAGGAACTCCTCCAAGAGGAATCAAAGGGAAAATGGCAGAGAGGTGGAAGTTCTATAAAAGAGGAAACGACGAGTATCGAGGCATGGGTGGTGAGCGCGAGGGCGAGGAGTGCATGGGTGTTGCTTGGAAAATGGGTGAAAAGTGTGTAGAAATGAGGTCTGACAAGGGTGGCTGAGGGGGGTTGTACAGTTGATCAGAGTCAACAAACAGAAGAACCTTGTTGGTCCATGAGGACCAACCAGATAATTGTGAGTTGAAAAGTATTTAAAAAATCAATAAAAATAACAAATGAATGAATTATTTTTATTTAAAACATAAAAATGTTTCTAATTTTATATAGTATTTAATTCCTATTTTTATTTATTTTTACATGGCTATTTATTATAGGTTAATATTTACATGTATACATATAAATGCATTACCAATATTTTATTTTTAATTTGTATTTTACAATTTATTATTATATGCATGTATTTTATATATTTTTAATTATCTAATTCCATATTTATGTGTTTTTACTTTATTTTCTATGTTTATTTACCAACTTAATTAATTATGTACTTTATTCTTATAGGTATATATTAATATATTTCACTTAAGTATTAATGTGCTTGATTTATTTTATTTAATTTTGATGGTTTCATCTTACTTTAATTATGTACATGAGTTTTAAATAATATTAATAATTTTATAAAATATAAGAGACACAAAAATGTAAAAAAAATACATATACTGGGTATTTTATACATATATACTGTATAATGGGGGCCTAAAACGTAACTTTTGCATCTTAACTCCAAATTGAATGAAACCACTTTCATTAGATAGCTTATTTAATTTTATGTTAAAGGTGAGTTTGGTTAATTTTGAATATGTATGGAGAAGATGTGGCTCTGCAAAATTTTCTTTGTAGATTTTTATTTTGTGTGTCTCGGGCACGCTGTGCATTATTTTTCAGTGGAATCAATTTTGTATTTTTCTTTGTATTTTTATCTACAATATTCATGTTGAGGGTTTATTTATTTGAGTTATAAAAATAATAAAATACAATGGGTCCCAAAATATAATTATAGATGAATTAAAAACTAGGGTTTTGTGTATTTTCTGTACAATTTCTTCGCCCCATCTTCGCCTACTTTATTCTTTGTCGACCAAGTCATCTTAATGACTGGGTCTCAAGGTCTAGGGTTACTTATTGTCTTTGGTACTTCATTCTTTTTCTTTTCTTTCCTTTATTCCTTTTTTGGAATTAAATAAATTATTTAAACAAAATTTTATGGAATTTAGATGTTTATTTTGACAATTTAATGATATATACATGCATTCAGCTGAGGATTTTAGGCCAAAATGAAAGAATAATGGTGATGAAATGAGGATTCATCAACAATAAAGTCCACTGGAAAGTTCATATCCTGCACAGTTACCATAACATCCTCTACTAAACCTCTGGACCACTTAATGGATCGATTAGCAAACTGAAGGATCATGCGTGTGGGTTTAAGCGGACCCGACCTAAATTCTTGAAGTAATGATAAGGGCAGAAGATTTATAGAGGAACCTTTATCAAGCAACATTCTCTCAAAAATCTGATTGAAAATTTCACATTTGATTAAAGGGCTCCCTTGCTTTCGTTTTGGTCGGGAGATCACTGATCGTGTTCATTGTTGCCATGGTTAGAATCTGCTTCTCAGCTCTGCCGCATCTATTCTTGCGAGGCTGACACTTTTATGTACAATCCTCTTTCAATCCTTTCTTCTCAAAAGGTATGTTTTCCATGGTTTTTAACAAAAGGCATTTCAAGAAAAAATATTTTGAAAAATCTCAACAATGTCAGGATCAGACAATGCATTTTTCATTTTTCTATTTTTTGGAATTTCTTGCTTCAGGAAATGGAATATGTACAGACTGGAAGCATTATTATTATTTACATCAGAATCATTATGTACAAATGACTGGCTAGGAGGTGCACAATATTCAAAATAGGCAAAAAATTATTCAGATGAGCATCAACTTCGTCAGTCAGATCAGGATCAATTGCTAGTGCAGCTTTTTCCTTAGATGAATCGGTTCCACTTGAGCTCTTATTATATTTTGATCTTTTTATTTTTCTTCATTTTTGTGTTTTCGGGTGATCTGTTGTAGCTCTTCCTTCATCTTTGTCACCTATCCCTACTGCTAGATCATGATGCAAACGATGATGATTCACCAGATGATGCTTTATTTTTCCCCTTGGCGGCTGCAGACGGCTGCAAATTCCTACCGCTCCTAAGAGTCACAATATTTGATAACATAACATCATGGATGCATGACTCTGCGGGTTAGGAGGATACATTGCTGACTACCATTCTTTGCATTTAAAATTATTTGGGTTTGCCTCAACCTATGCCAGAATAATCATCTTGGTGGCGTTGTGGTCATCTAACTTCTGGATCATCTTAGCTTGGTTCTTCACCAGCCGAGCCAAACTGTCCAATGCGGGGTTGAGGGCGTGGCCTCTGATGATTCAACATGCTGGCCACGTTGTGACTAGTAGTGGTGCTGGGGAGGCTGCAACTGGTTATTCTGATATAGTGCTATGGAGGATGTTGTTGTTGATAATATGGAGGAGGGGGATGATATTGATTGTTCTGAGGAGATGTGTAATGGTGATATGTCTGCTGATGGCGGTACGCTAGCTGCTAGTAAGACTGTCTCCAGGTGTTGGCTTGAGGTGGAGACTAGTGTTGTTGAGGCTGACTCTGGACAAATTTCCCTCCATGAGATTGGTGGTACGGTCAAATGGTAGAGGACTGACCCTGCTATTGTCCGCATAGATGGCCAGTTGCGGTTCATTATTCCAGATACCATTCACTTCCTGAATTTAAGGTGGAGGTGGGAACAATGACTATGTAAAAGGTTGGGGCTTCGTATGATACACGATCATATATTGTTGCGACTGCAATGATGGTGGTGCCTTATCAGGAGCCTGCATGTAATATACATGTTGGATGGATGATAACTACCCTGGACTTTGCGACGATGATGTTCCTTTAATTCGATAGAAGTCGTTATCGTTGAGATCACATATTGGAATGTGCTGATGGTGCTCACGAAGAGTTCCAGGTGCTTGGTGATCTGGTCTAATTTGTCTAGGTTGCTTGTCCTTTGTTCGATAATAGATAGTTTCTCCAGGACCAGTGATCATTTCTTAATGATGTATACTTTGGAAAGATGGTTTTCTATGATGATGATGATGTTGGATCTCTCGTCCATGTCCACTTCATGAGATGCCACCATGTTGACAGGATTGTGGTGGATCTGTGGTTGTTTCTGATATGCACCAGCTAAATATACAAAGACCTCTCCTTCAGCCATTCCTTCAAAGATCTGTCAGAAAACATCTTCATCTTTGTTAAAATAAGATCCACCACAAACAACATCTATCAACCTTTGCCTTTCTTGGTTCAAGCCCTCGAAGAAGTGTTGGACCAGGCTGGTCCTCAGGACTCATGATGGGGGCACTTCTCTTGTAAATATTTAACCCTATCCTAGATTTCAGGATGGACTCATGCAGTCCTTGGGAGAAGTTTGAGATATGAGTACACATCTGATTCAGATGACCAAGAGTATATAATTTATCGCGGAATGTTGACTTGAGCTCCTCTCAGGTCGTCACTTCCTTCCCTAAATGATTTATCCAATATAGAGACTTGTCTTGAAGGCTACATGGAAAGGAAGTCATCTTGACTATGCTTAATGGGATGTTAAAGTAGTGAGTGGTGTTAGCAATGTGAGCCCGAGGCAAACCATTCCTGCAATAAATGTTATTGTAATAAATGATTTATTAATAAAAGTTATTGATTATGTTTCACTCCCTTTTCTGAGATTGATTGAATGAATGCACTATGAGGTCCCTCTGTTCAATAAGGGTTATGTACCATGGCTAACTTAATAATCATACAGCTGTTGATTCATTGATTGAATCATAGAGGCTGATGCTTGGATGAATATCTAAGGAGTTAGATAGAGGACTCATCAAGCATCATCAAATGATTGTTAAATGATGATCTCCAGCCAGAGTAGGAGATGGCAATCCTTGCTCATTAGGTTGATATCTGACTGACCTCTTGATGCAGGTCCTCTGCATGGGAATAGTAATTCAAAGGTGTCAGAGTAGTTGAGTCAATTGGTTGACTTGACGAGATCGAGATAACCAACGACCTATGTTGAGTGATGTCACAACATAGGCATGCATCCTCAGACCAGAGACAGATGTGTTGCTATATGTTTGAGTATGTACATTTGGTAGACCAATAGGTTGATGACCTAACCAAGGTCAATACACCGGCGAGCTGGTGTGCATATAAGGACATATGAGTAATACGATCTCTCAAAAGGATCATACAGGTTCACTTGTGAACCGGGAGACATGAGCTCACTCATGAGGTATTGGGACTGATCAAATTCCATGCATGGTCGTCATGCTTTGGAAGCATGACATGAGTTTGAAGGTAAGATTTATGCTTTGTGAAAGCATATGATCTATACCAAAATCCCAATGACCAAGAATGAGAAACTTAGTGATCAAGCCTTGAAGATGACAGTATAAAAGTGATCTATATCTTCAGGATGATCATAGGTCTTCCAGTATGAAGGATGTACAGGTGTTGGGAATACCTGAGGGTGATGTGATCATAAACGATTGTATAACCATGATGCTTCCATTCCGAGGGAGTGATGAAACATGTCTGGATTTTAGTGACTCCTCTCTGTAGAGAAGTGACCTAATCTTAGTCCATGTATTGGACATTGATCTGAATGAGATTCAGATGCAATGAGAAGATTAGGTTTACGGCCTTGATTTAATCAAGCATCTATGGGAGGTCCATGGGATCTAGATTTGAGATGTGATCTCAATATCCAAGTCACTATACGTGGAAAAATACAATCGCTCTGTCCTTATCTCCAAGTATCTGCAGAGAAATCACATTATTCTTTAAAGGGTTCAAGAATAATTCCATAGATCTAAGCATTAAGGATTTGATAATTAAATCTGATTTAATTATCTTAATGTGTGTGGAAATTATCCAACATAATTAAATGTGATTTAATTATTGTGGATAAGAATAATATGGATAGCAATATACAATTATTCATAATATATTATAAATGTGATTTATAATGTATTAGAGAGAGATAATTATAATTTATATTTGTTAATTAATTATTAATGTGTATTGAATACACATTATGTAATTAATTGAAAATGTAAATTATATTTTGTTTTGGGTTATGAATGTGATTCACAAATTTCCAATGGCAAGATTGCAATATTCTCAAAATTAATTATGAATTATTTTTGGAGAATAAATCACAACAAAAGTTGTTGGATTAAATAATGGAGATTTCCATGGAGATATGCAATCTCATGAAATCTCATGAGATTGCCTCCACATGGAAACATGTGGATGGCTACCAAGTCCTATAAGGAATTGGTGGCCATCCACCATGTTAACATGGGAGATGTAATCTCCATGTTGATTGTCTCCTTATTTGATTGGTTTAATTTTAGGATTGATGTATATTTGATTTGTCAAATATATTTGATCTAAATTAAATCATAAGTTGTTGGTTTTTTTACCAACAACAATCTTGGCCATTGGATTAGACATAAATTAATCTCATCCATTGATTTTATATGTCCCATGGATTGAGATCCATGGATCTTAAAACCCTATAAATAGAGAGGCATACCATGCTCTCTATGGCTATGCTTTTGAAGCACATCTCTCTCTCTTTCTTCTACACGCCAACATCTCTCCTCTCTCATTGGTGACCGTCCACCAAACCCTAGAGGAGTATAGTCGTCGACGCCCTCGCCACTGCGATGCTGCTTCGACGTTCTTCGGTTCTCCATCTTCCTGGAGTTCTACGCTCACGAAGAAGACGTTCAATCTTGTACTACGAGATCAGGAGTTCCCCGTGCTTGGATCAACTCATTGGTTTGCGAGGATCACACGACTCATTCCCGCGCTCGCAAGCTTCTTCTCCGACGATCGGACTGGAGACATGAGGTCTCTTTTTGTAGAGACGTGATCAACCACACTTCAAGAGGTATTTATTTATACTTGTTGTGGTTATAGATGAAACGATCCGAGAATCATTCTTGGATCATGTGGTTTCATCGCATAAAAAATTTTTAAATTCCGCTGCATAGAACAACTAGTACGACTAGTCGTTCTTCATCGTATTTGATATGAGGCTCACGCTTCCGTGATGCGCTTGATGATTATTCCATATCCTTCAAGTGATATAAGAGCCTTAGGTCTAAGGTTTTGGATACGATCCGCAAACCTAGGACGACTTGGGTTCATTAAGGTCGTGAAAGTTTTTGTCGCATTTGATTTTCGCACATCTGTTTAGTGAATAAATTCTGTCCTATTTAAAATGTTTAAACACAAATTAATCACTTGGATTTTGTTCCCCATTAAATAAGGAAACCATAGGATCTGAGTTTATGTAATTTGGATTCTGTTTGCTCGAGATATGGTTGTTTTAATGAACATGTATTCACTGTTGCGGAAACTGCAAATCTTAACATGATAATGAGTTAACTAATGTTTTGATCTGCCTCGAAATGCGTGAATTTTAGTAAGTAGGGGGTCACTGCTGAAATTACAGTCCTAATCAAGAACCATGTGATTGTCAATTAGTGAAATTAATTGTTAATTTCATGAAATAATTATGGAAAATATTTGAGAAATATTTAATGATGTCTTTTTTTTAATTGACTTGGTCTCAACCAATAAATTGATTATATTTGATCTAGTTCATAATTGGAAACACAATCATCAAACTCCTTGCTTGAATAGGATTGGAAATTTGTCTAGCAAATTTACTTATAATCAAAAATGTTTTTATTATTACTATATGGTATAATTTCGGTTGATGAACCGATGATCATCTCAAGTACAAAGTGATTGACTCGACATTATTTTTTCCCGAGGCGGATATGGTGTCTAGTCGGGGATCGCTGGGGTAGCGGGTCACACCGGTTGCGGTCCGTCCCACTCCCACCGGTACTGGCCATGACAGCGGGTAGGGAACGATTGGTGCCTGAGAGATCATGATGTATTTTTCTAATTATTAAAATTCGAATTAATACGCATTTTGAGATAATACCATATATATATTCAAGTAAAAACAATCAAGTTTGTTTATTGAATTGGATTGATAATTAATTTAATATGATTGAATTAATTATGCCCAATTGATACACTGTATTATGAATAGAGTTATTAATTCCCTTGGAAGAATTAATTATATGAATATAATTCATGATAATTGATTAAAATTTGAATAAGAGGTGGAGGATCACATAAGTGACATCCATGGTCTCCCGTCAAGGCGAAGGGTTTTCGTCGCCAGGGATTGCATATAGGAGATGCCTGTACGAAGTGACAACTCCTATATGCAAGCGCATCTGGATCGGTCTCTTTGCTTCTCGAAAGAGTAAGGCTGTATCCGTAATGACCCAAATATCGGATCTTCATATTATTGGGGCGATATTGGATTGCACATAGAGAGTACTATTCATGTTGACGGTTGGTTAAATTAACGACGGGTCAACATCACCTCAGGGGTGGTGGGCCCGGATGTTAAAGATCGAATTTGGAAATGCAAGTTGGACTTGCAAGGCAAAATGTGTTCCCGTTTCTCTTTATTGGAGTTGCACATTCTCATATTATTGGGATGTGACAATGATAAAGAGGAGATCCCAGAGATGAATCTACGTTTCATCATCTTTATTCTATCATTTTGGCCTTAAAAATCCTAGTAAATGCGTGTAAATACTATTAATTCATGCATTTTAGCATTCATGCATATTTGTGTGAAAAGTGTATAAAATACTGTTTTTAATGCCAAAATTATAGAATAGAGAAAAGAAAAGAAAAAGGAATAAAATATTGCAAATATTTTATGACCGAAACCCCGAGACCTAGGCATCTCGATGAATAGGTCGACAAAGAATAAAGTAGGGGGAGATAAGGGCCAGAATACAATAAAAATGCCTTTGTTTTTAATTCATTCTTTATTCATTTTGGGACCTATTTTTGGTTCCACTTTTTATACTTCAAATAAAGAAACTTTGTACATGAAAGTTATAGATAATTAAATAAAGAAAAATACAAAATTGATTTCACTCAAAAATAATGTACAAATAAAAAGTTATGATCTGAATAAAAATCCAGAATCCCAACTTCTCAGACCTGTATCTCCCTAATAAAAACTCGAAATGTGTCAAACTCACTTTAATTGTATATAATTTAATATAAGCTATTTAATGGTAGTGGTTTTGCATTTGGTAGAGCTACGGTTTGAAAGTTGAGTTTTGGACCCCTATTGTATACTTGTACAGATTAAAATATTCATCTAATTATTTATTCATTATTTTTATAATTTTATATTTTTAAAATTTTGTAAATATTATTTATAATAAATATGCACATTAAAATCAGAATAAAAACCTAAAAAAATACAAAATAAAATACTTGTATATAACTTACATAGGTATAATATCTGTAGATATACCTATATTATTATTACTTATATTGTATTAAATATACAAAATACTTCATAAAAATAAAATAAAAATAATTTTTAGGGTACAAAAATACTTTATAATTTTATAAAATAATAAACAAAAATAATAACATTAAATATACTAAATAATAATAAAACATTAAAATATATAGATATATATACCTATATAGTCCTAAAATGGTAACTTGTAATTATTAATCTCGAAAAAACAGATAAAACTTATAATAAAATAATTTATAAAATAATAAATATTTTTATTTAATAACCAAAAAATAATAAAATCGTTTGTTATTTTAAAATGATTTTAGAAGGATTTTTTCTAGGATTTTTCCTAGTTGGTCCACGTGGACCAACCAGGGGGTCTAGAGAGTTGACCGACGGGTCAACTCTCTGACCCACTCTTGTGGCTTTGTCAGAACTACTTTTTATCCCATCTTCGTGGATTTTTCGAGGCCAGTCTTTCATCAAATCGTCGAGTTGTCTTATTGACTTTTCTTCCTCTACAATCGATGATACATGCCCATGGATCCCCTCGAGCTGTGGATCATCAATTCGCCTGATGCACCTCGGCTTTGGAGCACTGTCCGCCATTTTCTTCAAAAACCTCCAGTCCGCCCTTTTGAAAATTGAACACTCTTTTGTCCCTACTTTGGGTCTTCCACCGAGCTCAGGACCGGAGGCTGTGACAGGGCGTCCTCTAGCTCGCGCGCGAGGCTCAGGCGAGGACCAAGGAGCGGCTCCACCGCCCATCTCCGGTCCTTGGCCGTAGGGTCATATCTTTTGGTTTTCCCAAACCAATCGAGATCCATTTTTTGTTTTTTTTGTTCTTTTCTTGCCGTGTCGTTAGAACTTGGATCCAGATTTTAGTTCGCATATGTAGCTAATTGATTCAGTCACTCAGTAGCGTAGGATTCACTCACGAACATCTCACCAAAGTTCAATGAGCTCCGGCCACTTTCACCACTCCCCTCCATCATCCGCTCGCCAATAACGGCCAGACCTCTGCCACTTTGTGCTGCCGAGTTGTTTTTCTTACTTGCAGGGTCTGAAGGACCCCTATGGGGGTCAGGAGCATCGTCAACTTCGCCCAGGCCCGCTGGCGTTCGTGTGACCTCCGAGGATTTTCCAGGGGTCCCTGGAGACTTTTGAGGGTACCTGGTGCTTCGTCGTTGCTACAGAAGCATAGAGAACGTATCGGAGGAGATCCAGGTGCACGGGAGCTCGAGCTTCGGCGAATCCAAACTCGCCAAGCTCGAGTTCCTCGCGTGTTCTTCCAGATCAATCCGTTGTCGTTGGATCTCCACCGATCATCCAGAAGAGCAGCTACCGTCGGATCAAAAGCTTCAGTGCCATTGGATCGTCATCATCTAATCTAATCTCGGTTGTCAGAACGAAGGGTCATCGCGCTCTCCCTTGCTGACACGTGTATTAATGAAGAGTTATGCGCCGTCCGATCTACGGACTTGGGTATTTTGCAGCGTGTAACTTGCGCATTTTTCTATTTAATAATTACTATATAAACTTCCATCTGCCCTTTTTACACTTTTGTAGAATTTGCATTTAGCCCCCCCAGTTTTGTAATATTTCGTATTAGTCCCTGCTAGGTCACGTGCTCTGCGCACGTGACTTGGCATTTTTGCAGGGATACCCGAGGGACTTTACTTATTTAAATTTTAGTCCAAAAACTTTTAATTGCAGTTATAATTTTTTGGCAGTTTTGCATTTTGCCACCTAGGTTTCTGTTAATTGCTAAATCGTCTCTCCCAAGTGTGCGTGCTTACGCATGTGACCCCTAGTGTTTTTGCAAACATCACCTTGCGGGTTTGGGTATTGAGATTGGGTCCAGCAAATTTTATTTTATGTTATAATATTGTTGATGATTTGTAGGCGAACCCCTGGACTTTTCTATATTCGCAAAAATACCCCTACTAGTGTGTAGTTTCTTTTTTATTCCTCTATTTATTTCATGCATCTTTAGATTCCTAAAAATCCCCAAAAAATTACTTTGTGTTCCCGTTGATCATAATATCACGCCATATTTTTATTTTGCATATTTATTGCTTTTTAATATTTATAAAATTAAAAAACATGCATTTTCACTAGTGTTTGCATTATAAAATCCATAAAAAATATAAAAACACCTCAGAAAATTGCCAAAAAATATATTTTGCTTATTTTAGTGTGTTTTAACTTCAGTCCAATAATCATTGAAAAATACAAAAGAAAGCTCCTACAATTTATAAAACTTTCAAAATCTTCCAAAAAGTCTTAAAAACTCTAGAAAAATTCTAAAAATATAATTTTTGTATCTGAATTTTCCTTATTTTATTATTTTAAATATAAAATTAATTTGGAGAATTTTTGTTACTTTTTGATATTTTATTTCACCATTTTAGTTTTAAATCTTTATTTTATCCATTGTTTTCAATATTTTTAACTTTAAAAATACCAAAGAAATTAGGAAAAATCTAGAAAAATCACAAAAACATTAGAAAAATATAAAAAACCTAAAAACATTTTATTTCCTGATTTTTCCTTATTTTTACCTATTTTTATTAATATATTATCTATCTCTTTCTTACTTTGTATATATCTTCTATTTAAAGAACAAGAAAATACAAAAATATAAAATATAAAAAGAAAGTATAAAAGCAGTAAATTAAAAATAAAAATACAAAAATATAAAACTAAAAAAAAAATAAAAATTATAAAATTAAAAACCTACAAAAACATAGCTTTAATAGACAAATCATCACATTCACGATTTTGTGCATTTTTTGCCCCGTTCTACCTGTCTGCTCCCTGTGTTCGACCTCTACACATACTTGCACCTATACACATCTTTGTTGTAGAGTTATAATAAATTTTAACTCCGCACATTCACTTTGATTGTCTTATTTGATTGTTGTGGGTTAATTGTTGTTTGAACTGCAGATTTCATGTGGTCCATTCAGCGCCTGAGTTCCCACCTTGTGTGGAACTCAAGATCACCGATTTTCGCGTTCAACAAATGGTGCCATTGTCGGGGAGCAACAACGCTTAGTTCGGCTTTTTGTTTGTGCTTGTGATTATTTGTCTGTTTTCACGGCTTTTTACTTATTTTATTGTCCTTATTTTTGGTATAATTGTTTGAGCTATCTAACCCCTATCTTTATTGACTTCGTGCGAGGTACCGCGGATCGAGGGAGGCGCTTCACCCTAGGCACTTGTGCACTCACGTGAAGCCAGCTCTTGCTTACCTAGCATCAAAGGATACTTAGAGATTATTGAAGACCAAGCTCCATTTATTTTGTTGTATTTATTTATGTAATTTTTGTGAGAGAGAGACCACTATATTTGTAATAATTTAGGTACTCAGAACACTTGGACATTCGGGCCTAATTTCCAGGTGTTTGTACACCTGGGGGCTCACTGTGGTTTTCTCGCGTTTTCCTTCGCAATTTTTATTTGTTTTCCAGTTTTGTTTTCTTTCTTTTGTGCGATTGAGCCCTTAGTTGTAGTAGTTGATTGCCGATAGTATTAGGACCAAACACATTAATTACCTTTGCATGTGCTTATAGTCTACGTTTTGGACTTAGACAAATTTTGAAAACTGTTCCACGCTAATAGCAGCTTCTCACACTTAGGGCGATTTCATCAGCTTTGCATTTGCATACAGAATAGGTTTCAATTATGCTGAGCATCTTTGCATGTAGAGTGCTGGAGGCAAGGTGAGCTTTTACGCTTTAGCATACATCATCGTTTTACCGCTTGCATTGCTTTTCTGCCTCTCTACCTCTGATTTTGCCAACCTAGGTGCTAAGTGAAATTGACTCCTCGTTAGGCTCGTGCATTTTCATTAAAAATCCAAAAAAAGTGATAATCAAATAAAATTGGGACTGTTAATATTACTTGACCCAAAACAAACAAAAAAGAAAATCATTGTCTTGGGGCGAGTAATCCCCTCATTGTCTTCACTTTACATTGCTCGCACACACCCTAAGGACTAGTGCCCAAATCCCATTTCAGCCCCTTAAGTGTGTGTGCAATTTTTGACTTCCCACCTAACTCTAAAACAGACAAGATAAAAAGACCAACTTTTCGGTCTCTACTGAGTTGAGTAGGTGAATTGAGGGTTTATCTTGTTTTCATTTTTTGTTTGTGATTGTTTTGTGTGCATTCTAGATCATCTCTGCGCATTTGCACCTTTCTTCACTATTCTCTTGACTTGATCTTCATGCTCTCCCGATCATTTTCCTTTTATTTTCAAGATGGACCCTTGTAGCATTTTCTATCCGAACTTTGCGGACCCCTCATTCGCTCCAGCCGGTCCACCTCACTTTCTCCAGGAGGACTTTGCGTCTGATTTTTGTACATATCTGACCAACCCACTATTGCAGGATTTGAACCTTGATCTTCACCAATAATTTCCACCACCATCTTCTACACATTTCGACAACCCGATCTTCCTTGAGTATCCTGATCCAGGATGTGATTTTTGCCCGCACCCACCGCCCACATTCGACACACCCAATCCTGAGATTTTGGAGTCACCTTTCATGGTATCCATACTTGAGACCATGAATCAGATGATGGAGCATATGAAGTCGAGGATCAATGAACTTACTAGTTTGAATAAGAACTAGGATGACGCTCCATTCTTTGAGGATTTGGATTCATGTGAGGACTGACATGAGAGCTTGAAATCGCCCAAAACACAAAAAAATGAGAAAAATTTAAAAATCCAAAAAGAATTCGGGAAACCTTTGGTTGAGTCAGACTGTGAGGAGAGTGCCCATCTGCCAGACTCTTTGACCGCACATCCATTCACTCCATGTCCTACCTTTGACCGTGAGGATGCCACTTTACAGACTGCTCTTAGCATGCCTTGTGTATATACTGATTCTGACTTCCTCCCTTGTATAGAGGAGGTCCAAAAATTCAAAAAAATGTTGACTGAACCCGAAGTGGTGGTCACTATTCATGAGATCATTCGTGCCCCACTTTAGCAGGGCATGACCGATTTATCTGCACCTCTTCCCAAGAAGAGAAAGTGGAGGAGCAGATCTGAGCATCATATTTTGACCGTGGCTACTGCCCACGCCATCACACACCGTCCCATTCCTCGGAAGAGGAACACTGCCACACCTTTCATTATCTGCACCATCTCTGACCACACATGTGATCACACTCTCCTAGACAACGGTGCATCTATTAGCATATTACCCTTCTCGCTGGTACAATCTCTTCACTTAGGGCCTCTAAAGAAAACAAGGATGATTGTTCAGT
The DNA here is from genome assembly GCA_037367405.1 of Ottelia alismoides. Classification (NCBI taxonomy): domain Eukaryota; kingdom Viridiplantae; phylum Streptophyta; class Magnoliopsida; order Alismatales; family Hydrocharitaceae; genus Ottelia; species Ottelia alismoides. The sequence continues at coordinate 234,194 of JAZKJV010003385.1, read as the reverse complement.
TTGCTGATGGATCAATCAAGAGGCCGAAGGGTATACTAGAAAACACCGTCATCTTGATTCAGGGCTTGAGCTACCATGTTGATTTTATCATTTTCCCATGGAGACCTCCATAGGTGAGCACTCTCCAATCATCCTGGGATGACCATTCCTCGACTCTGCGAGGGTCATTATTGATTATGGATCAGGAGAGATTCGCTTCCGTCCTTCTGACGAGAGCGAAGTGTTGATCACCGCACCCACCGTTTAGTAGAGACCTACACCTGATGTGCCTTCACCTATCTTGGCTGACCTCGAGGACCATGACCTTGACAAGACTTTCAGAGAATTTTGTTGTTCATTGGATTCCACTGAGACCCGAGAATTCCTCCACGTGGATGAAGACTCGGAAAGCATGGACCTCGAAGTTCCTTCTTATGGTCTTATGGGACTTGGCGTTGTGTTGATGACATCCGTGGGATTTACACGATTGACACCATTGAGCGAAGGGCAGATGTAGAGACTAGACAAGACAGACATGTTTCGACTTCTTTCATTATTGAGTCCGCTCCTGTTCACTTAAATTCAGATGAGACGAAGGCCGAATTTGATTTGATTGCTTTTATTCAGGAATTCAGGCCTTTTGATGAAAACAATGAACCGGTTGACTCATAGAGGATGAACAAAGTTCGACTACTTCTACTAATGAGTTCATGCCTTTTAGTTTTGACCTGGACGACAACTCGCAGGACGACTCTGATTATACTACTTCCGGTGATGAAGAGTTCGTCCCATTCCACTTTGATATCAGCGAGACTCCCAAGGTCAGACCTGACCACACTACTTCCACTCACTCGTCTGTGCCTTCACACTCTAGGACCACCGAGGATATGCACTCTGTAGATCCTGATCGGCTTCTGTTTGCTGTGGACCCCAATGTCGACCTGCACCACACCAGATCTATTCCTCAGTGGTCTTGCAAGAAGTTTCGCTTTCTACCTTCTTGATCGTCTGTACATCCACCTCTGTTGTATATCCGCTTCTGTTCATCTTCGTCCCTCTCCCGTATTGCTCACCCACCCATTCTCATGTTTGCCTTACTTAGGACGTATTTTGTCCTAAGTATAGGGGGGTGGACGAGCTGAGTCTTCATTCTTCATTTTGTTTCATCACTCCTGTTGTTGCCTATACTTAAGGCTTCTTTTACCCTAAGTATAGGGGGAGTGGTGTGTACATCCTCTGATCTCGTTTTCATTCTCATCTCTTTTCTTCTTTTCTTCTTTTCTTCTTTTCCTTTTATATCTTCTTTTAGTATCTAAAAGGTGTCGCCCCTTGTAGACAATCTTCTATACTTAGGATGTACGTTGTACTAAGTATAGGGGGGTGTGCACCCCGAGATTTCATTCTTTTAGATCCTCTCCATTGTCTCCTCTTCTTGTCTATACTTAGGGATATCTTACCCTAAGTATAGGGGGAGACAATCGGAGTACGATCTGTTCATTCCCACCCTTGACCCTCCCTGCCTTGTGTACAGTTTGCTATACTTAGGATTATTTGACCCTAAGTATATGGAGACGGTCAACTTCTCATTCTTTTGTTCATTCGTTCATTTATGTCTTATTCATTTATTCTTTAGACTTTTCCTATACTCAGTACGAGTTATGTCTTCTCTTTTTCTCTCTGATCTATGAGGACATAGCTCAAGCTAAGTATAGAGGGGTCGTATATACTACGTATATACTTTAGCTATAACTCATACTTTCGTATTTTCCTAATAAATATGGCTAATAATTCTTTAAAATTCATTAAAAACCATAATAAAAAGATGTTATTATTCCTCAAATTCTTTCTATACTTATTGATTAATAAATCAGGTGAATTTTGTTTTTGCAAAATGTTTGAAAAATAGTTTGAAAATCCTTGTGAAAAATATTTTGAAAACTATTTTGAAAACGTTATGTTACATGTTTTCAACATTTGTAAAAACATTTTGTTTTGAAAATTTATTTTCTTTGTTTGAAATAAAAATGTTTGAAAAATGGTTTGCAAATGGTTTGAAAAATGGTTGCAAAAATATTTTGAAAAATCTATCTATACTGTTTAAAAACCTTTGCAAAATGATTTTCAAATTTGTGCACATGTTTGTAAAAAATATTTTGGACTATAGTTTTCGAAAATTATTTGTAAAATGATTTTCAAATAAGTTTGAGGAATAGATACATCTCACCAAAAATCACTATATATACCTATAAAATTGATCACTTACCCATCCACTTCTTGAAAATATAAGAAGCATCCCTGGGTACATATTTCTAACCAAGTTTTTAGCCAGATCTTTTTGTTTTCAAAAATCCCAAAAAACATTTGCAAAAAAATTAAAATACCAAAAACATTTGAAAAATCTTTTTGAAAAATACAATAAAATGCATATGCACCATCTTTTCAAAAATCCATAAAAAGTTCAAAATCTTGAAAATTGCATCACAAAAAAAATTTCTGCATTCTGCATATCATTAGCATTTTTTGGATTGAGTTTGAAGGTTGAATAAGTCTAAGTAAAATCCGGAGATTGGAGCTTGGTTGGACCTTAAATTCTACCTAATAACAGGAATCTTATAGGAACTGGGTTTAAGGTACTTCAGGTCTAGTTGCCTTAATTCTTTGAGGATCATAAGACTTGGTTCAATGGATTCTTGACTGCCTAAGTAGAGTATTTCGGAGCACACGCACGACTCTTGTTGATAATGACCTAACTTGGACACCTGCACCTTTCACATGGCTCAACTCAGTTGGAGTGGTGAGGGGATTGGATTTGCTGGTATGAGACGCACACAAGTGGAAACACTTATCCTCCTCTAGGGAGGGAAGTGCACCCCTACCCATCCAGTGATGAGCAATTCTAAAGACAGGAGAGTATGGGTTGCAATAAAGCTTCAAAAGAGGGATAGTCTACTGGCTCAAGAGGAAAAAACTCCTTATATAAATGCTGTTGTATATAGTATTTCAAAAAAAAAAAGAAAAAAAAGAAAAAAAAGACAGGCATGTACAAAAATAAAATGCCTGCAAAAGTATGTGAATATGTTGTAAAGTCAATAAGCAAGCTTGAGTTTCAAAGTCAAATCATGTGAGCCTGATGCTGGATGACTTGACTACACTGGTCTTGCATCCGAGGATAGGTAGCTACACTAGCTACAATCCATTCTTCTCTTCACCCCCTCCTCTTGAGCTGGTTGCCACTTGAACTTAGAAGGGAATACCCCGCTCCTCGAGGAAGGAGTTATTGGATTGGGGAATCATTGGGTTGTCATGCTGGAGAAGTCAGTCTCTTTGTCATTCTAGTTGGGGAGAGCCACCGTCACTTACACTGTACGAGTCAGATTCATAGTCGTAAGGGTTTGTGTATGAGTTGAAGTATTTCTGACCTGGCTATTGAGGAGACTTGAATAGAGTTTTGGGATTCTCAGGGACTGTTGGATTTCAAATCCGGTTCTCAGTAAGGTTCCACCCGCATTAAAATTCCAAAGGTCCGACTTGAGCTCCAAACTTTGATTTTGTGAAGACAAGTTTGATAATTAAACTAAATCCAATTTCTTCTTTTTCTTTTCTTTATTTTTCTTTTTCTGCACTTATTGCATAAGTGTTTGCTAGGGACTAGCAAAGGCAAGTATAGAGGGATGATGAATCTACGTTTCATCATCTTTATTCTATCATTTTGGCCTTAAAAACCCTAGTAAATGCATGTAAATACTGTTAATTCATGCATTTTATCATTCATGCATATTTGTGTAAAAACTGTATAAAATGTTGTTTTCAATGCCAAAATTATAGAATAAAGAAAAGAAAAGAAAAAGAATAAAATATTGCAAATATTTTATAACCCGAAACCCCGAGACCTAGGCATCTCGATGAATAGGTTGACAAAGAATAAAGTAGGGGGAGATAAGGGCCAGAATACAATAAAAATACCTTTGTTTTTATCTCATTCTTTATTCATTTTGGGACCTATTTTTGGTTCCACTTTTTATACTTCAATTAAAGAAACTTTATACATGAAAGTTATAGATAATTAAATAAAGAAAAATACAAAATTGATTTCACTCAAAAATAATGTACAGATAAAAAGTTATGATTTGAATAAAAATACAGAATCCCAACTCTGAGAGAGAACATTTACTTCTCAGTAAATGCAAGAGAGAAAGGAACTTTCTCATCCACGACTGACGAGGGCATGCAATTAATAAGATAACATGCCATTAGAACAACGTCACCCCAGAAGGAATGAGGAGTGTCCTTGTAACATTAAGCAAATGGTGATGTTTCCTTTCTGTAAAACCATTTTGTTGTGAAGTGTTGGCGCATGAAGTTTGATGAATAATTCCCTTGGTTGAAAAATAACTGGAGAAATAATGAGTAAAAAATTCCAATGCATTATCAGTTCTAATAATTTTTACTGAGGACTTGTATCTCCCTAATAAAAACTCGAAATGCATCAAACTCACCATTAATTGTATATAATTTAAAATAGGCTATTTAATGGCGGTGGTTTCGCATTTGGCGGAGCTACGGTTTGAAAGTTGAGTTTTGGACCCCTATTGTATACTTGTACAGATTAAAATATTCATTTTATTATTTATTCCTTATTTTTATAATTTTGTAATTATTATTTATAATAAATATTCACATTAAAATCAGAATAAAAACCTAAAGAATACAAAATAAAATACTTGTCTATAACTTACATAGGTATAATACATGTACATATACCTATATTATTATTGCTTCTATTTTATTAAATATATAAAACACTTCAGAAAAATAAAATAAAAATATTTTAAGTGTATAAAAATACTTTATAATTTTATAAAATAATAAAATAATAATAACATTAAATATACTAAATAAAATCAAAACATTAAAATATATAGATTTATATACCTATATAGGCCTAAAATGGTAACTTGTAATTATTAATCTCGAAAAAATAAATAAAATTTATAATAAAATAGTTAATAAAAAAATAAATATTTTTTATTTAATAACCAAAAAATAATAAAATCGTGTATTATTTTAAAATGATTTTACAAAGATTTTTCCTGGTTGGTCTACGTGGACCAACCAGGGGGTCTGGAGAGTTGACCGGCGGGTCAACTCTCTGACCCACTCCTGTGGCTTTGTCAGAACTACTTTTTGTCCCATCTTCGTGGATTTTTCGAGGTCAGCTCTTTCATCAAATCGTCGAGTTGTCTTCTTGTCTTTTCTTCCTCTACAATCTATGATACACGCCCATGGATCCCTCGGGCTGTGGATCATCAATTCACATGATGCACCTCGGCTTTGGAGCCTTGTCCGCCATCTTCTTCAAAAACCTCCAGTCCATCCTTTTGAAAATTGAACCCTCTTTTTTCCCTACTTTGGGTCTTCCACCGAGCACATGATCGGAGGCTGTGACAGGGCGTCCTCCAGCTCGCGCACGAGGCTCAGGCGAGGACCAAGGAGCGGCTCCACCGCCCATCTCCGGCCCTTGGCTGTGAGGTCATATCTCTTGGTTTTCCCAAACCAATCGAGGTCCATTTTTCATTTGTTTTTATGTTCTTTTCTTGCCGTGTAGTTAGAACTTGGATCCAGTTGTTAGTTCGCATATGTAGCTAATTGATTCAATCACTCAGTAGCGTAGGATTCACTCACGAACATCTCGCTGGAGTTCAATGAGCTCCGGCCACTTTCACCACTCCCTCCATCATCCGCTCGCCAATAATGACCAGACCTCTGCCACTTTGTGCTGCCGAGTTGTTTTTCTTATTTGCAGGGCCTGAAGGACCCCTCTAGGGGTCAGGAGCATCATCAACTTCGCCCAGTCCCGCCGACATTCGCGTGACCTCTGGGGATCATCCAAGGGTTCCGAGAGCCTTTTGAGGGTACCTGGTGCTTCGCCGTTGCTGCAGGAGCAAAGAGAACGTATCAGAGGAGATCCAGGTGCACGGGAGCTTGAGCTTCGACGAATCCAAACTCGCCAAGCTCGAGTTCCTCGCGTATTCTTCCAGATCTATCCGTTGCCCCCGATCATCCAGCAGAGCAACTACCGTCGGATCAGAAGCTTCAACGCCATTGGATCTTCATCGTCTAATCTAATCTCGGCTGTCAGAACGAAGGGGCATCGCGCTGTCCCATGCTGGCACGTGTATTAGTGAAGAGCTGCGCGTCGTCCGATCTACGCACTTGGGTATTTTACAATGTCTAACCTGCGCATTTTTGTATTTAATAATTACTATATAAACATTCATCTGCCCTTTTTAAACTTTTGTATAATTTGCATTTAGCCCCCCTAGTTTTGTAATATTTCGTATCATTCCCTGCCAGGTCATGTACTCTACGCACGTGACTTGGCATTTTTGTAGGGATACCCGGGGGACTTTACTTATTTAAATTTTAGCCCAAAAACTTTTAATTGCAGTTATAATTTTCTGGTAGTTTTGCATTTTCCCCCTAGTTTCTGTTAATTGCTAAATCGTCCCTCCCAGGTACGCGTGCTTACGCACGTGACCCCTAGCGTTTTTTACAAACATCACCTTGCAGGTTTGGGTATTGAGATTGGGTCCAGCAAATTTTATATTACGTTATATAATTTTTGATGATTTGCAGGTGAACCCCTGTACTTTTCTAGATTTGCAAAAATACCCCTTCCAGTGTGTAGTTTCTTTTTACTTCCTCTATTTATTTCATGCCTCTCTAAATTCCTAAAATCACCAAAAAATTACCTTGTGTTCCTGTTGCATCATAGTATCACGTCATATATTTTATTTTACATATTTATTGCATTTTAATAAAAATATTTATAAAAATTCAAAAACACGCATTTTCATTACTATTTGCATTATAAAATCCATAAAAAATAAAAAAAACACCTCAGAAAATTCCCCAAAAAATAAATTTTGCTTATTTCAGTGTTTTTAACTTTAGTGCAAAAATCACTAAAAAATACAAAAGAAAACTCCTAATAATTATAAAACCCAAAAAATCTTCCAAAAAATCGTAAAAATCCTAGAAAATTCCTAAAAATATAATTTTTATTTCTGAATTTTCCTTATTTTATTATCATTAATTTAAAATTAATTTGGAGAATTTTTGTTACTGTTGGATATTTTATTTCTCCATTTTAGTTTCAGATCTTTATTTTATCCACTATTTTTAATATTGTTGACTTTAAAAATACCAAAAAATTAGGAAAAATCTAGGAAATTCACAAAAACATTAGAAAAATATAAAAAAACTAAAAACATTATATTTCCTGATTTGTCCTTATTTTTACCTATTTGTATTAATACATTATCTATCTCTTTCTAACTTTGTATATATCTTCTATTTAAAGAAAAAGAAAATACAAAAAATATAAAATATAAAAAGAAAATATAAAATCATTAAATTAAAAATCAAAACACAAAAATATAAAATCAAAAATAAAATAAAAAATATAAGATAAAAAACCCACAAAAACATAACTTTAATAGACAAATCATCACATTCACGATTTTGTGCATTTTTTGCCCCGTTCTACCTGTCTGTTCCATGTGTTCGACCTCTACACATACTTGCACCTATACACATCTTTGTTTTAGAGTTATAATAAATTTTAACTCCACACAATCACTTTGATTGTCTTATTTGATTGTTGTGGGTTAATTGTTGTTTGAACTGCGGATTTCGTGTGGTCGATTCAACGACTGAGTTCCCGCCTTGTGTGGAACTCAAGATCACCGATATTTGCATTCCACACCCAGTTCTTGCTTGAGATATATCGGTAAGTATATCTATTACTTTAAAAGTGATTAAGGGAATAAACTTTCATAGTTGACAGAGTAAGACTAATTTGATTTAAAATGCCTTAATCAAATATCATAAATTGAATGTATGATTATCTTATATAGTGCATTCTTAATTTCAGAAAATGAAGTCCATGAACCCACTAAGCAGGCTTTCGGAGGTCAACCAGTTGATCGGATCAAATTACTCGGATTGGATCCGTAATTTGGAGCTTGTTCTCTCCGCTGAGCGCATAAGTTATGTGCTCTCAGAAGACAAGCATGAAAGCCCTAAATCAAAGGAAGAGAAGGCATACAATGGCAAGGATGATTAAGATCATGTCTAGGCTAGATGCTATACCCTGGGTTCTATCTCCATTTTTCTTCAGAAGCAACATGTGGAGTGATGAATCCCCATTCATCACTCTTTATTCTTTTATTTGAGCTACAAAACCTTTGCAAAACACCATATAGATACCTGTAAATAGAATAATTTAGAAAAATGTGTGCATTGTGTAAATATTAATAATTAGCATGTTTTTGAGCAAAAATAAAAGAATAAAGAGACAAAGAAAAAGAAGGAGTTATTTAGAATAAATATCAAGTGACCCGAACCCAAGAGAGGGCCAAGCATTGGCCTACCCGCAAAAGAATCCAAGTAGAGAGAGATAGGGTCATTCCCAATAAAATGCTCCTTCATGTACATATTTTATTTTATTAAAATAAAACAAAAATAAAAATAGGTTTTTATAATTTTGTATATATTTATAAAAATAAAAAAATGGGAAAAATAAAAGAAAAATAAAAATAATTACTTTCTCTCTCATCAGTATATATATACCATGTAAATACAATAAAAGACCTATTTATTTTCCCCTTGAAAATAAATAATAAAAATCTAATAAAAATCATTTTATATTCCATATTTAATGGTGTAAATAAATAAATTATAAAATTGGAATAAATGTGCATAAATAAAATAATAAAAAATTCAAAAATACATAGGTATACATACTTGTATATAATAATAATATATTGTAAATACATAATTTATTTTTCAAAAAAAATAAAAATCACTAAAAATTCTTTGAAAAGAAATAAATATTTTTCATGTTGAAAATATTTTCAAATAAAATCTATTTCTATTTTAAAATAAATTTAGAAATATATAATAATGTGATTAATTTGATGGGTCCACGGGGGAACGTTGACCCCCGGTCAACTGCCCCCCCCTGGACCACTTTGCCCGGATCTGCGCCCCCACCCGATCTTCTCCAATTTTTGCAGGCGTGATCCGACCACCATCCATCCGAACCCCAGGCTCCGACTATCGACGATCCATCCGAGAAGCACGCCCGCCACCTTTACTAGGGATCCGTGCTCTACAATTGCCTACCCGACTCCATTTCTACCGGATCTCCACTTGTATATATCTCAGCTCCGCCGCACCATTTCAAGTATCTTTGGCCAACCCCCTCACCGTTGATGAGCTCCTCATCTTCTCCTGAGTGACAGCAGCGTGGGGAAGAGTTGCAGGGATGATGCGAGCGCCGGGAGCCACTGATCCGGTAACTTTCACCACCGTGCTCCGCTGCAAGGTGAGCCCGAGCCTCTGGCCCAATCAAGCCATCAAGGCGACGACCTCTCCTCCTCCACCTAGTAGCGTAGATAGTCAGTAGTTTAGGTTAGATTTCGATTTTTTGATTTCGGTTCATTTAGCTCCGCCACCACCATCCACCATCTCCGATCATCCATCTGCCACTCCGACTTGCTCTTCACCTTCACCAGACCCCTCTCCACCTTCTCCACCCCTTCATTCCCCCCGACTTGCCCCGGAGCAGGACCTTCGCCCTCCTCTGTCATCGCCTCGCCAGAGAGCATCGCCCCGCCTCCTACACGCACCCATTCCGCCCTTAACCAGGTCGAGGCACTTTACCCTCGACCCAGTTTTCATTCTGTGCAGGTCTCATCGAGGAAGGACCCCATCTGGGCGTCCAGCAGTTGAAGGACAGCTGCTCCAGGAGCTTCCCGTAGTCAGAGCTCTCCAAACGCTCCCAGCCCTATTGGAGTCTACTGATCGCTGCGGACGACTTTGGCCATCTTTCCCCTCTTAGAGCAGCACCGGAGAAGGACCACCACGCACGTATTTGGCCTGCGAAGCTCGCCGGCATTCAGTTCCTCCAGGATCCTCCTCCACCGTCAGATCAAGCTCCCGCTCCAGTTGTGATTGTAGCCATCCGTTCGCGAGAGCTTGCAGCCATTAGATCGAGTCCAGGAATTCATCTAGGGTGTCGATCAAGACGAAGGGGTGTCCAAAGTTCTCCATCATCCGATAATCCACGTGGTGCTACCTCGTCTGTCAGATCATTAATAACGAGGATAATTTGCACTTAGGTCCTCCTCTATTTTTATATTTCAGTTTAGTCTTGTAAATATTTTATTTCGTTGTTTTTAATTTGGAACATTTGCACCATGGACGATGTGCTTACTTTATTTGCTATTTAGTTCCTATGTGTATGGAACACGTACCTCGACACGTGGGATAGTGGAACTTTTTCATATTTCAGCCTGTAGTTGTGGGGTGTTACTGTTTGGTATTTTATAAATAGGAATTACAAAATACCCTTTGTGCTTGAGTCACGTGCTGAGCTCGTGTGTTTTGGACTTTTTGCATTATTGACCCTGTGGTTTCTATATGTGTTATATATTTGGCCCCAGAACTAAGTTTCTTTGCGCTTAGGTCCCTCTGTGCTGCAGCTTTTGCATTTGTTGAATAAAATACCAAATTAAATCCAAATCCTGTGAAATTTGGACATGTGGCTCCTACCACTATGTAAAAATATAACTAAATTTTTGGGACATTTTTGTTTCTTTTGATTATTTTTTAAAAAATAAAAAACCTTCATTTTTGTTGTTGTCTGAAAAAGAAAATCAACTAAAAATATAAAGAGACCTCTAAAAATTACAAAAAATTAGGAATTGTTTGTTTCGTTGACTTTGAGTTTCTGTCCCATTTTTATGTTATTTGGATTTATAAAACCCATAAAAATTAAAAAACCCTAAAAACCTTATAAAAATTATTACAAATTATATAATAATAAAAAAATGCAATTCTGGTTTCCTTAGTTTAGTTTTTATTTTTACTTTTCATAAAAATTGCCTTCAGATTTTTATAGGCTAATAATTATTTTTAATTAGCTTTTCAAATATGATTGCACATTACTTCACTGTTTTTATCCTTTTTGATTTTTATAAAATCAACTAAAAATCACAAAATTCTTAAAAAAATCACTAAAAACACTTAAAAATATAAAAACACAAAAATAATTTTATTTGATTTTTTTGGCTTTATTTGTGGTGTTTTATAAATAGTTGTTTGAGTGCTTTTCTTTTGTTTTTATATTTTCTTTCTTATTAAAAATACAAAAAAAACTAAAAGATTTAAAAATCCACCAAAAAATATTTCTTTTTATTTTATTTTCATTTTTGACTACTTCGTAGGCCGTCTCGGGCAATTCGTGCTTCTTGTGTCCGACTCTGGTCGCTATACCAGGTTAAATAAATAGCGAGGATCGCTTTAGATTTTATCAATTTTTTTCTTATTTTGGTGGTCCCTGATATTTTTCTTGTTGAGCTGAGCACCGAGATCCGGGTCGCAACGACCTTTGAGTGATTTTATACCTTCACTCAGGTCTTGTTCAATTTCCAGCTCATCAGAATGGTTACGTTGTCGGGGAGCACGGCTTAGTAGTCGTTTTGTTGTCATTTTTGTTCGATTTTCAGTTCCGGGGATTTTCCCGCAGCTTTCTATTTTCGTTCGCGGTTTTCTTCGCGGCTTTTTGTTTTCTTTTGTAGCTTTTCAAAGCTTTTTTTTCATTTTCTTTTATTTTCTTTTTATTTTCTTTTCTTCTATTTTATTTTTGTTTGTTTTCATTTTGTATTTATTTTCATTTTTGCATATAGTGCCATTTTATTTTATTTTACTTTGCTTATTTTATAATAATCTGTGTCTGACACCTCTGTTTGTTTTCTTGCGAGGGCCCGAGGACCGAGGTAGCTTTTCTCAAAGGGCCGACACAACCGCGTGATTCAGAGGCAGCTCCCTTCTGTACGAAGCCACAGGAGAGCACGAGGAGGTGAGCAGGAGCGTGGGAGTCGTAGTCTATCATAGAGTAGTTTAGTTTTATTTTCAAACTATTCATTATTGTGATAATACAGGTACTAGGACTTTCGGAGACACTTGTAATTGCAGGGTCTGTTTTGCCAAGCACCGGTGTGCTCGGGGGACCCCACAGCTATTTTGGTTTTCTCGTTTTTATTTTTCTTCGATTTCACGTGGATTTCTGTGCTTGAGCCAGGTAGCATTAGGTCCACAGCCATAATAAGAATATATGTTCCTATAGATTGCGCTTGGACTTTAGGCAAATAAAATCAGTGATTCACGATAATAGGAGCTTCTGTTTAGGACGGTTTTCACATTGCATCCATAGAGTTAGTTTACATTTATACATGGATCATAATTGCATGTAGACTGTTGGAGTCAGGTACGCCTTATATCTCGTGCATGCATTATTGATTTTGTCGCGCATCAGCTTTTCCGTTTCCCTGTTTTTCTAGACTTAGGAATAAAAGGAAATCGGAAAATTTGTTAAACGTTGTTTGAAAAATACCTAAAAACCAAAAATAATAAAGTCGAGACTGCTAAACACACTTGACCCTAAAAGACACCTCACTTAAAAATCTATCTTGGGGAGAGTAACCCCCTCCTTATTTGGTTTGGATGAGCGAGGGAGTGACCCGCATCCTAGGCTAGAGCCATATCCGATTTCTTGACAGACTACCAGCCTTTTATTCGGGACAATCGGTTAAGAGTATTGGATTCCTATCAGCTCACATAATCACTCTGAAAGACTGACTTGATCACCTAAATAAAATTGACAAGATAATTGACCGATCCTTCACGGTCTTCAGATCGGTGTTGAGTAGGTGAATCAGGGGTTTGCTTTCTCATCTTGTGTGTTTCCAGATCCCTTCCGCCTTCCTTCTCTGCCTATCCTCTAGTCATTCTTTTCCCTCCCACCATCTCTTCACTTTTCGCTTCCTCTTCTGTATCCCTGGATGATGGACCCCCCTCACTTCTTGCCGACTCTTGCGACTTCTCCATCTTTTGACCATCATTCCAGTCCACCTTCGAGGGAGGTTGGATCCCCGACTAACCTCCCGTTCACTCCCTCCCATCCCTTTCATTCTTCTGGGCATGCTGCGCTACACGTCCGCAGAGATCAGATTGAGCAGATGCGAGACCCGGACGATGCCATTACTGAGTTGAGAGTGCACTCCGTTCGCGATCATAGAGAGCAGATGCGAGTATCAGATGCCTCCTATGCCAGTATGGTGGATGAGCATATAGGACAGGGAGTTCAAACAGCTTCTACATTAGGTCCATTCATTCTGGATTTCGAGCTTATTCATAGACTTCCGACATTTTCAGGGGAGGTGCACGAGGAGCCCTATCTTCACCTGTCTGACTTCGAGGAGTTTTATAGGACACGGATTTTTTCAGATATCACTGCAGAGGAGATGATGCTGAAGACCTTCCCATTCACACTTCAGGATAGAGCCATGCGATGGCACTGACGGTTGGGAAGGAGATTCGGTACGTGGGGAGAGCTATGTCGAGAGTTTCTACAGAGATACTTTCCCCAGCGTAGAGCAGAGATGATGCGATCCTTGATCACACAGTTTTTAGTTGACGCCTAGGAGCCACTACATGATGCATGGCCGTGGTTTCTTGACCTCTTGAGGGGATTTCCTAAGCACGGACTTTCACTGACTGACCTTATTGAGATCTCCATGTGGGGGATGACCGCGGAGCAGTTAGCATTGGTGATTACCTCATGTGGCGGTTCACACCGCAGTTCCGACATTGACTTACTAGATACCATCTCGAGATTACATTCACAGAGACCATCTTCACGAGATACCGTAGTCGGGACAACACATGAGGATGTTGCAGTACCAGTGGGGTGTGTCGCACTACATGAGGATACAGTTTATACACACTAGCCCGAGGACTTAGATTATGCAGCACCATAGATGACAGAGGATATGACTGATACAGTGGAGATTCTGACCCAGAGTCTACTCGAGTTTCCGTTGGTCTTCCAGCTAGAGTTCGACTCAGCCCCATAGTTTTCAGTTGACGATTCTTGTGTATCAGATCTTCTGATACTCCAGGAGACGGAGGAGCCCCTGCTACTACAGCCATCGATCCAGCCACTTCAGTGTCCAGTCTCGGAGGTTTCAGCTTCGATTATGCAAAGATACTTCGCCGATTCAGACAGATACCACGACTCAGCCCAGCAGCCAGAGCTCGATATGAGATACCACTTTGAGATGCCAGACATAGAGAGTCCCATATTCGAGTTGTTTATCCTCCACTTTGATGAGACATATATACTTACTGAGGACCAGATGACAGCCAGCATTGCCACAGAGCGAGGATCAGCCACAACCACATTGTGAGCCTCTACAGTGGTGACCAGTACCCTATCCTGCTTCTAGATTGCCGAGAGCCAGACTTCAGATGATGTTGCATCCTGGTGCACAGAGTGGGTGCTTGACAGCAGCGCAGATGCCCTTCTAGATCCTGATCCTCTATTTCTCACTGATGATCTTGCATTTCTCCCCGAGGGTTATCTGCGGGAGGATGCCATACACGATTTGTACTCGGTTTCACATTCTGAGAGTGTATATGATCTGGCGGGTCACGAAACCGAGTCTTCCGATCCTTCTGATTCTGAGTCATCTTTCCTCGACGACCCTCGCGAGGATGAGCCGATCCTTGAGATATTTGATGATTTGTCTGATTTGTCTCTATTATATACATCAGATATCAGTTTTCTTAGAGAGTCTCCTGATCTTGATTGTCTACACCTTTTTGAGACACTGATTGACGTGGAGGATCTATGACTGATCCATCCTTCTCCACGTTTGATTTCTTCGGCTCTACAGTTCCACTATAGTCTGATCCTAAGCCATTAATTCTTTTGGGCTACCAGATCCCAATCACATCTTCCCATATCCTTGACCGGTAGCAGACACCCGCCTAATTGCATACCTGGGTGTCATTCTTTACACTTTTGATTTCGTCGTTGTTCTCATACCGAGACTGCGACGACAGTACGACATTCACCTTATAGATACCGTCCTGAACCTTGACACAACATTATCCTAGCCTTTGCGCCCATCTAGGGGCGGAAAACCTAGCACTTGTTGAGAGGCACCTCAACATTGTACCCTTTTGTCTATACGTGTTTCGTCGTGAGTTGATCGTTCTTTCTTCCATTTTTGTTTTCACCCTAGGTCTCGTATAGGATTATCTTTGATATACTTTGGATATACCTCATCCTAAGTATAGGGGGGTGGAAACACCGAGTTATTCCTTTCATTCCGTTTCATCACTTCTGTTGTTGCCTATACTTAAGGATTTTTCACCTTAAGTATAGGGGGAGTGATGCCCTCCATCTTGTATATATTTGTTTGTTTGTTTTCTTCATCATTCTCTACCTCTGTGCAATTACCTATACTTAGGGGTATTTTACCCTAAGTATAGGAAGGTAGACTCTGTACATTCTTCACTCGGAGTTCCCTTTATGTACAACCTGCTATACTTAGGATTATTTGATCCTAAGTATAGGGGGAAACCCCGAGATCCTCTTGCATTTCTTTCATTCGTCTTTATATATAGCCTTCCTTTTCACTTCCCTTTACTAAGCACGAGTTATGTCTTCTTCATCGCTCTTGACTCTGAGGACATCGTTCGAGCTAAGTATAGGGGGGTGTGTATATAGTTCATATATACTTTAGCCATAACTCGTACTTTGTGTGAGTGTGTTAATAAATAAAAATGGCTAAAACCCAAAAATCCATAAAAATTAAAATTTTTTCCTTATAAATAAAATTCTTTTATTGCACGTACATAGTTAGTTGTACAAATTATTTTTTGTAAAAAATGTTTGTAAAAATCTTTTGTGTAAATAGCTTTTAAATATTTTGATATCAAAATTATGTATATAGTACACAATTTTTGTAAAATGTTTTGAAAATCAAAAGTTTGCAAAAACCTTGTGTAAATTTATGTAAGTATTTTGCAAAACTTGCATTCATGCATACATTCATGTTTTCAAAACATTTTTCAAAAATTTTGCACATGTGTAAATATTTTGTAAATAACATCTTTGTAAATACTTGTATAGTTTTTCCTGGATCATAGTTGACATTTAAACTAGCCTGGAATTAAATTGAAAAAAGGAGCTTGGTTAAGATCTTAATCCACCTAGTTCTAAGAGGAATCTTATAGGGCTTAGGGTTGAGACTTTTCGGGTCCATGGTGACTTAATTCTTTGAGTCCACTAGGCTATGATCATATGTCATCTCAATGAGCCTAAGTAGAGCACTTAACAACACACACATGACTCATATAGACAATGGCTTTACTTGGACCCGCACTTTACACCGAGCTCTCTACGGATGAGGTGGTGAGGAGGCAGTCTTCCTTGACTTGGGGTAGCATATGAGGGTAGTACTTCTAGGCGGAACCTCTCTTCTTATTATAGTGAAGGAAGTGCGTCTCAACTTGGTCTGGTTGCCATGAGGTCTAACAAAAGGAGTTGTGGGTTGCAATAATGCTTCAAAAGAGGGATAGTCTACTGGCTCAAGAGGAAAAACTCCTTATGTAAATATTTTGCACTTTGTAGATATGTTGTACAGATGCACATAAAAAAAGCAAAAAGAAAAGAACTGCAAAAAAGTGGTGTGTCTGATAGAGAATGATAATCCCACCGGAGTGTATATAGTGCAATAAGCAAAGCTTGAGACTCATGTTCCATCTTATGAAGCTTGCAGCAGGGAGACTTAGCTACACTGGTTGAGCTCCCAAGGATACATGGCTACACTAGCCATGGTCCATTCTCTTCTTCCCCCTCCTCTTGAGCCGGTTGAACTTGAACTTAGAAGGGAATACCCTGCTCCTCGAGGAAAGAGTGGACAGACTAGGGTCTTAGAGTTACCTTGTTGGGGAGGGTTGTCTTCTTGCTACCTCTGAGGTGGAGAGCTATACCTCACTTATACTGTACAAGGAAAGATTCTTGGTCTTCAGGGTTTGTGTATGTAGACTTGTTCTGATATGGATTATTGAGGAGTCTTGACTATAGATTAGTGGATCTTAGAGGCTGTTAAGTTTTAAACCTAAGTCCAAATAAGGTTCCAACACATTAATAATCCAAAGATCTGACCGAGCTCCATACTTCAATTTAATGAAGGCAGGTTTAATATTCAGCATTAATTCATTCATTTTCCCCTTCTTTTTCTTTTTCTTTTCATTTTCACTTCTTTTTCAAATAAGTGTTTGCTAAGGGACTAGCAAAGTTAAGTATAGGGGGGTGATGAATCCCCATTCATCACTCTTTTTCTTTTATTTTAGCTACAAAACCTTTGCAAAACGCCATGTAGATACCTGTAAATAGAATAATTTAGCAAAATGCATGCATTATGTAAATATTAATAATTAGCATGTTTTTGTGCAAAAAAAAGAATAAAGAGACAAAGAAAAAGAAGGAGATATTTAGAATAAATATCGAGTGACCCGAACCCAAGGGAGGGCTAAGCATTGGCCTGGCCGCAAAAGAATCCAAGTAGAGAGAGATAGGCTCATTCCCAATAAAATGCTCCTTCATGTACATATTTTATTTTATTGAAATAAAATAAAAATAAAAATGGGTTTTTATTATTTTTTATATATTTATAAAAATAAAATAAAAATGGGAAAAATAAAAGAAAAATAAAAATAATTACTTTCTCTCTCATCAGTGTATATATACCATGTAAATACAATAAAAGACCTATTTATTTTCTCCTTGAAAATAAATAATAAAAATCCCATAAAAACCATTTTATATTCCATATTTTATGATGTAAATAAATAAATTATAAAATTGGAATAAATGTGCATAAATAAAATAATCAAAATAAAATTAAAAAAAATCATAGGTATACATACCTGTATATAATAATAATATAATGTAAATACATATTTTTTCAACAAAATAAATAAAAATCACAAAAACATTCTTTGAAAATAAATAAATATTTTTCATGTTGAAAATATTTTCAAATAAAATCATTTTCTATTTCAAAATGAATTTACAAATATTTAATAATTGGATTAATCTGATTGGTCCACGAGGGAACGTTGACCCCCGGTCAACTGCCCCCCCTAGACAACTTTGCCTGGATCTGCACCCCGACTCGATCTTCTCCTATTTTTGCAGGTGTAATCCGACCACCATCCATCTGAACCTCGGGCTCCGACTATCGACGATCCATCCGAGATGCATGCCCGCCACCTTTCCTAGGGATCCGTGCTCTACAATTGCCTACCCGACTCCATTTCTATCGGATCTCCACCTGTATATATCTCAGCTCTGCTGCACCATTTCAAGCATCTTTGGCCAGCCCCCTCGCCACCGATGAGATCCTCATCTTCGTCAGAGTGACAGCAGCGTGAGGAAGAGTTGCAGGGAGGACGCGAGCGTCGGGAACCACTGATCTAGCGACTTTCACCGCTGTGCTCCGCCGCAAGGTGAGCCCGAGCCTCTGGCCCGTCGAGCCATCGAGGCGACGACCTCGGAGGACCCTGACCTCCAGCACAGACATCCTCCTCCACCAGGTAGCATAGATAGTCAGTAGTTTAGGTTAGATTTCGATTTTTCGATTTCAGTTCATTTAGCTCCGTTCTGGCCGTCCACCGTCGCCGATTATCCATCTGCCACTCCGACTTGCTCTTCACCTTCACTAGACCCCTCTCCACCTTCTCCACCCCTTCATTCCCCCTGACTCGCTTCGGAGCAGGACCTTCGCCCTCCTCCGCTGTCGCCTCACCATAGAGCACCGCTCCGCCTCCTACACGCAACCATTCCGCCCTTAACCGGGTCGAGGCACTTTGCCCTAGACCCAGCTTTCGTTTTGTGCAGGTCTCATCAAGGAAGGACCCCATCTGGGGGTCCAGCAGTTGAATCATAGCTGCTCCAGGAGCTTCCCGTCACTGGAGCTCTCAAGATGCTCCCAGCCCTATTGGAGCCTACTGATCGCTGCAGACGACTTTGGCCATCCTTTCCCCTCTCAAAGCAGCACCGGAGAAGGACCACCGCACATGTATTTGGCCGGCTAAGCTCGCCGGCGTTCAGTTCCTCCAGGATCCTCCTCCACCGTCAGATCAAGCTCCCACTCCAGTTGTGATCGTAGCCATCCGTTCGCGAGAGCTTGCAGCCATTAGATCGAGTCCTGACTTCATCTGGGGTGTCGACCAAGCCGAAGGGGTGTCCACAGTTCTCCACCATCCGATCATCCACGTGGTGCTACCTCGTCCGTCAGATCATTAATAACGAGGGTAATTTGCACTTAGGCCCTCCTTTGTTTTTATATTCAGTTTAGTCTTGTAAATATTTTATTTCGTTGTTTTTAATTTATAACATTTGTACCTTGGACCCTGTGCTTACTTTATTTGCTATTTATTTCCTGTGTGTATGGATCATGTGCCTCGACACGTGAGTTAGTAAAACTTTTGCATATTTCATCCTGTAGTTGTGGGGTGTTTCCGTTTGGTATTTTATAAATAAGAATTACAAAAATACCCCTTTGTGCCTGAGTCATGTCCTGAGCTCGTGTGTTTTGGACTTTTTGCATTATTGGCCCTGTGGTTTTTATAGGTGTTATCTATTTGGCCCCAGAACTACGTTTCTTTGCACTTAGGTCCCTCTGTGCTATGGCTTTTGCATTTGTTGAATAAAATACCAAATTAAATCCAAATCCAGTGAAATTTGGACACGTGGCTCCTTCCACTGTGTAAAAATTTCATTAAATTTTTGTGACATTTTTTTACTTTTTATTATTTTTTATAAAAAAACCTTCATTTTTATTGTTGTCTGGAAAAGAAAATAAACTAAAAATATAATAAGACCTCTAAAAATTACAAAAAAAATTAGGAATTGTTTGTTTGGTTGTCTTTGAGTTTCTGTCCTATTTTTGTGTCATTTGTATTTATAAAACCCATAAAAATTAAAAAACCATAAAAACCTTATAAAAATTATATAAAAATAAAAATGCAATTATGGTTTCCTTAGTTTAGTTTTAATTTTTACTTTTCATAAAAATTGCCCTTAGATTTTATAGCTAATTAATTATTTTTAATTAGCCTTTCAAATCTGATTGCACATTACTTTACTGTTTTTGTCCTTTTTGATTTTTTATGAAACCAACTAAAAATTATAAAATTCTTAAAAAATCACCAAAGACACTTAAAAATATAAAAAACCCAAAAATAATTTTATTTGATTTTTCTGGCTTTATTTGTATTGTTTTATAAATAGTTGTTTGAGTGCTTTTCCTTTGTTTATATATTTTCTTTCTTATTAAAAATACAAATAAATTTAAAAAGATTTAAAAATACACCAAAAAATATTTCTTTTTATTTTTTTTCAGTTTTGACTACTTCATAGGCCGTCTCGGCCAATTCGTGCTCCTTGTGTCCGACCCTAGTCGCTATATCAGGTTAAATAAATAGCGACGACCGTTGTAGATTTTATTAATTTATTTTCTTATTTTGGTGGTCTCTGATATTTTTCTTATTGAGCTGAACATCGAGATCCGGGTCGCAACGACCCTTGAGTGATTTTATACCTTCACCCGGGTCTTGTTCAATTTCCAGCTCATCATGGAGATGATCACATACCAGGAAATTATGTAGAATCTAAAAGATATGTTTAATGACATTAACATTAACCGTACCCAGTGATATAACATTATAAAAGAACTTGTTCGCTGCAAGAAGCAGGAAGGAACTTCGGTCCATGAACATGTACTCAAAATGTTTGGGTACTTGTCGGAGTTGGAAACTCTTGGGGCAACCATGGATGCAGACATGCAATCTAATTTCATTCTGATGTCTTTGCCCAAGTCTTTAAATAACTTTGTGGTTTCATTCTACATGAACAAATTGGAATTGACGAATGCTAGACTTATTGCTGCATTAAAGTCTGCTGAAGACGTAATTAAGAAAGATGGTCCCGCTAGCAGTGCAATGGTTGCACAGGTCAGAGGGAAGCGCGGTCGGAAGCAAGGTTCTCGGATGGGCTCGACCCAGAAGAGAAAGAAGAAGGGTCAAGGTGTTGGCTCATTTTCCAAGGCATCCACAATGATAGCATCGAAGAAAACTGACGTCTGTCACCACTACAAGATGCCAGGGCACTGGAGGAGTAATTGCCCGTAATACTTGAAGTCAGTCGACAAAGGTAAAGCCCCAGCATGTATGAAATCTACTTTTATCATTGAAACTAGTTTTCTTGTTGGACGAGAAAGAAGTTGAGTTGTTGATTCTGGTGGTTCTGTTCATGTATGTAATTTCTTGCATTTGTTTCAGGAAACTAGAAATCTAGAAGAAGGGGAGATAATCATCCAGATGGGATCTAATGCAAGTATTGCAGCAGTCGCCGTCGGGACCTGTAGACTATCATTATCTAGTGGTAGAGTCCTAGTACTTAAAGATTGTCTTTATGTACCCGAAGTCAGAAGGAATTTGATATCTGTATCTAAATTAGTTAGAAGTGGATATTCATTCCCATTCGGTAATAAATTAGTCATAAATTGTTATGATAAATATATTGCGGATGGTATTTTGTCTTATAGTGGACTTTATGAATTGTGCATTGATAAATGTATTATGAATGTTACAACCACTAATAAAAACCCTAAAAGATCTAGGGAGGATGAAAAATCTTTCGAATGAGATTTGGCATTAAAGGCTTGGTCATTTATCTGTTGATAAGATCAATAGATTGATAAAAGACGGATCTTTAGATTTTCTAAAGGTTCAATCTTTGCCTACCTGCAAACATTGCATTCAAGGTAAAATGACCAGGATGCCTTTCCGTAATAAGTTTACAAGATGCGAAGGTATTATTGACCTAATACATACCAATGTATGTGGTCCCTTTAGTACTGCGACTCGAAATGGATATCGATATTATTTGACGTTTATTTATGACCATTCGTGACACGGGTTTGTCTTCCTATTACATCAGAAATATGAAACCTTTGAAAAGTTCAAAGAATTCAAGGCTTGGTTGAGAACCAAACCGATAGGAAGATTAAACGGATTCGATCTGATCGAGGTGACGAGTACCTCTCAGATGAATTCAAGGAATATCTTAAAGAGAATGGAATTCTCTCCAATATCACTCATCCTAATACTCCCCAACTTAATAATTTTGCTGAAAGACGCTGCAGGACCATCATGAATATGGTCCGTTCAATGATGAGCAAAGCACATTTACCACTTAGTTTCTGGGGATATGCAGTAGAGACTGCATTATATATATATCTTGAATAAGATTCCAAGCAAATCTGTACCTAAGACTCCTCGTGAGCTCTGGTATGGAACCAAACCTAGTGTTAATCACTTGAGGGTTTGGGGTTGCTTGGTCCATGCGAAGAATGTAGATGCAAGTACGATAGAATCTCGCTCTCGTGAGTGTTACTTCATTAGGTATGTTAGAGATGGTATTGGATACCAACTCTATGACCCTGAGACCCAAAAGGTTTTTATTTCTAGAGATGTGAAATTTCTAGAGAATGATTTCCTTAAAAGTCAAGACAAAAATGAAGTAGAGGAACTCATTGAATCCCCTGAGGATTCTGAGCTTCCTGAACCATAAAATGAAGAGATAAATAAAGATGAAACACCCATACTTTTTCGAAGGAGTTCGAGAGTGGTTGCACCGCCAGAAAGGTATGGATTCCATGTGTCAGGTGAAACTGACAATGATCCTTCTTCATTCAATGAAGCACTCGTGGATCATGACATGGATAGATGGATGTTAGCAATGAAGTCAAAAATTGACTCCATGCATAAGAATGGTGTATGGACCCTAGAGGATCCACCTAAAGGGGTAAAACCCATTGGGTGTAAATGGATCTTTAAGAGAAAGAGGGGATCTGATGGGAAAGTTGAGACTTTCAAGGCACGACTCATAGATAAGGGCTAAACACATAGAGAAGGCATCGACTACGACGAGACATTCTCTCCCGTGGCTATGATTAAATCCAACAAGACACTGCTAGCTATAACTGCATATCTTGACTATGACATCTGGCAGATGGACGTCAAGACGGCTTTCCTCTATGGATACCTCGAGAAGGATATCTATATGGAGCAGCCTCAGGGCTTCATAACTGAGGATGGAAAAGTATGCAAGCTGAAGAAATCCATCTATTGGCTCAAGCAAGCTTCTCGTAGCTGGAACATCAGATTTGACGAAACCATAAAGAGTTATGATTTTGTGCAGAATCCTGATGAACCTTGTGTGTACAAGAAGCTTAGTGGGAGCGCCATTGTGTTCATCGTGCTTTACGTAGATGACATCCTTATCATTGGGAATGATACAAGGATGATGACCAGTGTAAAGATTTGGCTATACCATACCTTTGAGATGAAAGATCTTGGAGAAGCCTCTTACATCTTAGGCCTGAAGTTGTTCAGAAACCGAGAAAAGAGGATTTTGGGATTGTCACAACATGGATACATTAAGATGATTCTTGAACGATTCCGTATGGATAGTTTCAAGAAAGGATTCCTACCCTTAAGACATGGTATCCACCTGTCTAAAGGAATGGCTCCTCAAACTGTTGAGGAAAAGAAAGCCATGGCTGGATGCCCTTATGCATCAGCTGTAGGAAGCTTAATGTACGCCATGATGTGTACTAGGCCAGATATCTGCCATGCAGTGGGAGTGGTAAGTCGTTACCAATCCTGCTATGGAGAACAACACTGGAGTGTAGTAAAGAACATATTCAAATATCTAAGACGGATGCAATATTACATCTTGGTCTATGGAGATGGTGATCTCCAAGTCTTGGGATATACAGATTCTGACTTCCAATTGGATATTGATGATCGAAAGTCAACATCAGGGTTTGTATTCCTGTTGAATGGTGGTGTTGTGAGCTGGAGAAGCAAGAAGCAGGACATTATAGCAGATTCAAGAACAGAAGCCGGGTACATTGTCGCATCAGATGCTACAAAGGAGGAGGTGTGGTTGTGCAAGTTCATCCTGGAGCTTGGCGTAATTTCCTCTGATACTCCCATCCTGTTACTCTGCGATAACACGAGATCCATTGCCCAGGAGAAGGAACCCAGATGGCATCAGAAGAGCAAGCACGTGGAAAGGAAATACCACATCATTCGGGAGATTCAAAAGCATTGTGATATCATCATCACCAAGGTGGCCTTTGCCGACAACATTGCCGATCCTCTTACCAAACCTCTGACACAGAAGGTTTTCGACTAGCATGTAATGAGTAGGGATTTAAGGATTGTTCCTGAATGGTTTTGAGGGCTAGTGGGAGATTTTTAGCAATGTGAGCCTGAGGCGAACCATTCCTGCAATAAATGTTATTGTAATAAATGATTTATCAATAGAAGTTACTGATTATGTTTCACTCCCTTTTTTGAGATTGATTGAATGAATGCACTATGAGGTCCCTCTGTACAATAAGGGTTATGTACCATGGCTAACTTAACAATCATATAGCTGTTGATTCGTTGATTGAATCATTGAGGCTGATGCTTGGATGAATATCTAAGGAGTTAGATAGAGGACTCATCAGGCATCATCAAATGATTGTTAAATGATGATCTCCAGCCTGAGTAGGAGATGGCAATCCTTGCTCATTAGGCTGATATCTGACTGACCTCTTGCTGCAGGTCCTCTGCATGGGAATAGTGATTCAGAGGTGTCAGATTAGTTGACTCAATGGGTTGACTTGACGAGATCGAGATAACCAAAGACCTATGTTGAATGATGTCACAACATAAGCATGCATCCTCTGACCAGAGACAAATGTGTTGCTATATGTCTGAGTATGTACATTTGGCAGACCAATAGGTTGATGACCTAACCAAGGTCTATACACCGGCGAACTGGTATGCATGTAAGGACATATGAGTAATACGATCTCTCAAAAGGATCATACAGGTTCACTTGTAAATCGGGAGACATCAACTCACTCATGAGGTATTGGGACTGATCAAATTCCATGCATGGTCGTCATGCTTTAGAAGCATGACATGAATTTGAAGGTAATATACATGCTTTGTGAAAGCATATGATCTATACCAAAATCCCAATGACCAATAATGAGAAACTTAGTGATCAAGCCCTGAAGATGGCAATTTAAAAGTGATCTATATCTTCAGGATGATCATAGGTCTTCCAGTATGAAGGATGTACAGGTGTTGGGAATACCTGAGGGTGATGTGATCATAAACGATTGTATAACCATGACGCTTCCATTCGGAGGGAGTGATGAAACAGGTCTGGATTTTAGTGACTCCTCTCAGTAGAGAAGTGACCTAATTAGTCCATGTAATGGACATTGATCTAAATGAGATTCAGATGCAACGAGAAGATTAGGTTTACGACCTTGATTTAATCAAGCATCTATGGGAGTCCATGGGATCTGGATTTGAGATGTGATCTCAATATCCAAGTCACTATACGCGGAACAATACAATCACCATGTCCTTATCTCTAAGTATCTGCGGAGAATTCACATTATTCTTGAAAGGGTTCAAGAATAATTCCACAGATCTAAGCATTAAGAAATTGATGATTAAATGTCATTTAATTATCTTAATGTGTGTGGAAATTATCAAATATAATTAAATGTAATTTAATTATTGTGGATAAGAATAATGTGGATAGCAATATCCAATTATTCATAATATATTATAAATGTGATTTATAATGCAATCTCATGAAATCTCATGAAATCTCATGAGATTTCATGAGATTTCATGAAATCTCATGAGATCTCATGAGATTGCCTCCACATGGAAACATGTGGACGGCTACCAAGTTCTATATGGAATTGGTGGCCGTCCACCATGTTAACATGGGAGATGTAATCTCCATGTTGATTGTCTCCTTATTTGATTGGCTTAATTTTAGGATTGATGTATATTTGATTTGTCAAATATATTCGATCTAAATTAAATCATAAGTTGTTGATTTTTTACCAACAACAATCTTGACCATTGGATTAGACATAAATAAATCTCATCCATTGATTTTATATGTCCCATGGATTGAGATCCATGGATCCTAAAACCATATAAATAAAGAGGCATACCATGCTCTTTATGGCTATGCTTTTGAAGCACATCTCTCTCTTTCTTCTACATGCCAACATCTCTCCTCTCTCCTTGGTGGCCGTCCACCAAACCCTAGAGGAGTATAGCCGTCGACGCCCTCGCCACCGCACCGCTGCTTCGACGTTCTTCGATTCTCCGTCTTCTTGGAGTGCTACGCTCGCTAAGAACACATTCGATCTCGTACAAAAAGATCAGGAGTTCCCCGAGCTTGGATCAACTCGTCGGATTGCGAGGATCATGTAACTCATCCCCGCGCTCGCAAGCTTTTTCTCCGACGATCGGACTTGAGACATGAGGTCTCTTTTCGTAGAGACTCGATCAACCATGCTTCAAGAGGTATTTCTTTATACTTGTTAATCTATAGATGAAATGATCTGAGAATCGTTCTTGGATCATGTGGTTTTATCACATGATTTTTTTTTTAAATTCCGCTGCGTAGAACAACTAGTACGACTAGTCGTTCTTCATCGTATTTGATATGACACTCACGCTTCCATGATGCGCTTGAGGATTATTCATGCAAAATACCAAATTTAATATATTTATCAGCTAGCATTTCTAATATTAAACCTAATATACAAAAACCAAGGGGTGTTGTATTCAAATTACCTACTAAGCCGCATCGATGAGCAGTGCTAGATTTACCATGTGTATCACTTTAGAGGATCGAGCAGTGGAGCCGGGTGATGAATCTCCATTTCATCACCTTTATTCTTTCATTTTAGCCTTAAATCCCTAGTTAAATGCGTGTAAAAAACATTAAAATACATATAATAACAATCATTATTTAAACAATAAATATTATATAAATACATATATTTAATTTCAAAATAAATAAATAAAGGCAAAAGAAAGAAAAGGAAAGGAAATGAAGTATTGAAAATATTGAATTACCCTAGACCCTGAGACCATGTCAATATTGACATTGTTGACCGTGAATAAAGTAGGGCAAGATAGGGCAATTAACTATATAGAAAACCCACACGAACCCTAATTAAATAATTAATTGTATATAGCTCCATATGCCTCTATTTTAATTTGCATTTTGCACGCCTCAAATAATAAAACCCTCAACATGAAACTTGTAAGTAATAATACATAAAAAGTAAAAAAATAATTGCACATAAAAATAATGCACATTGTGACTGGGACACACAGATGAAAAAGCTGCAAATTGAACTTCACAGACCAATATCTTCTCCATAAAACTCAAACTCACCAAACTCGCCTTTAATTTTCATAAATTAAATTATCTATCTAATGAATGTGGTTTCATTAAAAATGGAGTTAAGATGCAAAAGTTAGCTTTCTAAGGTCCCATTGTCCCATATATCTGCATATTTTATTCATTATATTTATTATTTATATTTTTACCTTTATTGTATTTTTATACTTGAAAATATTATTTGAAATATACTTAAAACATAAACATAAAATAAAAGCATTAAAATGTATTAAAGTAAATAATGTAATAAAATATATCAGCATACTATACCTATATAATATACATATATTTATTTAAGTACAATAAAACAAAGCCTTTTCCCACAATTAAGTAGGGTCTGCTACATGGATTCATTTCCTCTATTAAGATCTATCTTGGGTCAATCTTGGGCTTATATCCAAAAAACTAAGATCTCTTCGTATAGTCTCATTCCAACATTTCTTGGGTCGTCCTCGCCCTCTCTTAGAAGTCTCAAAATCCCAAAACTCCCATCTCCTAACTGGTGCATTAGGTGACCTTCTTTGCAAATGACCAAACCATCTGAAGCGATTTTCTCGCATCTTATCCTCGATCAGAGCTACACCAACTTTCTTTTTGATTATATCATTCTAAATTTGATCTTTGCATGTGTGTCCGTACATCCACCTTAGCATTTTAATTTCTACTACATCCATTCCCTGCACATGACTATGGTTCACATGACAACATTAAGATCCATAGAGCATAGCAGGACTCATAGTTGCATTGCAAAACTTTCCTTTGATTTTTAAAGGAATTTTCTTATCATAAAGAACAAAGGAGGCTCCCACTTTAACCATCTTGTATTTATTCTATTAGTAATATCTCCATCAATTTACATATCATGTTGCAAAATAGATGCCAGGTATCGAAAAAATCTCACTTTCGAATGTTATAGTTACCAATCTTCACCTTGATCCCTTTACCGTTGCTTCCATCAAAGGTGCACTCCATATATTCAGTCTTATCCCTACTTATATCAAAATCTTTAGTCTCCAATGCATGTCTTCAGACCTCAAGCTTCTCATTTACTCCATCTCTAGTCTCATCAATCAATAAAAAACATCATCAAAGTATAGAGAAATGGACTCAAAGCTGAACTTTGATGTAAACCAATGTTGATGTAAAAATAATAAGTCTTCCCAGACTGGATCCTTACACAAGATAAAGCCCTATCATACATATCCTTTATGAGGTTAATGTATAGGACATAAATATCCATTGATCTCCTTGGCAAATGATGACTTTAATAGTTGAGCAACCTGATATGAATCCGAATTGGTTTTCTTTTACTTTAGAAACTTGCCTCAACCTTCTTTCGATCACATGTTCCCAAATTTCATTGTGTGACTCATCAGCCTGATACCTATGTAATTTGAACAATTTTGAATGTATAATTTATTCTTATAAAGAGGCGTCACGATACTCCTCCAATCTTCAGGCATTTTCTTGCTTCGCCAAATATCATTGAATAAATTCATAATCCAAGTCAAACCATGCTCACTTAAAACTTTCCATACTTTTACAAGGATGACATCTTATCCTACACCTTTCTAAGGTCTCATAACCTTCAAAGCCTCCTCTACTTCCTTTCTTTGTATTAATATATAGATTGCACAATTTAAGTAACTTTCACTACTAGCTAGATCACCCAAAGTGATCTCTCCATTTCCTTCCCCAATGAAAAGTTTATGGAAATACTACTTCCATCTAATTTCTATATCCTTCTGAGTAACAAGCATGTGACCTTCATCATCCTTAATGCATCTCACTTTAGAATGGTCTTTGGTCTTTCTTTCTCTTACTTTGTCCAACTTGAATATATCCTTCTGTCCCTCCTTAGAGTCGAGATTTTTGTACAAAACTTCATAAGCTTTTGACTTGGATGAGCTTACAACCTTCTTTGATTCCTTCTTCTCTATTTTGTGGTTTGTGACAGTTTCCTCTATTTTATCCTTAGACATAGATTTAAAGAATGCTCTTTTAAATTTTAGCGTCTCTTGCATCCCTTCACTCCATCACCAAACCTCCTTTTAACTTGGAGCTCATCCCTTTGACTCACCCAACATCTCTTTGAGTACCTTTTGGATGTAATATGCTACCTCCTCCCACATCTCATTTGTACTACTACTACAATCCCATGATTAGTCTTCTAAAACCTTCTCCTTGAAGCTTGATTGCTTCAGTTGAAGATTCAACCATATAGTTAAAGTAATCTTGGGAACCCTCCTTTTCTTTACCAACCCTTTTATTTGCACATCCATGACTAACAAGAAATGTTGGGATGTCGAACACTCTCCTGGGATTACTTTGCAGTCTTGACAACACAATCGATCTCTTCTCATCAATGCAAAGTGATCTATATGTGTTCTAGTCATGCCACTCTTATATGTAATTAAATGTTCCTCCCTATTATTGAAGAGAGTGTTTGCTATGAAAAGATCATATGCCGTTACGAAATCCAGAATGAATTTTCCCTTTTCATTTCTATCTCCAAAATAATGGCCTCAATGAACACTAGCATACCCTTAAGCATCCTTTCCCACATGTCCATTAAGATCTCTACCTATGCAAATCATCTCTCATTGTGGGATTCCTTGAAAAATTTTATCTAGATCCTCTCAAAAATCCTTTTTATTCCTTTCATTTAACCAATTTGTGGTGCATAAACTGAGATGATATTCGGAATTTCTTCTTCAAGCACTAATTTTAGCAAAATAATCCGATACCCCAATCTTGGTACCTCAACCACACAATTCTTGAAATCCTTATGAACAACTACTCCAACACCATTTCTACTCTTTTATTTACATGAATACCAAAGTTTAAAGCATGTCTTCTCGATCTCCCTTGCTTTCTCTCCAACCCAATTAGTCTCTTGAATACATAGTATATAAATCTTCATTCTTTCCATTTTATCCACTGTCTCCATCAATTTTCGACTTAAAGTACCAATATTCCAACTACCAATCCGTAATTTCTTTTACAACCGCTTTTGGACTAACTTCTTTACTCGTATGCATCCGTCATGCGAGAATCCTTGCAAATTTAGGACTGCATCTGTGTGGTGATGTAGCGGAACTAGCTTATTTACTCGCATGCGTTCCTCATGCGAGAACCCTTGCAAATTTTGAACTACATCTAGACTGTGATGTAGCAACCCTTGCTAATTTTTCATTGCATTCGAGCGATGCAATGCCTTGCAAGTAAGGAACGCCCCAACGAAATCTAAATGTTTTCTTAAATCCATGTCGAAATAGATCCGATTATCATGAGTCAACTTCCTAAATATCATTTTTTTAAAATACTATTTAGGAAGTTGTCTCCGACTATTTTACGCTGGATGTCGGCTACCTAATGCATCCCTCCTCATTTACTCGGGCTTGGGACCAACCATGGCTGAGTTACACATATTTATTTAAGTATACAAATAAAATAAAAAGATAAAGTAAATATATGTAAATATGTATTTAAATATATTACATATATATATATAATATGTACATATAGTAATAAAATATAAAAAATAAAAATAAAACATTTAAAATGAAAAAAAATACATATGCATCTACTTGTAAAAATTAGCACCTAATAAAACATATTGTAAAAAATAAACAAAAATATCCATAAAATAGTACATAAAATAATAGAAAATTGCCATGTTTTGAGTTTTTTTGTAAATAAATAAATTTTTATTTTATTTTCAATTTCTTTTTTCCATTATTTTGTCTGCTAGTTGTCCTAATCGGACCAATAGGAAGCCACCATGTATTAACCTTGGGTTAACTGCATGGTCCTCCTTGCTAGCCATGTGAGCACGAGGCAAACCATTTATACAATAAATGTTATTGTAATGTTTAATATATCAATAAATGTTATTGGTTTATTTCACTCCCTGTCTGAGATTATATAAATGAATGCACTATAAGGTCCCTTAGTACAAATAGGGATATGTCCCATGGCCATCTTGATAATCATACAACTGTTGATTTAAACGTTGACTCTTAGAGGTTGATGTTTGGATAAATATATGAGATAGACTAATGAATCATCAAGCACTGTCAAATGATTATTAAGAGATGATCTCTAGCCTGAGAAGGAGATGCCAATTTTTCTCTAATGGCTGATATCTGACCGACCTCTTGATACATGCACTTTGTATAAGAATAGAGATTAAGAGGTGTCAGATAAGTTAGATCGAAGAGTTGACTTACCGATATCGAGATAACCAGGTCCTATGTCGTATACTATCATGATATAGGAATGCATCCTCTGACCAGGGACAGATGCATTACTATATGTATGAGTATGTACATTTGGCAAACTGATGGATTGATGACCTAATAAGGTCTATATACCGATGAGCGGGTGTGCATACAAGGGCATATGAGTAATACGATCTCTCAAAGGGATCATACAGGTCCCCTTGTGACTCGAAAGACATGAGCTCACACATGAGGTATTGGGACTAATCAAATAACATGCATGGTCGTATTGCTTTAGAAGCGGTACATAAATTTGTAGGTATTATATATGCTTTTGGAAAGTATATGATCAATAACAACTCCCAATTACCGAATGAGAAACTTAGTGATAAAACCCTAAAGGCAAAAGTGTAAAATTGATCCAAATCTTTGGATTTATTCTAGGTCTTCCAGTATGCAGTATGTACGAGTATTAGGAATACTCAATGGTGATGTGATCATAAATGATTGTATAACCATGATGCTTCCATTCCGAGGGAGTGATGAAACATGTCTGGTTTTTAGAGACTCCTCTCAGTAGAGAAATCTGATCTTAGTATAAATGTTGGACATTGATCTGAATGTAATTCAGATGCAATGGGGCGATTAATATCTTTGAGAGATCCTCGATATCTGGATTTGAGACGTGATCTCAATATTCAATTCAGTATACGTGGAATGTACAATCACCCTATCCTTATCTCAAAGTATCCACAGAGAAAGCAAATTATTCCTGAAAGAGTTCAAGAATAATTCCATTGACAAACGTGTACCCGAGCATTGAGAAATGGATAATTAAATGAGATTTAATAATCATGAATAATGTTAATTTTATTCATATTATTTAGAAATATGAGAATGATAGTCCAATATAATTAAATAAGATTTAATCATCATGGATATGAATAATGTCTATAGTACTATCCATATTAATGACATATATTATAATTGTGATTTATAATATATAAGAGAGAGCTATTTGTAAATAACATTTACAATTTAAATATTGATGTGAATTGGATTCACATTGGACAATTTATTGAAAAAATATAATTTATATTTTATTTTAGGTTATTAATATGATTCACAAATTTCCAATGGCATGATTGACATTTCACAAAATAATTTGGAATTATTTTTGTGGAATAATATACAATAAAAGTTATTCGAAATAATGAATGATTATATGAGATATAAGATCTCATATAATCTGAATGAGGAGCCTCCATTCCATAATAAGAGGGTGGACGACCACTCTTGTTTAAGGAGTCAAGGTAGCTGTCCCCCCTTTAATTGGAAGGATGCTTGCCTCCTTCCTAATCCTTTCTGGACTATTGATTTGATTGAATTATTTTTATATTGATGATTTATTCAATATATATTTAATTTAATTAACTTAATTGTTGTTGTGTTTTTATAACACAATCATGGTCATTAAAAAACACAAATGAATCTTAACCATTGGATTTGTGTTGTCCATGGATTGAGATCCATGGAATCCCAAAATATTATGAAAGAAGAGAAAATCCTAGCTCTTCTTTTAAAAAAATAAAATTGCATCTCTCTCTCTCATATTCTCATACACGCCCTCCTTGTCTCTATCGAGAGTGGACATCCACCTCTTGCCCTAGAGAAGATCGTTTTCAGCATTATCCCGTCGTGCTGCCACTTAGACCGCTTGTGGATCTTTGTCTTCCTCAATGCTTCTTGTATGCAAATAAGATCCCATATTTTGTGTGATGAAATCATGATATCCATTTCTTGGATCAACATCTTGGATTGTAAGAAGGGCGTGTCTCATAAACACGCTCGTAAGCGTCTCCTCCATCGGGTCGGAATTGAGACATGTGGTCTCATCGCTTAGAGGATTCAATTGCAAACACAATTTAAAGAGGTATTCCTATATCTTCTATGTGGGTTATATGAAATGATTCAAGATGTGTTCCCAGATCATGTGGTCTCATCGCTTCAAAATTTTTAAATTATGCTACATTGAGTTACTAGTGTGACTAGTTGCTTCCGATCGTATATGATGCGATCTTCACACTTCTATGGTGTGTTTAAGGTTCTTTCCATAACCATTAAGTGGTATCAGAGCCTTGGTAAGGTCATGGATGAGATTCAAAACCCTAGGTGAACAAGCTTTATGTTTTAGATGCGCGAGACTCAATATTTTTACAATGGATGCAAGATTCAAATTGGTTTTTCGCTAAAATAAAAACCTAATATTTGTGAACTATTTGAGACTATTTTATAATTATTATAATATATTTATAATGTCTAGATATTTCCCAAAAATAATAACATATTATTGGTAGCAAAAGTGCATGAATGGGATTCGGATAGTTCAACCACGAAATTGTTTTTGCATGTATTCACAGATCTATACGAAAATTATTTTTTCTTACTGTTATCCCATCATGGAACATAAAATAAACACTAGTATTAACTAGATAATCAAATCGGAAAATAGCTCTAATTTATTTCACATGATTTCGACTCCATTTGCCCTAGATATTCCATATTTAGTGGAGATAGGTCGGAAAATGATTAGATCATCAAGTCCTTTTGCCTAATATGTTCGTTATTCAATGAAAATCATGAAAATTATGAATTTTCCATGATAATTATGATGCCTAATAATTATAAAAATAACTGATTAATATCACAGCCCATTGAATAAATGTTTCATGAAGATCCTAGTTTATCCTACAATAGGTGTAGGACAACTTTTACATGCAAAATATGGTTGCTCGATTTGCTTAGAGATTTTAGGATCTCATTTTTTTATGATGCCTAATATTTATGAGTGATTATTATATAGTATAATTCCTATCATGAAAGTTGATTGTTAAAACCACGAGTACATTGGCATTATTTTGTATTATTCTCAATTGGAATGGTGAAGGTGTCTAGTCCGGGTATGCTGGCTTGGTTTACTAAGTAGCACCTTGCATGTCAAGAAAATACTCCCTCCCAACATAACCTGAGTGTACTGGGCGGATCCATTTTTAGGAAAAAAATAATATGAGTAAGTAAAGTTGTACTCTAATTATTAAAATACAAAATTATTGTGTACTTGTGAGGGTGTATACTATATAGTGATATAAAGCAATTCCTAATTGTTTTGTTGGTTGATTGAATTGGATTAACAATTGATTTAATGTGATTAAATTAACTAAATAAAATTAAACACTTTATTATGAACAGAGTTCTATTTCCCTTAGAAGAATTAATTATGTGAATGTGATTCATAATAATTAATTAAAATTTGAACAGGATATGGAGGATCACATAACTGACATCCATGGTCTCCCGTCAAGGCGAAGGGTTCTGTCACTATGGATTGTATGTAGGAGATGCCTTCCAAAGTGACAGCTCCTACATACAAGCGCACATGGATTGGGCTCTTTGCTTCTCGTAAGAATAAGGATGTATGTGTAGTCACCCCAATATCGAGTGCTCATATTATTGGAGCGATATTGAATTGTGCATAGTGAGTGATATTCATGTTGACAGTTGGTTCAGCTAACAATGGGTCGACATCACCTGAGGGGTTGTGGGCTCGAGTGTTAACTACTGAATTAGAAAATGGAAGCTGGACATGCAAGGCGGAATGTGTTCCCATTACTTTTTATCCAAGTTACAAATTCTCATATTATTGTTTGTAAAAGAGGTAAAAAGGAGATCCCATTTCTTGCTAAAGATATAGCGGTAAGTATATCTCTTTATTTGAAAGTGATTAAGGGAATGGACTTTCAGAGATGAAAAGGCCAGACTAATTTGATTAAAAAATCCTTAATTTAAGAACTTAAATCTGAATGTATAATTATTTATAAGTTTTAATATATTACATTATTAATTTTAGTCAATGAAGTCCATGAATCCACTAAATCGGCTTATGAAGTTCAATCAGTTGACTGGACCAAATTACTCGGATTGGATTGTAATTTAGATCTTGTTCTTTCCGCGGATTGCATCTCTTATGTGCTATCCAAGAACAAGCACACAAACCTTAAGACACCAGAAGAAATCAAATTTAATGAAAAATATGATGAAGATCATTCATCTGTCATATGCTATATTCTGGGATCTCTCTCCAATGTGCTTCAGAATCAACATGTGGAGATGGATACTTGCCAGTATATAATGCTAAATCTCAAAGATATGTTTGATGATGCCAACCGCGCACAATGTTATAACGTTATGAAAGAACTTATTTACTACAAAATATTGGAAGGGACTTCTGTTTGTGTAGATGTAATCAAAATGTTTGGTTAATTGTCAGAACTGGAAAATCTTAGGGCTGAGATGGATGCAAACATGTAGGCTGACTTCATTCTACTATCTCTCCTCAAGTCTTTTAATAACTATGTGGTAACGCATCACATGAACAAGTTATATTTGACCAATGATGAACTTATGGCTTCATTAAAGTCTGCAAAAGTCATAGTGAAGAAAGAGAATTCCTCTAGCAGTGCAATGGTTGCACAGGTCAAAGGGAAGCAAAATAGGAAGCAAGGATCTAGGAAGGGCCCGACCCAGAAGAGAAAGAAGAAGAGTTAAGGTGTTGGCTCATTTTCTAATGCTTCTAGACTGGTGGAACCGAAGAAGACTGATGTTTGTCATCATTACAAGAAGCTGGGGCACTGGAAGCATAACTGTCCAGATTACCTGAAATATGCGGAGAAAAGTAAATCCCTGGCATGTATAAATTCTACTCTCATCATTGAAATCAGTTTTCTCATCAGACGAGAAGGTAGTTGGATCATCGATTCTGGTGCTTTTATTCATGTATGCAATTTGTTGCATCTATTTCAGGAAATTAGGAATCTCGATGAAGGGGAGATAGTCATCCAGACGGGATCTGATGCAACTGTTGTAGCAGTTGCCATCGGGACCGACAGACTATCATTATCTAGTGGGAGTGTCCTTATGCTTAAAGAATGTCTTTTTGTTCCAGATGTTAGAAGGAACCTTATATCTATATCTAAGTTAGTTAGAAATCGATATTCATTTCTATTCTATAATAAACTTGTCATAAGTCGTTATAATAAACATATTGTTGATGGTGTTCTAGCTTCTGGTGGACTTATGAATTGCGCATTGATGAAAATGTAATGAATGTTACTATCACTAATAAAAACCCTAAAAGAACCAGGGAGGACAGAAATCATTCGAATACGATTTGGCATCAAAGGCTTGGTCATTTATCTGTTGATAGGATTATCATATTGATAAAGCATGGACCCTTAGATTTTCTACAGGTTCAAACTTTACCTACATGTGAACATTGTATTCGAGGTAAAATGACTAGGATGTCTTTCTGTAACTAGGTTACTCGATGAGAGGGTATTCTTCACCTAATACATACCAATGTATGTGGTCCTTTCCATACTGTGACCTCAAATGGATATCGATATTATTTGACATTTATTGATGACCATTCACGATACGTGTTTATCTTCCTACTACATCACAAATCTGAAATCTTTGAAAAGTTCAACGAGTTCATGTCTTTTGCTGAGAACCAAACTGCTAGGAAGATTAAACAGATTCGATCTGATCAAGGTGGTGAGTACCTCACATATAAATTAAAGTAATACCTCAAAGACAAAGGAATTGTCTCCAATCTCACTCCTCTTGGAACTCTCCAACTTAATGGTGTTGCTGAAAGATACAACAGGACCATCATGGACATGGCCCGTTCAATGATGAGTAAAGCACTTTGCAACTTAGTTTCAAGCGATATGCAGTGGATACTATAATATATATACTGAATAAGATTTCTAGCAAGTCCGTACCTAAAACTCCTCATGAGCTTTGGTGTGGTATCAAACCCAATGTTAAACACTTGAGAATTTGGGGTTGCTTGGTCCATGCAAAGAACGTGGATGCAAATAATCTAGAATCTCACACTCGTACTACTTCATTTGGCGTGTAAAGGACAGTATTGTATGCCAACTTCCAGACCCTACAACTTAGAAGGTATTCATCTCTAGAGATGTAAAATTTCTGGAGGATGACTTCCCTAAAAGTCAAGATAACAATGAAGTAAAGGAACTCATTGAATCCCCTAAGGTTACAGAGCTTCCTGGACCAAAAACTAAACAAGGAAATGAAGATGTAACACTCATACCTCTTTGAAGGAGCTCAAGGGTGATTGCACCATTTGAAAGGTAAAGATTCCTTATGTCAGGTGAAACCGACAATGGTCCAGCTTCATTTGATGAAGCACCCATGGATCATGACATGGATAGATGGATGCTAGCAATGAAGTTTAAAATGAACTCCATGCATAATAACAATGTATGGACCTTAGAGGATCCACCTAGAGGGATAAAACCCATTGGCTATAAATAGATCTTCAAGAGAAAGAGGGGACCTGATGGGAAGGTAGATACCTTCAAAACATGGTTCGTAGCCAGGGGCTACATATAGAGAGAAGGCATCGTCTATGATGAGTCAGTCTCTCCTATGGCTATGCTTAAGTCCATCAGGGCACTGCTAGCTATAGCTGCATATCTTAACTATGACATCTGGAAGATGGATGTCAAAATGACTTTCCTCAACCTCGAGGAGGATATCTATATGGCATAGCCCCAGGGCTTCATAACCGAGGAAGACAAAGTACACAAGTTGAAGAAATCCATCTATAGGCTCAAACAAGTTTCTCGTAGCTGGAACATCAGATTTGCCGAAACCATAAAAAGTTATGATTTTTTTTTCAGAATCTTGATGAACCACGTGTGTCCAACAAGCTTAGTGGGAGTGCCATTGTGTTTATGTTAATGACATCCTTATCATTGGAATGATATAGGGATGATGCCCAGTGCTACGATTTGGCTATCCCATACCTTCGAGATGAAAGATCTTGTAGAAGCTTCTTACATCTTGGGTTTGAAGCTATTCAAAAATAGAGAAAAGAGGATTTTGGGGTTGTCCCACCATGGGTACATTAAGAAGATCATGGAATGTTTTCATATGGAGAATTCCAAGAAAGGCTTCCTTCCTTAAGACATGGTGTCCACCTATCGAAAGGGATGGCTCCTCAAAGTGTTGAGTATAAGAAATCCATGGTTGGATACCCTTAGGCATCAACTGTGTGAAGCCTAATATATGCCATGATGTGCACAAGGCCAGATATCTGCCATGAAGTGGGAGTGATAAGCTGTTACAAATCCTGCTATGGAGAGCAACACTAGAATGCAGTGAAGAACATCTTCAAGTATCTAAGATGGATGCAAGATTACATCTTTGTCTCTGGAGATGGTGATCTCAAAGCCTTAGTATACATAGATTCAGACTTCCAGTCAAATATTTATGATCTAATGTAAACATAAGGGTTTGTGTTCATGTTGAATAGTTGTGCTACGAGATGAAGAAGCAAGATGCTGGACATTACAACTGATTCAACAACAAAAGTCGAATACATTTCCGCATCGGATGCTACAAAGGAGGCGGCGTGGTTGTGCAAGTTCATCTTGGAGATTGGTAAAGTTTCTTATGATACTCCCATCCTGCTACTCTTTTATAACACGCGAGCCATAGCTCAAGGCGAAGGAACCCAATGGCATCAAAAGAGCAAGTACATGGAAAGGAAATACCATATCATTCGGTATATACAAAAGCGTGGTGACATCGTCATCACCAAGGTGGCCTCTACCCACAACGTTGTTGTTCCCCTTACCAAACCTTTGACAAGAAGGTATTCAACCTGCATGTAATGAACACGGGTTTAAGGATTGTACCTGAATGGTTCTGAGGGCTAGTGGGAGATTGTTAGTCATGTGAGCTCGGGGCAAACCATTTCTATAATAAATGTTATTGTAATGGTTGATATATCAATAAATGTTTTTGGTTTATTTCACTTCCTGTCTGAGATTAAATGAATGAATGAACTATAAGGTCCCTTAGTACAAATAGGGTTATACAATTGTTGGTTCATACAATTGTTAGTGCTTCGATTGATATCTAAGGAGTTAGATTTATAACTCATTAAGAACCATCAAATGATTATTAAGAGATAATCTCTAGCCTATGAAGGAGATGGTAATCTTTCTCTAAAGGTTGATATCTACTCGATCTCTTGATGCATGACATAGGAATAGAGATTTGGTGGTGTCAGATAAGTTAGGTCAAAGAGTTGACTTAACGAGATCGAAATAACCAAGTTTAGTCTCATATACTTTTACGATATAGGCATTCATCCTTTGACCGGAGACATGTATTTCTATATGTATGAGTATGTACATTCGGCAGATATATTTGTTGATGGCCTAATCAAGATCTATGCACCGATGAGCTGGTGTGCATACAAGGACATATTAGTAATACGATCTCTCAAAGGGATCATGCAGGTTCACTTATGAATCGAAAGACATGAGATCACTGATGAGGTCTTGGGACCAATCAAATTCCATGCATGGTCATCTTGCTTTTGAAGCTGGACATGAATTTGTAGATATGATATATTCTTTTGAAAATTATATGATCAATACCAACTACTAATTATCAAATGAGAAACTTAGTGTAAAACCCTGAAGATGATAGTGTAAAATTGATCTAAATCTTCAGGTTTATTCTAGTCCTTCCAGTATGCAAGATGTACGTGTATTAGGAATACTCGAGGGTGATATGATCATAAATGATTGTATAACAATGATGCTTATATTCAAAGGGAGTGATGAAACAGGTCTGGATTTTAGGGACTTCTCTCAATAAAGAAATATGATCTTAGTCCAAATGTTGGACATTAGTCTGAATGTGATTCAGATACAATGAGAAGATTAATATCTTTGAAAGGTCCTCGAGATCTGGATTTTGATCTCAATATTCAAGTCACTATACATGGAACATACAATAGCCCTATCCTTATCTTTAAGTATCCACAGAGAAAGCACATTCTTCTTGAAAGAGTTCAAGAATAATTCCATTGATAAATGTTAATCCGTGCATTGAGAAATGGATAATTAAATGAGATTTAATTATCACAAATAATGTGAATTTGATTCATATTATTTAGATATATGAGAATGATGATCTAATATTATTAAATATGATTTAATTATCTTGGATATGAATAATGTGTATAGTATTATCCATATTAATCATATATATTATAAATGTAATTTATAATATATAAGAGAGAGTTATTTGTAAACAGCATTTATAATTTAATTATTGTTGTCAATTGGATTCACATTGGACAATTAATTGAACATATAATATACATTTTATTTTGAGTTGTGAATATGATTCACAAATTTCCAATGGCATGATTCATATTTCACAAAATAAGTTGGAATTTGTTTTGTGAAATAATATAGAATAAAAGCTATTGTAAATAATGAAGGATTATATGATATATAAAATCTCATATAATAGGAATGAGGAGCCTCCCTTCCATAATAAGAGGGTGGACGACCACTCCTGATTTAGGAGTCAAGTTTGTCGTCCCCTCTTTAATTGGAAGGAGGCATGCCTCCTTCCTAATCCTTCACGAACTATTGATTTGTTTGCATTAATTTATATTGACGATTTATTTAGTATATTTAATTTAATTAAATTAATTTTTGTTGTGTTTTTATAATCAAAATGGCCATTGAAAGAAACACAAAGCAATCTCAACCATTAGATTTGTGATGTCTATGAATTGAGATCCATGGACTCCTAAAATATTATAAAATAAGAGGAAACCCTATCTCTTCTTTTACAACAATAGAATTACATCTCTCTCTCTTGTATTCTCATACACACCCCCTTCTCTGTATAAAGTTTGGCGATCCACCTCTTGTCGTAGAGAAGATTATTATCGTCATTATGCCATCGTGCTGCCACTTCGATCGCTCGTGGATATTTGTCTTCCTCGGTGCTTCTTGTACATGAAGAAGATCTTGTATTTCAAGTGATGAAATCAGGAGATCCGTATCTTGGATCAACATATTGGATTGTGAGAAGGACATGTCTCATCAACGCGCTCACAAGTGTCTCCTCCGCCAGGTCGAACTTAAGACAGGTGGTCTCTTCGCTTAGAGGCTTCGATCACAACCACACTTCAATATGTATTCTTTTATCTTCTATGTGGTTTAGATGAAATGATACGATAAGTGTTCTCAGATCATGTGGTTTTATCGCTTCAAAAATTTTAAATTCCCTGGCACCGAGCGACTAATGTGACTAGTCGCTCCCAATCACATATGATGCGATCTTCACACTTCCATGATGCACTTAAGGTTCTTTCCATAACCTTAACTCCTCCACACGCCCCTCCAACTTATGTCGGAGTCACCGATCTCCATTGTTTTTTGAATTTTTGGAGATGATCCTTTGCTCAAGGAAGCTTTCTTCCTTAATCGAATTTCTACAAGACACGATTATCCATCTCACCATCACTCTGAAATCCTTGTACATTCATGCCATCGCCTCCTATCATGTGATCTTTCAACTTGCCTTACCATGTCTTAAAAAACACATTCTCCAATTTTTTTGAGTTTTGATCCCCTTCTTACTACCATAACCCCAATAGGACCCCCTGGGTTGAATCCCTATGTGATAATGAGGAATTACCAACCTTGGCGGCATGGAGAAGGAAGAAGAAGGTGTAATCCATCCTTGTCAGAGCACCATCGATGAAGGCCTTCAGCTCCTTGTTCTCCGCAAGTTTGACCTGATTGAGTTAGCTTTTTGTCTTGTATTTATTTCCACATCTTAGATTAGGTTTCCTTTTATGCAATTAGGTTGTAACATAGTTTAATTATAAATCTTTCATGTGATGGAGCTTCGAGCTCCAGCCCTAATTCACTGTGCATCCCACCGTGTTTCGACTAAACTCTTAATGACTTTCTACATCAAATGAATCATCTTGCAACCTCTGATTTTGCCCAAGTGAGAGGAGTTGAAGCTCCTCTTCAAAGCATGGTGGGAGCTTCATCGCCCCTCGATCCGCGTATGCATTGTAGCCTCATGATGAGTCGAGAGCACTAATATCGAGTCCAAGAAAATGTTGTGCAGGTACTTGTACTTTGAGCACCATCAAGGAGCAGGTTTAACGCTGGACTTGAGCCCTAGGTTGGTTCATGCGAAGAAGACCCCTATGTCCCCATCGATGGTTCCTAGATCCCACTGAGCACCACTTGTATAGGCGTAAGGCTCCTACACGAACATTTTGAGCCCTCCAACATCGAGATCGGTGGATTGAGTGCAGAGAAATTCAAGGTTGAAGGAAGACCAAGTTGTTGTTCTTGGGTGTTCTTCATGAGCACCTAAGAGTCGCTTGATTAAGAACACGTAGCAGATCTAATTTAGATCGTCCATTAGCAGTGAAATGAAGCCCAACCTCTACCGCCCGATATGCATAAGTAAGGTGACATGGTACAAGGAGCGCCGTTCATTAAAGTCCATTAAGGAGTAAATTACATAGATCCCCACCGTGTTGTGTATTTACTATTTACCCATGTAAATATAATATTAAGAGTAATATTTCTATGTAAATTGCAAATGAACCCCCTAAACTTTATCGTAATTGCAAGTAGGTCCCTTGCTAGGTCAACTCATATGCACGTGCGCTTGAGGACATGGTCTTTCGGTATCCAAGCCCCCGTGTCTTTGGATATTTCTATTTAGTCTCATATTTTGTATAATGAGTGTTAAATTTCTGGAAATATTCCATGCAAGGGCTTGATCTTTATTTTAGTGGCATTTATACCCCTATCAAGTACATATTAAATGCGAAATTAATTGGGTCAATTTCGTGTGTGCCACTAAACTATGCCTAACATGTTATTAAATGCATTTATAATTTATTTAAATTACAATTAGGTCCCTTTCATCTCCAAAATTGAATTTTGTGGATATTTACTATTAAAAATATCATTTTATCTTTAAAATTCTAGGAAAATTTTCTAAGGTGCCTACTACATGTTTTTATCACATATATTTTTTGCAAGGCATTTTAATTAATTCTCCTATTATTAGAAATACAAAAACATACATTTTCTTTATGTCTAAATTTTAAAATTCCAAAAACTATCATAACATTTCTAAACATTCCA
This sequence comes from Ottelia alismoides, assembly GCA_037367405.1. Lineage (NCBI taxonomy): Eukaryota > Viridiplantae > Streptophyta > Magnoliopsida > Alismatales > Hydrocharitaceae > Ottelia > Ottelia alismoides. The sequence goes on along the minus strand of JAZKJV010003385.1, from coordinate 190,614 downwards.
AAAAATTTAGAATTAGTGTATTTTTATATATTTTACCTTCAGACCAAAAACCACTAAAAATATAAAAAACCCATAAAAATAAAAAACCATAAAAAACTTAGAAAGATTTCATTTAAAATCTACAAAATGTATATATATATATATATATCATTTTTTATTTATTCTATCTAGTATATATTTAAATTAGTTTTGGGAGATTGTGAACCTATTATCAATTTTTAAAACCCAAAACCATTCGACCTATTTATTTTCTCACTGTTTTACACTTTTATTCATGTATAAATCCATAAAAATTAGAAATATGCCCTAAAATTACTAAAAACATAAAAATTATAAAAATCACAAAACACACTTCTCTCTATATTATATATATATATATTCATACATATTTATACATATATAAATACATAATAAATATTATATACATAATACATATATTATACCTATTATATATATCATATTAATCATAATTATATCTTATTTTAGAAAATAAAAAGTATCTAAAAATTTGGAAAATTAAAAAGAAAATAAAACTTTAATAAATAAAGGGGCACTGTCCCCCCTAAAGCCCAGAATGCCTTGGAGAATTCTTTTTTTAGCAAAATCGTAAAAGATATGGAAGCTGAGTTTGACATGTCTGCTAGGCAAAAAGCAATTTTCCATTGTTTACAAGCTGAACATCCCCAAGATTTTCTACTTGCCATTCCTATTGAGGGGCTTGGATTGCATATGTCACCCATTGAATATCGTAGTATTCTCAAGTACCGCCTCATGATTCCCCTTTTCCCACAAGATGAGGCTTGTCCAGTATGCCACAAATCATGCTTGGATGCTTTTGGGGATCATGCCGTTCATTGTCGCGAGCTTCCAGGCTTTAAATACAGACATGATCTTGTCAGAGATGTTCTATTTGATATACTCAGACATGCAGGTGTTGCTTCAAAAAAAGAAGCACCGGTGAATTTCTTAACTGATCCACAAGAGGGGAGATCGACACTTAGACCGGCAGATGTTTCGATATTTGGATGGGTTGGAGGAAAGCATGCATGTGTTGATTTGACTGGAGTGTCTCCATTGGTGGGTCCGATAAAGAGTGATTTTGTTGCGGGATGCGTTGCACAAAAAGCTACCTTAGCTAAAGTGGCTAAGCATGAGAAGGCTTGCATTGACAATCAACACGTATTCATCCCCCTTGGTTTTGATACATTTGGGTTCTTGTCAAGTTAAGCAGTGGAGATCCTTAAGAGGATTCAAAAAATCATGCATAGCAATGTTATGGTTCCTAAGTCTATGAATGTTGTATTTCGAAGAATTGGATTTGCCATCAAAAGGGATTGGCGGCGCAGCTTGTTGCCCGTCTCCCATCAATTTCTATGTAACTTCTTGCATCGTTATCAAAGCAAGATCGAGCAAAGTAGTGTTGTAATGCACAACTCTAATGAATTCTTTCATCCAAAAAAAATAAATAAATATAAAACAAATTAAAATCCATAAAAATGAAACATAATTAAAAACCTGCAAAATTAGAAAAATGATTAAAAATACATAAATATTATTAATTATTATTTATTAGTAATAATTATACCAAATCTCCATTGTTCTCAGTGGTTCGATCCCTACTACTTGTTCACTATACACATCTTGCAGGGTATAATAAATTTCATCTCACATTGTTTTTATTGCATATATTCTCGCGGGTTGTTTGTTGACCTATTTGATTGATTTAGGTACCGAGAGCTGAGAGAGTCATCGATACATCGATTGTTGGATCTGACTTGTCGGATACCGAAGGCCATCCAAGACCGGACGTTAGGTGCTTTGTCTTAACTGAATAATCTAATGGTGTCGTTATCGGGGAACAACATGTAGGATATGATAGTTGAAGGATATGGTTAGATCCTCAAGCGCATCACGGAAGCGTGAGCGTCGTATCGAATACGACGAGGAGCGACTAGTCGGACTAGTTGCTCGGTGCAGCGGAATTTAAAAATTTTATACGACGAAACCACATGATCCAAGAACACTTCTCGAATCGTTTCGTCTAAACCACAAACAAGTAATAGGATTACCTCTTGAAGCGTGGTTGCGATCGAGTCTCTAAACGAAGAGACCTCCTGTCTCAAGTCCGATCCGACGGAGGAGACACTTGCGAGCGCGGGGATGAACCGCGTGCTTCTCGCAATCCATGTTGATGATCCAAGCGGCGGATCTCCTGATCTCGACACACGAGATCCGACGTCTTTTTCACGAGCGAGGCGCACCGAAGGAGACGGAGATCCACGAGCAGAAGAACGGGCAGCGTAACGACGATGCCGCGGCGATGGAGAACCTCTCCATGGCATCCATGGTGGACGGCCATGAGAGGGAGAGAGAGGGCTGACCTCTAGAGAGAAAGAGAGAGAGAGAGATGCTTCTCAAGCATTGTGTGTGTCAAGAGAGAGCATGGGTATGCCTCTCTATTTATAGGGTTTTGGGATCCATGGATCTCAATCCATGTGTCATATAAAATCAATGGTTGAGATTGATTTATGACAATCCAATGGTCAAGATTGTTGTTGGTAAAAGCCAACAACTTGTGATTTAATTTTGATTAAATATATTTGATAAATCAAATATATATTAATACCAAATTAAACCAACTAAATAAGGAGTGAAGAAACAAATGAGAGCCTCCTTCCCTATTGGGAGGAGTGGACGGCCACCAATTCCATAAAGGAATTGGTGCCGCCCCCCTCTTCCCATATGGGGAGGGCAATCCCATGGATTCCCATGGGATTGCATATCTCCTTGTTTTTCTCTCAACTTATTTTCCAACAATTATTCACCAAAAAATAATTCTTAATTAATTTTGGGAATATTGCAATCTTGACATTGGAATATTGTGAATCACATTCACAACCCAAAACAAAATTTAATTTACATTTTCAATTAATTAAACAATGTGTATCCAATACACATTAATAATTAATCTACTAATATAAATTATATTTAACTCTCTCTAATACATTATAAATCACATTTATAATATATTTTGAATAATTGAATATTACTATCCACATTATTCTTATCCTTGATAATTAAATCATATTTAATCATCTTGGATCTCTTTATCTCATGTGTTCAAATAATATGAATCACATTCACATTATTCACATCTTTGATAATCAAATCACATTTAATTATCTAAGATAACTCTCCTTATAATATGAATCAAATTCATATTATTCATGATAATTAAATCACATTTAATTATCCATTTTCTCAATGCTCGGATACATATATCAACAATAGAATTATCCATGAACCCTTTCAAGGATAATGCGCTTTCTCCGCGAATACTTGGAGATAAGGACAGGGCGATTGTATTGTTCCACGTATAGTGACATGGATATTGAGATCACATCTCAAATCCAGATCTCGGGCCTCCCATAGATGCTTGATTAAATCAAGACCGCAACTCTAATCTTCTCATTGAATCTGAATCACATTCAGATCAATGTCCAACATTTGGACTAAGATCAGATTACTTCTCTACTGAGAGGAGTCACTAAAATCCAGACCCGTTTCATCACTCCCTAGGAATGGAAGCGTCATGGTTATACAACCGTTTATGATCACATCACCCTCAGGTATTCCTAACACCTGTACATCCTGCATACTGGAAGACTCAGATTAAACCAGAAGTATTAGATCAACTTTACACTGTCTACTTCAGGGTTTTATCAGTAAGTTTCTCATTCGATCATTGGGAGTCGGTATCGATCATATACTTTCCAAAAGCATATATCATACCTAGGTCTTGGTCATATACTTTCCAAAAGTATATATCAAACCTACAAATTCAGTCAAGCTTCCAAAGCGAGACGACCGTGCGCACGGAATTTGATTCTTCCCAATATCTCATGAGTGAGCTCTTGTCTTCCGGTTCAGTAGTGAACCTGTATGATCCCTTTGAGAGATCGTATTACTCATATGCCCTTATATGCACACCAGCGCGCCGGTGTATAGACCTTGATTAGGTCATCAACCTATTGGTCTGCCAAATGTACATACTCAGACATATAGTAACACATCTGTCTCCGGTCAGAGGATGTGTGCCTATATCATGACAGCATATGATATAGGACTTTGGTTATCTCGATCTCGTTAAGTCAACTCTTTGACCTAACTTATCCGACACCTCCGAATCTCTATTCCTATGCAGAGGACCTGCATCAAGAGGTCGGTCAGATATCAACCTAAATGAGATAGGATTGTCATCTCCTACTCAGGTTGGAGATCATCTCTTAATAATCATTTGACGGCGCTTGATGAGTCCTCAATCTAACTCATTAGATATTCATCTAAGCACCAGCCTCTATGATTCAATAATTGAATCAACAGCTGTATGATCATTAAGATGGCCATGGTACATAACCCTAATTGTACTAAGGGACCTATTATGCAAATTATGTACTCTTCATTTCAGATCAAGGAGTGAATTGCAACAACATTTATTGCATAATGGCTCGCCGTGGGCTCGCATTTCCAACAATCTCCCACTAGCCCAAAGAGCCATTAATGGGCTAATCATTTAAACCCACACTCATGTGACAATCATAGGCTATTTAGAAAATAGCTAGGTAAGCTGATCAGTCACTCTGTTTCCAAGAGACTACGCCAAGTCCTTTTACGGCACTTGCATATCTCCTAGTAACAGTGCTCGCATCCAATGCGAATGTTGCATCTCATGCAACCGATACTCAATTTTGTTGGTTATAGTGTCCTTGACACTACATCTTATTAATTATCATAACCAGTATTCCCATAATCCTTATTAGAATACCTTCATTCCTGGAGATCTCTATCTCCTAAGGTATCTACAGTTAAGACCCTTATAGATCACTATCTACAAGGTCTTAAACCTTTGAAGATAAGACTTTGAGATCACTATCTCTAAGTTTCATCATCTTTGAAGATATTATTATTACTGCAATCAAGTGTTTTATCTCCATAGCAGGATTAGTAACAGTTTACTACTCCCACTGCATGGTAGACATCTGGTTCTTGTACACATCTAGCATACATTCAGCTTCTCATAACTGATGCACAAGTGCAAGCAGTTCTTAGCATTCACTTCCTCAACTCTTTGAGGTGCTATCCCTCTAGACAGGTCACTACCACATCTTAAGGGAAGGAAGCTTTTCTTGGAATGGAATAAATCCAAGGCGTACTACTAATGCGACAGTCCCAATACCCTCTTCTCTTTGCTTCTGAACGACTTCAGAATTAAGATCTAAGAGGTATCCTTGAAATCGTATCTCAAGGTATGGAACAACCAAATTATAAAACACTTATCATTTTCCTTATATCATTCCAAATGATTAGAATAATATCTACATTTAGCACGATGAACACAATGGCACTCCCACTAAGCTTCACATGGTTCATCAAGATTTTATCTGAAATCATAACATTTATAATTTCATTAAATCTTATGTTCCAACTACAAGAAACTTATTTGAGTCCAAAGATGGAGTTCTTCAGCTAGCACACCTTGCTTTCCTCAACCATGAAGCCCTGGGGCTACTTCATATGAATGTCCTCAGAGAGGTATTCATAGAGGAATGCAATCTTGACTCACATCATGAAGATGCCATAGTCAAGTTGTGCAGCTATAGTTAGCAATATTCTGATGGGTTAAAGCAAGGTCACTGTAGAGCAAGTCTTATCGCAAGCGATGCCTTCTCTTCGATGTGTAGCTCATGGCTACGAACCGTGCTTTGAAGGTCTCTACCTTCTCATCAGGTTCCCTCTTTCATTTTGAAGATCCATTTACACCTTAATGGGTCTGACCCATATAGGTGGATCCTCGAGGGTCCATATACAACACTTGTATATGAAGTCTACATTAGACTTCTATTGCTAACATCCATCCTTCCATGTCATGATCCTCAGGAGCTTCATCACATGTAGTCCGATCATTTTCAGATTTAATTGACACATGGAATCCATCCTCAAACTTATTTGAAGAGGTATTAATGTTTCATCTTTAATTATCTATTTCAGTTTCCGATTTCAGGAGCCTCATTATCTTTTCAAGATTAAATGAGTTCCTTTACTTCATTTTCATCTTGATTCTCCAGAGAGTCATCCTATAAGAATCATATTCTCAAAGATGAGATCTTTTAAGAATCTCAAGATCATAAAGTAGGTATCCAATACCATCCTTTATTTTCCTAATGAAGTAGCACTCTCTAATGCTAGATTCCAGCTTATATGTATGGAACCTTATTAAGTATATAATGCAGTCTCTACTACATATATATCTTGGAAACTTAAGAGATAATTATGCTAGGATTAATCATTGATTAAATCATGTCACACATGATCAATTGTATCTCCCTACAACTCCTTTGAGTTAAGGTTCATTAGGAGGATTGAGATAGGAATGATATTCATATCTCCATAAGGTATTTCTTGAATTCATCCAATAGGTACGGGCTACCTTGGTTAGATCGAATTCATTTCATCTTCCTTCAAACTTTGGTTCTAAACCAAAATTGCGAAATCTTTGAACATTTCAAAGGTTTCTTAGGTGAAGAGAAGACATCTCATATCATACATAATCATTAACAGATATGACATATCCATAATGTTTACTATGATATAGATGATCTGCATACATCAATATGTATGAGATCCTTAATACCTAGGCATCTTACACCTTTCCCAAGGAAGGATGTATTAGACAATATTCACAAGTATGTGAGATTCGAATCTTTAGACAATCTAAAGTTTCATGTCTCACCAGTCCATTGATTTCATCAACAGACATATGTCCAAAATTTGATGCCAGATCATTGCCAAATGATCTTTATCCTCCTATTGATCTTTTAAAGGTTTAATTTTCAGTATTAGAAATCTTAATGAACCATTCAATAATTTTCTAATTTAATAGAGTCCACTAGATTTTAGATTACTATCTGAAATATTTCCATCATAACTCTTTATGATAGATTTATTACAGAATTCATGTTTATATCCAACAATTAGAAATAAACAATGAGTGTATTCTAATATCTAGGTTATAGAGACATTCTCTAAGACTAAGGGCTCCCACTGAAAATATGAAGTCTATTGATCTCATGGAAATTGTTGCAACACTTGCATCATTTTCAACATGGATGACCAATAAACCTTAAGATCAAATTTCTAATACATATGCAACCAATTGCAAGTCTCATTAGAAAATTTGAGATACAATTATTAGACTTTATCTTATCAAATAAGTAAGTCAATATCAATGATTATATGTAGATTATACTGATGCTCCATCCGAGTCCTTTTCTGAGGATTCTAGACAGACTTGATAGTCATACTATCAACACATCAACTTATTGCAGTATTGGCATTCATCCAACTCTTTGGATGTCATATGGAAGTTACAAAAGTACAGTCAACTCTTTGACTATACCTCTTACTTGGGTCCAACCCATGCTTCCACTGCGCTCCCTTTGTCTATAAGCAACCTTTGCTCAAGACCAAGGATCTCTCATGTTAAAATCAAAAATTTCAATATAAGAGTATTTCAACATTTATACAAGCTTCATTTAAGTTCATATAATATGAATATTATGAAGCTTCATGAATGACTAGAGTATAGACAGTAGAATGATGACACTCATCATCTACATCCATCTAAACTCTTTGAAGCATCGGTTCAGGTAGGTATTCAAACAATTTGAATACATTATCTCTAATAGAGCTACCATTCTACATGATGTAGAGAACCATGTCATTCATGATTAAATGTCAAGAGCACATATATATGCCAGAATATCTTTATTGATTTTATAAGGATTAATTTGATAATTACGATCATCATCGACATGTTACTTCAAAAGTACATTCGATAAGATCAAGACTTATAGAGACATACAAACCCTAGGGTTTTAGTCCTATTGTCTATTTAATTATCACTTCTCATTGTTATGAGGAAACTTGCACATTGCAACCACATACATTGTGTGTCCAATTGCAAGTACAATATCTGGATTATAGGGTCCAATCCACGATATTTACTGGTTATCATTGAGTATAATATTGAGTGGGTTTAATGAAGGATTATCTGAAATAAAAAAATTTGCATGAGTGTATATATTTATATATATACATGTTTTACTTTGAATTAGGAATTTTATATCAAAGTTGTCTTGCCATGTCAACAATGAAAGTTTATTCCCTTAATCACTTTCAATGTAAGAGATATACTTACCATCATATCTCAAGCAAGATCTGGGATCTCCTTCCTTATCTTTGTTGCATCCCAATAATCTGAGAACCTACAACTCGGATAAAAAGAAGCGGGAACACATTCCGCCTTGCAAGTCCAACTTGCATCTCCCAATTCGGTCTTTAATACCCGGGCCCACCACCCCTAAGATGATGTTGACCCGTCATTAATTGAACCAACCGTCAACAGGAATACAACTCGCTATGCGCAATCCAATATCGCCCCAATAATATGAGGACCCGATATTGGGGTCACTACGCATACGTCCTTACTCTTTCGAGAAGCGACGAGCCCGATCCAAACGGATCATATGTGGGAGCTGTCACTTCGGACAGGCGTCTCCCACATATAATATTTGGCGACGAAACCCTTCGCCTTGACGGGAGACCATGGATGTCACTTATGTGATCCTCCATCTCTTATTCAAATTTAATTAATTACTATGAATCTCATTCATATAATTAATTCTTCCAAGGGAATTATTAACTCTAATCATATTAGAGTATTCTCAATTGGATATAATTAACTTAATCATATTAAATTAATTATCAATCCAATTTAATCAATCAAACTTAATTTTATGCTTGAATATACATATATGATATTATTCTCAAAGTACGTATTAATTCGAATTTTAATAATTAGAAAAATACATCATAATCCCTCAGATATTATCCCGGCCCTACCCGCTGTCATGGCCAGTACCGACGGGAGTGGGGCGGACCACATACGTTGCAACCCGCTGACCAGCGATCCCCGACTAGACACCATATCCACCTCGGGAAAGGATAATGCCAAATTGATTATTTTGTACTTGAGATGATCATCGGTTCTTCAACCGAAATTATACCATATAGTAATCAAAACAATTTTGATTTTAAGGAAATTTGCTAGGCAAATTCCCAAGTCCTATTCAAGCAAGAAGTTTGATGATTGTAATTCCAATTAAGGTTTAGATCAAATCTAATCAACTAATTGGTTGGGGCCAAGTCAATTAGGCAAATAATCATGTTTCAATATTTCATAAATATTTTTTAAGATTATTTCACGAAATTAACAATTAATTTCACTAATTGACAATCACTTGGTTCTAGATTAGGAAAGCAATTTCAGCAGTGACCCCTACTTACTAAAATTGGCATATCTCAATCATATTAAATCCAAATTAAGCAAAGTCAATTTCTAAAGTTTGCTAATTTGATTTAGGACAGAACCTAAGTGATGTTTCACGCATTTCGAGGCAAGTCTAAACAGTAATTAACACTTTAATCACGTTCAGATTCACAGTTCCCGCAACAGTGCATACATGTTCATTAAAACTACCATATCTAGAGCATACGAAATCCGATTTACGCAAACTCAGATCCTATGGTTTCCTTATTTAATGGGGAACAAAATTCAAGTGCTATTTTCGTGTTTAAACAATTTAAACAGTGCCGAATTTATTAACTAAACAGATCTGCGAAATCAAATGCGATGAAAACTTTCGCGACCTTAGCGAACCCAAGTCGTCCTGGGTTAGCGAATCATATTCGAAACCATCGACCTAAAGCTCTGATACCACTTGGAGGATATGGTTAGATCCTCAAGCGCATCACGGAAGCGTGAGCGTCGTATCGAATACGACGAGGAGCGACTAGTCGGACTAGTTGCTCGGTGCAGCGGAATTTAAAAATTTTATACGACGAAACCACATGATCCAAGAACACTTCTCGAATCGTTTCGTCTAAACCACAAACAAGTAATAGGATTACCTCTTGAAGCGTGGTTGCGATCGAGTCTCTAAACGAAGAGACCTCCTGTCTCAAGTCCGATCCGACGGAGGAGACGCTTGCGAGCGCGGGGATGAACCGCGTGCTTCTCGCAATCCATGTTGATGATCCAAGCGGCGGATCTCCTGATCTCGACACACGAGATCCGACGTCTTCTTCACGAGCGAGGCGCACCGAAGGAGACGGAGATCCACGAGCAGAAGAACGGGCAGCGTAACGACGATGCCGCGGCGATGGAGAACCTCTCCATGGCATCCATGGTGGACGGCCATGAGAGGGAGAGAGAGGGCTGACCTCTAGAGAGAAAGAGAGAGAGAGAGAGATGCTTCTCAAGCATTGTGTGTGTCAAGAGAGAGCATGGGTATGCCTCTCTATTTATAGGGTTTTGGGATCCATGGATCTCAATCCATGTGTCATATAAAATCAATGGTTGAGATTGATTTATGACAATCCAATGGTCAAGATTGTTGTTGGTAAAAGCCAACAACTTGTGATTTAATTTTGATTAAATATATTTGATAAATCAAATATATATTAATACCAAATTAAACCAACTAAATAAGGAGTGAAGAAACAAATGAGAGCCTCCTTCCCTATTGGGAGGAGTGGACGGCCACCAATTCCATAAAGGAATTGGTGCCGCCCCCCTCTTCCCATATGGGGAGGGCAATCCCATGGATTCCCATGGGATTGCATATCTCCTTGTTTTTCTCTCAACTTATTTTCCAACAATTATTCACCAAAAAATAATTCTCAATTAATTTTGGGAATATTGCAATCTTGACATTGGAATATTGTGAATCACATTCACAACCCAAAACAAAATTTAATTTACATTTTCAATTAATTAAATAATGTGTATCCAATACACATTAATAATTAATCTACTAATATAAATTATATTTAACTCTCTCTAATACATTATAAATCACATTTATAATATATTTTGAATAATTGGATATTACTATCCACATTATTCTTATCCTTGATAATTAAATCATATAATCATCTTGGATCTCTTTATCTCATGTGTTCAAATAATATGAATCACATTCACATTATTCACATCTTTGATAATCAAATCACATTTAATTATCTAAGATAACTCTCCTTATACTATGAATCAAATTCATATTATTCATGATAATTAAATCACATTTAATTATCCATTTTCTCAATGCTCGGATACATATATCAACAATAGAATTATCCATGAACCCTTTCAAGGATAATGCGCTTTCTCCGCGAATACTTAGAGATAAGGACAGGGCGATTGTATTGTTCCACGTATAGTGACATGGATATTGAGATCACATCTCAAATCCAGATCTCGGGCCTCCCATAGATGCTTGATTAAATCAAGACCGCAACTCTAATCTTCTCATTGAATCTGAATCACATTCAGATCAATGTCCAACATTTGGACTAAGATCAGATTACTTCTCTACTGAGAGGAGTCACTAAAATCCAGACCCGTTTCATCACTCCCTAGGAATGGAAGCGTCATGGTTATACAACCGTTTATGATCACATCACCCTCAGGTATTCCTAACACCTGTACATCCTGCATACTGGAAGACTCAGATTAAACCAGAAGTATTAGATCAACTTTACACTGTCTACTTCAGGGTTTTATCAGTAAGTTTCTCATTCGATCATTGGGAGTCGGTATCGATCATATACTTTCCAAAAGCATATATCATACCTAGGTCTTGATCATATACTTTCCAAAAGTATATATCAAACCTACAAATTCAGTCAAGCTTCCAAAGCGAGACGACCGTGCGCACGGAATTTGATTCTTCCCAATATCTCATGAGTGAGCTCTTGTCTTCCGGTTCAGTAGTGAACCTGTATGATCCCTTTGAGAGATCGTATTACTCATATGCCCTTATATGCACACCAGCGCGCCGGTGTATAGACCTTGATTAGGTCATCAACCTATTGGTCTGCCAAATGTACATACTCAGACATATAGTAACACATCTGTCTCCGGTCAGAGGATGTGTGCCTATATCATGACAGCATATGATATAGGACTTTGGTTATCTCGATCTCGTTAAGTCAACTCTTTGACCTAACTTATCCGACACCTCCGAATCTCTATTCCTATGCAGAGGACCTGCATCAAGAGGTCGGTCAGATATCAACCTAAATGAGATAGGATTGCCATCTCCTACTCAGGTTGGAGATCATCTCTTAATAATCATTTGACGGCGCTTGATGAGTCCTCAATCTAACTCATTAGATATTCATCTAAGCACCAGCCTCTATGATTCAATAATTGAATCAACAGCTGTATGATCATTAAGATGGCCATGGTACATAACCCTAATTGTACTAAGGGACCTATTATGCAAATTATGTACTCTTCATTTCAGATCAAGGAGTGAATTGCAACAACATTTATTGCATAATGGCTCGCCGTGGGCTCGCATTTCCAACAATAGTTACATATATTATGTGCATAATCATATGTTTTTATTTCTTTTTACTGAAATAATTAGTTATTTTTCCTAATAATCTCTTATTGTTGACTTTTCTATGATGGCCGACTATATGAGAATGGTCTTCTAGGAGACAGAGGCATCCAAGCAGAGCAGATGCCGGAACCTTCTTTGCTGGCCAGCATGATAGAGCATGAGAGAAGACCAAGGTGAAGAGTAGAGGAGAGTAACTTTGGCATTAGATTTTATTTTTTATTTTATGAAAGTGACTCGATTATTATTGTAATAATACAGGTGGATACTTGGACATTTAGACTTTTGCATGCCTATTTTACTAGGTGTTTGTTCACCAAGGTCCCTGCCCATTTTTACGATTTTTCTCACTTTCTACCTTTTACTCTCCCTTTTTTTCTCATTGTTTCACTTTGTTTCCTACGTTGAGTTTCTCACCTTTATTTTTATATATTTAATGTGAATGAGACTTTAGTCTTTAAGATTGCTTAATCAATTAACTTAGGCCTAGAGCCTTAATTATTTGCATGTGCCTATAGTGTCTACTATCCTTGGACCTTAGTCAAATTAAATTTGTTCTTCACGTTAATAGCAATTCTTTCTTAAGGTGATTTCACCAGCTATCATTTCACGTAGAATAATTTTAGATTTCTGTCTTTCACAACACATGGAGAGAGTTGGGAAGCATTGTAAGTATTCTATCTGGGCATTCATTATTCTAACAAAATGGTGAGTTCTCCATCATTGTGTTAACTTGCATTTCTTTTCCGACTTCTCCCCCAGTTTTGATTAACTTAGGTTTAAAAAGGAAATCTAAAAAAAATCTTAGGCAATTATTTCTAAAAAATAATTAAAACTAAAAATTCCAAAAAATTAAAATAAGAGGACTACTAATCATTTAGACCATAAATAAAATTCATAATGGAATCCATTGTATTAGGTTCATAAAGCCCACATTGTTTTCAGGTACACTATAGATAGAGGGAGGCACAACCCATAAAGATTAGAGCCATAAACCTATTCTATGGCTACCTTTATTTTCACCTGGGTTCGGTGAAGTAACAGAGCTTCTATTTTACGTGGGCGAATAGGGATTTATTTGCTTGAGTATTGAGCTTAGGCCATCCCTTCACGGGGGTGTCTGTCTCATCATCCTGTGTCCGCGTAGGGCCTTGTCTGCTTGCAGACTTGGTCCGAAGTACTTGTTGCCACTATCATCTTCCTCACTCTTATTGTTTGGTTGAGTATCCGATCTAGGATTGATATCAAGGACCTTAAAAAAGTGCAGACTACAGGTTACAAAGGAAGCAGATGTATGAGATACTTTTTCTAATATTAATACTCTCTAAAAGGACCATCCTCTAAGGACAAGCTATGACATTGCTTGAATAACAATTAAAAGTGAAAGATAAAAATAGCTAGCTCTTACTGCTTCACAGCTGTGAGTTGGTGAATCCTTTGTTTTGAGGTTTGTTTGAATTTAATTTTAGGTCAAAGATCAGTAACGTGCGCTTGCACCATTTTTATTTGCTTTTGTGTACATTTCTTTTTACTTTGCTCGTTATGAACCTTTTTCTTATTTTCCCTTAATTTTGTTCTCTTGTTATCTATGTGTTCCATGCTCCTAATCTATTCCTCTTGTTTTTCAAAATGTTGACTCATGGATGGTTTAGTCGAGACCCTACCAACATCCACATCGAGTCCATGAATATAACATTTCTAATAATTCGAGGCGATTCTCGAGATCCCAGTTCGGATTTTGCGAATCACTCTCTAGACTTCTCATTTTCTCATTTTCTAAAAAATCAGGATAAGTCTTGTCCTGACATTTGCACCTTGTGAACGGAGATCGATTTATATTTATATCAAGTACTCCATTCACATATATATGGGATTGACCCTGATTCCAAACTCATCTTTCCATTTGGTGCTCAATTTTCAGTCTGGTTGGGATGTATCTCAATGTGCAGATCAAGAGCTAAACTTGGACCCTGATCTAGGTTATATTTCCTCTGAGTCTAATTCAGAGATGGCTCCTCAAGGAAAGGGTAAGGGACCACAACCATCAAATCAGGGCTCACAACCATATCAGAATGTCATGAAGGCACAATTGCTTGTATCCATTAAATCTAGTCAGTAGCAACTTACATATCAAGCTCTTTCCCATGTTGCCTTTATTGACATGGTTAATGATCTGAGGAGAGACAATGAGAATCGAGGAGGGGGAGGAGGTGAAGAACAAGGAGATGGACCCCGTGGAGAGCAGATGAATCAAGAAGAGAGGCTCTCAAGCCCCACATTGAAAGAAACCTATAATACTGGCACTGGCTAGATGACAGAGGGGATCACTATTCCTCTAGTCCACATACATTTTGAGTTCAAGACGTAGTTCTTGGCTCTTTTTCCCTCGTTCCATGGGAATACGAACGAGGAACCATACATCCATCTCCAACAATTCTCACATCTGCAGAACCACATACTACCCTAACATTCCGTTAGGCTTAGTTAATATGACAACCTTCCCATTCAACATTTAGGACAAGTCTTTATACTGGATCAATCATTTGGGGAAGGTCATGACGACCTACAAGGAACTGAATTCTGCAATGCTCCACAAGTTTTATCCATTGGGTCGTCTCAATCAGATGCAGGCTCGAATCAATAAGTTCTCCCAAGGATGACATGAGTCCATTCATCAAGCCTGGGAGAGGTTTTAATATCTTCAAGAGAAGTGAACCCACCATGCAACTCCTCAGATCAGTCTGGTCCAACACTTCTTTGGGGTCTTGACTACTAAGAGTCAGAGGCTTGTAGATTCCGCATGTGGCGGATCTCATTTTAACAAGGATAAAGATGTCATATGGCATATTTATGAAGAAATGGCTGAAGGAGAGGTTGCCTTGTCTTCATCCTGAGCATATAAACGACAATCATAGATCTACCACAAGCCCGTTAATATAACACCATCTCATAAAGTGGACATGGACGAGATATCCAACCTAAGAATTATTAGGAGCAACCAATCTAAAGTGGATATCATTGAGAAGAGGTCACATGACCTCGAGAAACTATCTATAATTGAACAAAGAACTCATAATCTAGACAAACTAGACCATATTAGCATGTAGCTGGAGTTGCTGGTTAGCACAATAAACTCTTGCCAATCTACGAGCCCATCAACCGCGACTCCTACAGAACTGAATGAACCGTCATCTCCATAGCCATCTTAGTTGAGTCCAGGGCAACCTCAGCCAATCCAACACATATACTACATGCAGGATCCAGATAAGGCACCACCACAGTAGTCACAATAGCAGATGGTCGTCTACTAGCCCGACACCCAACCATCACATGTGGATCCGTATTTCACACATACTCCCCAAATTTAGACGTTGAATGATGTCTAGAACAAGGATGCACAACTGGCTCATATAGGTTGACATCAGCAGGTCCAATCGTCTGCTATTCGGCCGTACTACCAATCTCAAGGTGGGAGGTTTGTCTAAAACCAACCTCAACACTAGTCTCATTCATATCATAACACCCGGAGACAAAACTCTCAATACCAGTAGTTGCATACTACTAGTACCAGTCTTATCAAAATTACACAGCTGCTCAGCAGAACTGGTACTCTCCTCCTCAGCATTATCAGTAATACCCTACTCAACACTATTCTCAGTATTCTCACTCACAAACTCCACCACAGTATCGGTCTCAACATGGTCAGCATGCTAAAACCGAGGTTGCACCCCTGAACCCCATTCTCGACTACTGTCTCAACTGGTGAAGAGCCTAGCATATATGATTGAAAAGCTCAATGACCTGACTGCCACCAAAACTTCTATTCTTGCACATGTCGAGGCCAACCCCAATAATTTCAAATGCAAGGAGCATGTAGTATGTGATGGCTCATCCAATCCCACAGAGTCAAGTATCTATGATTTTATGTTATATAATGTTGTAGCTCTCATGAGTTGAAGGATCTTGCAACCATATGCCACAGCTAAAGGGAAAAATGCAACATCTTTTGGTGAATCATCATCTTCTGCATCAATCGGTCCAACAATAGATCCGATAAGGAAGAAAAAGATGGAGAAGGAGCATCAGACAACAACCATTATAAAATACGAAAAAATAGAAAAAATAAAATTTCTAAAAATAAAATAAAAGCCAAGGCTGAGCCAAGCAATCTAAGGAGAAGACAACACTAGTAGCATCTCCCATGCTGAACGACAAAGCTGAGGTCCCAGCTTCTATTTCCTTTCCTATTTTGAATGACCACTGATGTAAATAAGAATAATATTTCTGAGTATGCAAATATCTTTTTCCATATGCTTTGCAAAATTCTAAAAAAAACTAAAAGATGAAAATGCATTATTACATCCTGGTTTGACTGAGATTATTCAAAATCTCATTTTAGAAATGTCGATGTTAAAGGCCATGGAATGCATGCTAGCTATGAAGAAAGGATTGAAAGAGACATGTACCTCAAAGCACCAAGACTGCAATAACAGACGCAGACCGAGGAGAGAAACACATATTAAACATGGACACAATAATGCTCAGTGATCTACGGACAAAGAAGCTAGTCAAGGGAGCAACATGAATCAGATGTGAGATTTTTGATCAAATTTTTTAGCAAACTCTGCTTGATAGAGATTCCTCTATAAACCTCATTACTTCATCACTAATTCTGGAATTCAGGTTGGGTCTGCTTAAACCCACACACATGACCTTTTAGTTTGTTGATCGATCCATTAAGCGGTATGGAGTTTTATTGGAGAACATTATCGTAACTGTGCAAGATATGTGCTTCCCAGTGGAGTTCGTTGTCCTGGACACGGATACACATGTACCATTACTCTAGACTCTTATTATTCTTGGCCAATCATTCCTACGAACTACAGGAAAAAGTAGTTGATTATTGGTCTAGAAAGATCACATTCTGCTTCTGCAGTGAAAGAGTCACAATGGACATGATCAATGAGCCAAAAGCCGTAGAGAGCACATCTGATGAAGGCAAGCCAGAAGCATCAGCAAAAGACTATGACATTGATATTAGTGATCAACAAATCTCTTTGAATGACATTTGACATAGGAAATCCTCTCTTCAGAGGAGAACCTCAAAAGCATAGTCCATCCTTGCTCTTTTGCCAACTGGGAGACAGATTCAGATTCACTGATCAACTTATTTGAAGAAGATTCAAGGCAAACCAAACAAGATGAAATCATTGCAAATATGTTCAGTACTTTGTTATTTGAGTCACAAGTGAGTGAGGTGGACTACACCCCATTACTTTCAGCAGGTCATTCCCTTACCAACACAGTTTCAGAGGTGTCCGTTGAGCAGTCTCAACAATTACCTGAATTAAAGCAGCTCCCATCAGGTCTAAAGTATTGCTTTCCTTGTGGGCGAACCAAATATGTATCTGATCATCATCAACAACAGGACGACCCTGGATTATGAATCTTGCTTGAGGTTCTAGATAAAAACTGCAAGGTGCTTGGTTGGAAAGTTTCCGATCTCTGTGGGATAAATCTAGCCTTGTGTTCACACCACATCTAACTAGAAGATGATTACAAACCATCCCGCGAATTTCAACAAAGGTTGAACCCTAACCTAATGATGAGATTAGGATTTTTATAGAATGATGGAGTTCCTAATGCATGGTCTTGGATGGCCTACAGTGTCCGACAAGTCAGATCCGATAATCACTGTATTGGTGCCTCTCGCAGTACTCAGATCCAATCACTCGACTCAGTCAATTAATGATCAAAACCCAGGGATCTGTATCTAAAAATACATCACGCAGATGTGATTGATAAAATCTATTTAACTCTACATGAAATGTTTATAAGGCAAGCATGTAGAGTGTCATGCGAGAGAAAGCATGGGTAGACTACAAAAATGAAACCCAACTATAGGAATCGAGCACAAAATTATCGATTTCGCAACCTATTATGTTTTTATGTATTTTTATGGGTTTTATTATTTTATAATTTGTAAGGATTTTAATTTTACCAATGTTTTTTAATTAATAAAATAGAATAAAAATATCAAATAATATATGTATTAAGATATATATACATGCGAGAGATATATAAAGAGATATAAAAAGAGTGTCTTTTGTATTTTTCAAATATATCAAATAAAGTCAAAATACTATGACTAAAATATTTTTGGATTTTTTTTATTTTTCTCTGTTTATGCCATTTTTAGGGTATTTTTAAGCTTTTTATCAATTTTCAAAAAATAAATAACATAAAATAGAATAAATAGAAAATACGAGAACTTCAAATTGGCCTAAAAAATCTATTAAATCAGAAAGGGACCAACATGATTTTTCCTGTATAGTAATAAAACAAAGAAAATTTAGAGCTTCAAAACATATTTTTCTATTTTTTCTACATTTTTATGATTTTTTAAGATTTTATATATTTTGCAATTTTTAAGATTTCCATTTTGTATTTTTATGAATTTTGGACATGTGACAAAATATAGAAAAATACACTTACCCTAAGTTCTTGGTGATTATTGGAGCTATATTTTGTTTTTCTATAAATTTTCTAATTCAAAACATTAAAATGTAGCTAGTTTTGCATATTTTAATTAGGAAAATAATATTAGATAACTTAATAAAAATGTATGTGATGCATTATAATATAAGTTATTCAAAATACTTTTCCTAAGACATTTGGATTTAAGTATGTAATTTTTACAATTAAAAACAAATACAAACTACTACAACGCATAGGGACTATTCTGTAAATAAAGAAACCTAAGGCATGCAATGTTAATAAAAAGCATAGTCCAGTGGCCTTTACACAAATTTCCTAATTATATTTACAATATGAAAGCACTTGGAAGAGGCATTTATGCAAATAAAATAAACTCCATGGCTAGCATTGCAATTATTCAAAGAAAATACATATTCCAATAACACTAGTAGGAACCGAGTTGCAAATTACAAAAGCATTTTCGAACTTTCCAAACAAGTCCAACAAAACCATAGGATAAAAAGTGTAAATTACCCCTAAAAACCCTCACAGGGATCGCGCATGAGGTGACATGGCAAGGGACCAAAGTAAAAATAGCATAAACCTCAGGGTCCAGTTTGTAAAGTATCCAAAAGTTAATAAAAATACGAGGAAAAATAGTGTAAAATACCCTCACTTACATGCTAGGGAATGGTTGAATTCGGTTCACTTGAACACAAGTCGTGTTGTCAACGACGGATATCGCTTCATTGATTATTGGCTCAGATTTGATCCAAAGATGGATCATGCTGTGGAGGATGAGCTTGATCGAACGACCAATGATGTGGAGATCTGTTCACTTGAACACAAGTCGCGTTGTCAACGACGGAAATCGCTTCATTGATTATTGTCTCATATTAGATCCAAAGATGGATCATGCTGTGGAGGATGAGCTTGATCGAACGACTGATGTAGAGTATGGGTATCTTTTCCTCATCAGATGACATATGAGGCTAATGGAAGAACAGATGAGAACACCGGCCATGTGACTTTCTATTTGATCTCCTTCGCAGCTCCGACCATTTTCCATGTGGTTGATGCGATAGGAAGTTTTGTGGGATGACGTCGAACAAGCTGGTGGTCAGAAAGAAGTCCGGGACCCACTGAATTGGTCCTAGAGGTCGGAAATATATCTAGACATAGAGCAGCCTTCGTCTGAGCTGGGGACCCCTCAAATGGGATCCTTTCGTGCTATGACCTGCACGACTAGCACAAGGAGCTTCCACGCCTAAAAATAAGCTGAGAGGTGCAATGGATAAGCTAGAGCGGGGAGTCTTCGACGAGGTGGCAGAGGGAGATCCATCAGAACCTGATTTTTGCAAGATCAGGCTGAAGGAGGAGATCTATGATATAGAGAAGTGAAGGGGAAGCTGATGGAGGTGGAGTGGGTGTGTGTGATCAAGAATCATGGCCGGAGATGTGAGCTCTTGCGAAGCACATTTTTTTCAAGTGATTTGAAGCAGAATAAAAACCACTAAGATATACATAAGATACTGCTAAACTAAGGAACAAAATGCAAGAAAAATTAAGGAAAACTCACTGAGGTTGGAGATTTGTGAGCAGAGCTTCACCTGGAGAGTCCCGGCGAAGGGTGGATGTGCCTCCTCCTTTGTCCTTGCCCAAGAGCGTAGTATGACCTTCCTGTCACCAAGGGCAAAGCTCATAGAGGGATAAAGGGGGTTAGAGAGGTAAGTGATCGATCAACAAATCAAAGAAGAAGATGAGGGCTTATTTGTGACGACTGAAAAAGTGGAAAAGAAACCTAGGGTTTTTGGCATGCTCACTTAACAAAAATTGCAGTAAGATGATCTGCCAGATCATGCGTGATATGATCTCCAAATTTCAAAAAGAAATTGGGTTGAATGGGGTAATGGATATCAATGTGAAAATATGGTGAAGTTGACGTAGGGGACATATACTGATAGGAGCAGAGGCGGGAGGGGGCGTGGACCAGCAGTGAACACTCTCTAGCGCGGATTGATCCGCGTCGCTGCCACATAGGCGCTAAATGATAAAAAATATAATAAATGAAAGAATAATAAATTTAAAATATAAAATGGATTAATTTAAAAAACATAAAACATGAAATATGTACATATTTAATAAACATAATTTTCGATGATTTTTACTTATTTTTATCATTTTATTTATGAGGTTTTGATTTTTACATGTAAAATATAGGTATAAATACCTTTGTATACTCTATTTTATTTTTATTAAATGTTTCATAATTTTTTATTTAAGTTACAAAATATTTATAGTTACACTATATTTAATTACATATATACATATTTTCTTTTATTTTTCTGAAGTTATTTATGTACTTAAGTAAATGTATATACATATATAATAGGTACTTTATAGGTATATTTACCTATGTGCTAAAGTACATTATTTATTTTAGTGAATTTTCAATATATTTATTCTAATTTCATTTTGTTCATGTATTGTAATTAATATTTACATATTTATGAAAACATAAGAATGTGAAAAATATAGAGGAAGTACATATTGAATATTATATATAGGTATATTGCACGATGAGGGCCCAAAAGCCAACTCATGCATCTTAACTCCAACTTAAATGAAACCACCTTAATTAAATAGCTTATTTAGTTTTAAAACAACAAAGGTGAGTTTGGTAAATTTTGAATCTATGGAGGAGATAATAATTTAAGAAGTTTTCTCTGCGGCTTTTTTTGTGTGTCCCGGGCACACTGTGCATTATTTTTGAATGAGATAAATTTTGTATTTTTTATATTTTTATGTACAAAGTTCATGTTCAAAGTTTATTGGTTTATTTATAAAAATATGAAAATAAAATAGGTCCTAAAATTTATATATTGATAAAAATAAATAAGGTTTAATGCTAATTTTTATGCAGTTTTTCTGCCCTATCTCCCCCTACTTTAGTCCTTATCGGGGATCATGGTTCGTCAGTATCTATGACACTTCCTTTATTTTTATTTTCTTTTATTTATTCTTTCATTTTAGGATTTATTTACATGTATTTATACGCATTATATAGATGAGTATACATGTGTTAATTCAGTAGTGTTATTGCTAATCACATGCTTTTATTTAGGGATTAAAGCCTAAAATGAATGAATAAATGTTAATGAACGACAATTCATCACTCCCCTATTCTTGTCTTTGCTAGTCCTTAGCAAATACTTATCATAAGAAGTCCATGAAAATAAAGAAAAGGAAAGAAAATAAAGAACTTAGAATGATTATTTTTCTTAAATTTATCTTCATAAAATCAAAGTTTGGAGCTCAATTAGACCTTTAGATTATTAGTTTATCAGAACCGTAATGGGAATAGGATTTAAAACTTAACAGCCCTTAATAACCACAAACTTCTATTCTGGTCTTCACAATAACCAGATCAGAATAAACCTTTTCATATGCAAACTCTTGTGACTACGAATATTTCTTGTAGAATGTCAGTGATATGTAGCTCCTCTCGTCTGAAGCAATAAAGAGACAATTTTCTCCAACATGGTAAACCTAATTCCTTAATCCAATAACTATTTCCTCGAGAAGCGAGGAATTCCCTTCTAAGTTCAAGTGCAACTGGATCACGAAGATGAGATGGAGAAGATAATGGATGGTAGCAAGTGTAGCTACTTATCCTTAGATGCTCAACCAGTGTAGCCAAGTAATCCGGCTACAAGCTCACATGAATACTTTGACTTTGAAGAATGAGCTTACTTATTAGATACATACTATGATGGTGATTGATTTTTCTTTAATTTTTGCTCATCTATTCCTTTTGGAGTTTTAATTTTTATGATTTTTTAATACTATATACATCAACATTTACATAAGGACTTTTTCCTCTTGAGCTAGTAGACTATCCATCTTTTAAAGCTTTATTGCAACCCAAAACATTCTGTCTTTAGACCTCGTCGCCACTGTATCAGGTTGGGGCACAATGGCCACATAATTTTGACTCCGCATGTTTATATTCGCTTGTGTCTCATGCTGGCTAATCCAGTCCTCTAATACTACAACTGAGTTGAGTAGAGTGTAAGGTGCAGGTATCCAAGTTAGGTCACTGCCGAAAAAGTCATGTGTGTGCCTCGAAATATTCTATTTAAGCATACCAAGGTAAACATAATCTTATGGTCTTAAAGAATTAAGTTAGGATGGCCTGAAAATCCTCAAATCCAGTTCCTATAAGGTTCCTATGAATTTAAGTGTATTAAGGTTGTGATCAAGCTCCAATCTTCCTTAGGTTAGTGCATATGTCATTACGAATCTGAAAAATGCAAATGTTATGTACAATGCATGCAAAATGTTTTTGTAAGGAATTTACCTGGTTTTAAATTTTTATGGAATTTTTCAAAAGATTTTGCAAATTTTTATGCAATTTATGAAACATTTTGCGTTTTTAAGGATGTTTGTAGTTTTTCATATTTTTAGGTATATTTAAAAATGTTAACGCAAGAGATATGTGCAACTATTTACTTGGAAGTGCATTAATATTTACAAGAATTAGGTGTATATTTATAAAGGATTTTATATGCATATATTTATATATACAAATTAAATATAAGAATTTTATTTGAAAAAGTTTTTACGATCATTTACAAACATTTTAAAAAAACTTATTTTAACAAATAATTTGACAAGTAGTTTTACCAACACTTATAAAATTTTGAAAGTCATTTTGCAAAGATTTTTCAAACAGCATGTATAGATTTTTCAAAGTATTTTTACAACTATTTTCCAAACCATTTGCAAATAAATTTTCAAAACATTTTATTCAAACAAATAAAATAAATTTTTACAGACAAAATCTTTTTACAAAGGTTTAAAAATATTTTACAAAGAGTTTTCCATAAGGTGACAAAAGATTTTTCAAATATTTTCCAACCATTTTCAAATCATTTTACAAATAGTTTTAAACTAATTTATTAATCAATATATACAAAGAATTTTTGAAGGATTTTATGCAATTTTATTATTTTATCCATATTGTTTAAAAACATACAAGTACGGGTTATGGCTAAAGTATATACAATGTATAGAAGACCCCCTATACTTAGCTTGACCTATGTCCTCATACATCAAAGAGAAAAGAAGACATAATTCGTACTAAGTATAGAAAATCCTATACTATAACGACTAAAGAATCAGAGAATAAGAAGTTGTCCATGCCGCCTATACTGAGGATCAATTAATCCTAAGTATAGTAGATTGTACTCTAAGTGGGGATGGATAAGGATTTGAATATCCTAAATTAATGGCTCGACATATTTTCCCCTATACTTAGGGTGAAATATCTCGAAGTATAGACTGAGTATGAACAAGTAGGAGACACGCGAGGAAAAGAATGAGCACTCAACACACTCACCCCCTATACTTGGGATAAATTCATCTTAAGCATATCATTGATGAAAAGGGTGAGTGAATAACGGAAAAAAGAATGAAAGGAAAAGAAAAGGAAAATGAAAAGAATAGAAATAAAAATTATTTTTTTGTTCTCAAGAATCCTATTCCTTTGACTATTCATTTTCTTCTTGAAATATCACTTCAACTGTGTTGACCACAGAGAGGAATGTATCATAATCTATGTACTGCTTCAACAATTGTCCAATGACTAGAAATGGCTGTGCATCAGATGACAACTCAGATATAAGAATGCTACCGTTGACGCGTACAATCCTCACCAAAAAAAGGTCCTGTCCACTTTCTCTTTAATTTATGTGGGAAAAGCTTCAATTTTGCATCAAACATTAAACCTTCTGTCCTAGTTCGAAAGTCTTTCTTTTGATATGCTTGTTGTGCCATATTTTGACTTTATTCTTGTACATTAGGCTGCTGTCGTATGCATAATCTGTGAATTCTAGGAGTCTGTTCAGATCTATTTGGTGGTTCTAACCACTATGCTGTGAGTCCAAATTATAGAGTTAACTTCCCAAAGTGATTTGTGAATTAACTAACTAGGAAGATGACATGGCTTACCATAAACAAGCCGATAGGGGGACATACCCAATAGAGTCTTGCAGGTGGTTTGATAAGACCATAGAATGAAATCAAGGAGTTGAGATTAGTTCTTCCTATCTGGCCATACTTTCTTTTGCATAGTAGTCTTTATCTCCCTATTTCATAACTCACCCAACCATTTGATTGTGGGTTGTAAGGAGATGCGGCGTTGTGTTTAATGTCAAACTCCTTCACTAGCTTTCTCACTTATTTGTTCACAAAATGGCTTCCCTTGTCTGAGATAAGAATCTTGGGAATCCCGAAACCACAAGGTAATGTTGTCCCTAAGGAAGTGGCAAATAGTACGACTATCAACGGAGCGAGAAGGGACAACCTGCACCTACCGACTCACATATACCACGACAAGCAAGATGTATTCAAATCCTTGACTGTTAGGAAAACGTACCATAAAGTCAATTCCCCAAGCATAAAATACGTCTGAAATTCGGATGAACTTGAGGGACAGCAAATCTTTGGAACCAATGGTACCTCCCAATTTCTGACAGTCGGTGCAACCTTTCACATATGTTGTAGCATCCTCAAATAGTGTGGGCCACCAGAGGCCACACTACAATACTTTCGCTGTCATTCTGTGTCCAGAATGGTGTCCTCCTACTTCGAGCTTATGACAATGCTTGAGAATAGTGGTGTACTCCTCGTGAGGAATGCAACATCGCCAAATGCAATCCACACCATCCTCGTACAGGTACATGTTCTCCCAGATAAATCCCATATTTATCATCATTAATTACCAATATTATCTCTCTTTCTTAAGTTAATCGACAAGATTCATTGACTATTAACACTAATTACTAATTTGTGTGTTTTTTTATAATTGATACTATTTAATATATATTATGCAACCCTATTTTTGTGTTATTATTTTATGTATTTATTTCTTATTAAAAATCAAACACAATTTGAATAATATTGCATATAAATAAAATGCCATAAAATAAAAAAAAACCCATAAAAACATAAAAAGTAAAAAAAAAAAAGAATTGTTTTTTATTGTTTTAATTTGTATTTAATTTTTATCTATGTACAAATGAAGTCTGATCGAGATACACAACTTTAATGTTTACCACATTTCCTAGATCTTCTTCTAACTAGTTCTTGTTTATTTTTCTCTAATTTATGTATTTTCTTCAATTCACATTGGGCCACGTGGTGCCTCAGATTGCAACACGTAGCCCGCTTCCTTTTTCTCCACGTGCCTCCTCCAGTGTCATCTGATAATTCCCATCGGTTGCGATCCATACCGTCCATTAGAGCTTTTATCATAACCATCGAATGCACCTCACCAGATACATCTAATCCCTAGGATCATACCCAAGATTGTACCGCTGGATCCCCAAATCCAACGACCCTCCTACTTCTACAACCTTCGACCAGATGCCTATCCTCCCTGCGAACTGCCAAACCATCTATCTTCAACCAATTTCTTCAACCTCCCCTTACACCTTCTACCATCAAAACCAAAACCAATCTCTTCACCACTCAACTGCCTTTCATGCTGACCTTTGATCTAACCTAAACCCTAACTCCCTAACTGATTTAGAAGCAGTTGAAACCTCCTCTTGGGGAAAAAACCTTCAACCTTCCTCTTCCTTCAAAAACCCCATCACCACCCCAAATGGCGGTGGTTCACCCCTGAACATAGTTTGTCCTAGTGTCTCTTGCCCTCGTGACTGAAGTAGGGTAAATCGATGATGCAAATACAACCCTCAGTCTTGGTGAAACCCTTGGCTAGAATGACCAAGCTTCAACATTATTAGGCGGTTGTTCGAGCTCCAGGTCCGGCTAAAATGTTAGAGTGATGACCTCGAAGATAATAGAGCTTCAACCCAAACCATTCGTTCATCATCATCTAGGTTCTACAAATCTCTAGGTAAGTGGATGTGTATCTCTTCCTTGGTTTTATTCAATTTTTATTGCTTCAGAACGATCCAATCTCTGAATCATGATTATTGTAGTCTTCACTGTGGATCCTTGATCCACGCGAAAGGCTAAACCTCCATATCTCTTATTCTATTACAACCCTCATCTCGAACCATGTCGTCATTCTCCAATGTAGAGTGGCCCATGAGGGATTCATCGTTCACCACCTGATAGTCCTCCATTTCACCCTCCAGTACATACGATCAACCTTGGCTATCCACCCGCTAACTCCTGCAGGTCAACACATTCAATGGTCGGAGTTTCCAAAGTGTCTTAGGTCTATAGGTTCGTCTTCGATGAGATCTGGCTGACAAAAAACCCCTGGCATTGTCAAATCTCCATCAATCCTCCGTCTTCTTTGCTGACCTCTTAGAAAGGTTGTTCAGACTTCATAAGAGGAGCTTGAAATCGAAGGCGGATTTGTAGGCTCACTAGAGCACAGTCCCACAGACACCGTATGCGGGAGAAGGTGTAGTTATGACAAGTAGTCACCGTTCGATCGCCTTGATCAGATGGTTCAGGACGATTCCAAGCCATCTCCATAAGCCCTAAACTCGGTGGACCCGAAGCATTGGATGGCGCACTGGGACTAGCCATGTGTCTCGGACCACCTACAACCGACAAAGCCACTACCGAAGTACAACAAGAAGACACATGGCTCGAGCCAAACCTCCTAGACTCACCTTGAGTCATGTGTATCTCTGCGCGTGATCTTAGGTTATTTGCATATCTACCCCGACCTATTTTACTAATTGTAAAAATACCCTCACACATGGGGTATTTAATAAAATTCAAGGCCAGTTTTATTATATGCATTTCGGTCCCTCTGGGCACCTATTGTGAAACTTGTGCTTTGTTTTCTCATGTTTTTATTACAATTATGCCCCTAGATTTACTTGCTAATAACTTGAGCATCTCTTATCCAAATGAAGTGATTTCGTTCTCATTTGAAGGCTAACTTGTTACTCTACCTATTGGGTGCTTTGTTGTTAATTTTTATTTAAAAATCTTGTACAAATCATTTCATCATCTAAGAGCTTATTTAGATCATTAAACTAAGTTGAAAATGTTACCTTTATGAACAATTGAACTTGTTATTCATACTACTCTTTAATGACTTATTATTAGTTATTTTTATTCATTCATGTAGCTTTTAAATGTTTTAATTGCTTGCTTAAATTATTTGAGCATCAACGTGAAATTGGAAATTAGAGTTGTATTGAAATTGCTTTCAAGATCAATTACTGCTTAAAGCTATCATCAGATCTGTTTTCATGCCACAATTTATATTTAATTAATTAAGGGAATACCTGTGATTTACCCAAGTTGTTCATTGTGTTTCTAATTGTACTGTGTTTGACTCTACCTCATATTTTGTGCATTATTATTTTTCATCTAATTTAAGTGCATAAAAAATGTGTTGAAAATCATCACTTTTGTGAATTGTGCATTTTCTCAACATAATTACCTTACAAATTGCTACATAAAATATTTGAAATTTAAATTTCATCACTAAATTTCTTGCGTCCTTGTGTTTGAACCTGGACTTATCAGGATATAAATTCAAATCGAGTCCTCCTCGCGGAGATCATTAATTCAGTTTTGTATGACACACCAAGTGCCCGTGCTACAACAGATACATATTAATACATGCATTTAGCGATTCATCAGATGGCGCCATTGCCGGGGACACAGCTTCATTAATATAATTAACTCATTTTTACATTTCTGGTTAAGTTGACTCTTATTTTATCTAGGTCAATTCCGTGATGTGATGTTTTATGCATTATTATATATGGTTTGATAATCTTTTGAAATATCTAAACTTTTCTCTTCTGTGGTAGGGGACATTCATCGAGGACACTTGTGGAGAATGGAGGCAGGAAGCTCGAGATGGAGTTCATATTGAGAGGAGTCGTAGAACATTCCATCAAGTCTTTCAAAGATTATTTTGTCGATGCTTTTGATGTAATAAATTTGGACTATGGACTCTATTATTTGTTTGGTGTGTTGAGTCTGTATCACCCATGTGGGGTGGGACTCTACTTGAGTGTTCGATTTAGGATCTAGGCACATGACTCATAGAGCTACTTTTGATATATTATCCTTAATGCTTGATTCGTAAGCTAGGGCACACTAACTTCATCTTATGAGATTCACTCATCTTTAAGATTCTTGAGACGTACGTAATATATGTTCAAACATAGCCCAAAAAAATTGAATCTCCTCCCGCTAATAGAACTTATGATTAGGTACAGTTTTTCATCGACTTGTCTGCATTTAGATAATATTTAATATTTAGTCTCACATCTGCATGAAGAGAGATGGAGCCACTGTAAGTATTTCTCTTGAGCATGACATCATTATTTTATGTCTGCATGATTTTTACTTTTCACGATTTCTCACTTAGGATAATATGGAAACGGGACTCGACGGTGGACGATGACGTATGTGTTCATAGATTTAATACAAGTGGTAACTTATTCTCTAAAAAATGAGAATGTTAATGCAAGTTGATGTTATTAAAATGGAGCTAAAATTCACCTTGTTTTGGGAGAGAAAACCCCACATTATTTGCAGGTACATGTGCATTGGTTAAGAGGTGAGGACGTACCCATAGGATAGAGCCAAAACCCTAAGTCAACGTTAATGAAATCTCTTTTGTATTATCACCAATAAAAATGACAAGATAAATGGATCATATTTATGGTCTTTACTGATTGTGTTGGTGAAATAACGAGTTTGTTAGATATTGTTTGACTCTTCAGCCTCCCGTTTCCCTATGCTCCACTATCATCTCCTGAGATTCATCATCTAGAGATTCAACTAACATTGGTCCCTTCTTTGCTTAGCTTTCTATTCTTTATACTTATCTTATTTTCAGTTAAAGTATAGGGCATATCCAATTTCATTTTGATTGTTTCCCTCGAGTTACCTTGTTTTTAATTCAAATCTTTATACTTAAGCTATTTCTCAACTTATGTATAGGACGACCCGAGTCTCGTATTCCTCTGATTGATTATTTTACTCATTTTGCATTGTGATTTTATCATCAATTCTTATATATTTCTTTTATACTTAGTTAAGCTATGGCTTCATATCACTTTGTGCTATGAGGACATAGCAAAAGCTAAGTATAAGGGAGTCTACCATATATATTACATATATACTTTAGCCATATCTCATATATTTAAAATTTTCAAACTTTTTGGGTCTATGGGTATAGGATTACATTTTTGAAATGATTTTTGTACAAATTGTTTTGAAAATGTGTTTTAAAAGATATATCCATATTTGACATGATTTTCAAGTATTTTACATGGTTTGTGAAAATACGGATTGACATGTTTGGAAAATCATTTGTAAAATGTTTTGAAAACCTATATATATGTGAGATTGGTTGGAAAAAGATTTCAACACTCTTTTCAAAGCTAAGGGTGTAAATGAGTCTGATTAATTGATTAACTCGCTAACTCTATTGAAAAAAATAAAAATCAGAAAATTAAAACATATTCTTTAGTATTTATTCTGACTACTATACTTAAAAATGATTAGCTACTCTTTAGTGAGGGATTTACTCCCTTAACAGAGTGGGTGGTTAAAAGACAACAAGTATGGCACCATCTTTAACTAATGTTGGTAGCCGTTTAATGGTCCGTACTTACACCCATATTGGCTGAAGGTAGAAGCAACTAATCATACGAGTTTAGTCCAATCATTATTGAAAAATAAAGAAGCTAAAAATTGAAAAACAAATATCAAAAAGATTAACTTATTAATTGGTGTTATTCTCGGACATTTTCACTATTTACTCAAGGCTTGAGATGGTTTTTAACACTTGGTTTAAGGAGTCCCTAGACTTAGAGTTATTATGCCTTAATCATGAGGCTCTTGGGCATAAAAGTACATACTTCCCTAGTTAAAATTTATGCATGATATATTGCACACTTAATCTCCTCTAAAAGAATTTGACTATCACTCACATGCATGACTGCATTCATGATTGAGATGAGTCAAGGTATCACTTGAGGAACTGAAATTAGAATTTTGAGTCTGGACTTGATCTATATGATGCTCGAGTATGGGATAAGATTAATGAAAGCTTCATGAAGCCTGAGCGTCAACAAATTAGCCACAATAGGACATGTTCTCATGCTATCTCTTGACTTGGACCCAAAGTGTCAGGGTGTGATGACATTAATTTATTAAGTTGATTAGTGTGAACCAATCCTTGGTAAAAGCAATGGAGCTAGTCAAAAAAAGAAGGGAAGTTCCCTCAAATAAAATAAAATGAAAAGTGAAAGGCAAGAAAAAGCTCATCACATTTCAAAGTTACATCATACGAGCTACTATATTAAACGCGAGCGCTCCCAACCCTTAAGTGTCCACTTGGACCAAATCATTAGGCTTTTATGAGTCAGGCTAGTACCTCAAAAAGGGCTCTGCATCGTTAGCGCTACAAGTCTGGGTGCAGGTATATTAGATACCTTAAAAAGATGCACCCCAGTGTAATCCAAGGAAAACAAGTACAAACGAGTCAATCTCTTTGACGGACACACTTATTGGCAAAATAAAAATGAAATTGTGTTGAGTATTGGCACTTGAGAGAATCTTGTTCCAATGAGAGGAAGTGAAAATAAATACACAGTCCTATATCCTCCATAATCAAGCCTTCCATCTATATCTTTGAATGCTATAAAACTGAAGAGACAGTGGATTGAAGCAAGACTATATTTATTCCATACTATTGAGGGTTTGGTCCTTAGGAGAGTTTCTGAGATTGGAATTTTGGTGATATTTTGACTTTACTCTCATTATTGCAGTTTACACTAAGTCATACTTTTTATATATATGTATACATTGAGACTCTGGCAATTAGAGGAGTTGAATTCCTTTTGATTAATACTTGGATCAACTTAAAGTTTTAGGATTCCTAAAACTAAGTGTTCTAGTTAAATCAAGCCTTGTATATTCACTTGCACATATTAGGAATGTCACTAATTAAGCTAACTCTCTAATTCATTCTCTATTTATTAGCTCGAGGACGAGCTTAACTT
The DNA here is from genome assembly GCA_037367405.1 of Ottelia alismoides. Classification (NCBI taxonomy): domain Eukaryota; kingdom Viridiplantae; phylum Streptophyta; class Magnoliopsida; order Alismatales; family Hydrocharitaceae; genus Ottelia; species Ottelia alismoides. Next base: position 158,579 of record JAZKJV010003385.1, on the reverse strand, counting down.
AAGTATAGTGTGGTGATAAATCCCGTGTTTATGATCAATAATTACGAATATTATCTACCTTGCTTAAGTTCGTCGACAAGATTCATTAACTAATTGACACTAATTACTAATTTGTGTGTTGTAGATAATTAACACTATTTAATATATAATATGTGAACCTCTTATTTTGTTATTATTTTATGTATTTATTCATTATTAAAAATCAAATAAAAATTAGAATAATATTGTATATAAAAACCATAAAATAAAATAAAACCCATAAAAATAATAATAAGAAAAATAAAACAATTGTTTTAATTTGTATTTAATTTCTATTTATATACAAATGACCTCTGATCCCTTGATTCCTACATGAAAGTTGTATATCTCATCAAGATCTACAACTTTCATGTTTACCACTTTTCCTAATTCTTCCTCTAACTACGTCTTTTTTATATTACTCTGATTTCTGTATTTTCTTCAATTCTGATTGGGCCACGTGGCGCCTAAAGATTCCAAAACGTGGCTCGCTTCGTTTGTCTCCATGTACTTCTCCAAACTCGTCTGATAATTCCCATTGGTTGTGATCTAGATCATACCTTAGTGATTCTGTCATAACCATCGGATGCATTTCACCAGATACATATGATCCCTAGGATCATGCCCAAGATCGGACCATTGGATCCCCAGATCCAACAACCCTCCTATTTCTCCAACCTTCAGCCGGTTTCCTATCCTCCTTGCAAACTACCAAACCAGCTATGTTTACCTAACTTCTTCAACCACCCCTTACATATTCTACCATCAAAACCAACACCAATCTCTTCACCACTCAACTGCCTTTCGCACCGACCTTTGATCTAAGCCCTAACCATAACTCGCTAACTGATTTAGAAGCAGTTGAAACCATCGTCTATGTACGGAACATCCAACCTTCCTTCGCCTTCAAAAACCCCATTGCCGCCCCAAATGACAGTGGTTTACCATTGAATAGAGTTTGTCCCAGTGTCTCTTGCCCACTTTCTGACAGAAGTAGGGTCAATCGATGATGCAAAGACAACCCTTAGTCTTGGTGAAACCCTAGTCTAGAATGACCAAGCTAAAACACCATTAGGAGGATGTTCAAGCTCCAGGTCCAACTGACCTATCAGAGTGACAACCTCGAAGCCAAGAGAACTTCAACCCAAGCCATTCGTTCATTGTCATCTACGTTCTTCAAATTTCCATGTAAGTAGATGTGTATCTCTTCCTTGGTTTTCTTCAATTTTTATTTCTCTTCAAAATGATCCCAACTTCAAATCACGATGATTGTAGTCTTTACCATGGATCCTTGATCCACATGGAAGGCTTCAACCTCTGTATCTCTTGTTCTATCACAACATCCATTTCGATCCATGTCCTCTATCTCCAATGTAGAGCGACCGATGAGGGCTTCACCGTTCACCACCTGATATCCCTCCATTTCAATCTCCAGCACACGCGGTCAACCTTGGCTCTACCTGCTAACTCCTACAGGTCAACACATTTGATGGTCAAAGTTTCCAAAGTGTCTCAGGTCTAGAGGTTCTTCTCTGATGAGCTCTTGCCGACGACAAACTCCTGACATCGTCAGCTCTCCCTCATCCCTCCATCTTCTTCTTCATTGACCTATTAGAAAGGTTGTTTGACCTTCATTAGAGGAGCATGAAATCAGAGGAGGATTCATAGGCTCAAAGGAGCACAATCCTATAGCTGCCATGTGCAGAGGAGAAGGTGTAGTGATGACAAGCAGTCACCTTTCGATTGCCTTGATCGGACGGTTCAGGACGATTCCAAGCCATCTCCACAAGCCATAGCCTCGGTGGACCCAAAGCACTAGACGAAGCACCAGGACTAGCCACATGTCTCAGACTACTTGCAATCGACCAAGCCACTACCGAAGTACAACAAGAAGACATGTGGCTTGAGCCACACCTCCTATCTGAACCTAGAGTCACATGCATCTATGCACTATAGCTTGGGTTATTTATAAAGCCACCCAGACGTATTTCACTAATTGCAAAAATACCCCTGCACAGGGGGGTATTTAATAAAATTCAAGGCCATTTTTATTATTTATATTTCAGTCCCTCTAGGGACTGTTTGTGAACCTTGTGCTATGTTTTATCATGTTTCTTACAGTTATGCCCCTGGATTTAATTGTTAATAACTTGAGCATTTCTTATCCAAATGAAGTTATTTTGTTCTCGTTTGAAAGGCAATTTGTTGCTCTACCTATTGGATTGTTTTTTGTCAGTTTTGATTTAAAAACCATGCATGAATAGTTTCATCTTCTAAGAGCTTATTTAGATCATTAAACAAAGTTGATAATCTTACTGCTGTAAGCAATTGAACTTGTTATTCACACTACTCTTTGATGACTACTTATTAGTTATTTTTATTCATTGCCATTAAGTTTTTAAATGGTTTAATTGCTTGCTTAAATTATTTAAGCATTAAGGTGAAATTGGAAATTAGAGTTGTGTTGAAATAGCTTTCGAGGTCAAATACTGCTTAAAGCTATCGTTGGATCTGTTATCATGCCACAGATGATATTTAACTAATTGAGGCAATTCTTGGGATTTCCCCCAGTTGTTAATTGTGTTTCTTATTGTAATGTGTGTGACTTTACCTCATAATTTGTTCATTATTATTTTTCATCTAATTTAAGTGCATAAAAAATGTGTTGAAAATCAACATTTTTGTGAATTGTGCATTTGCTCAACATAATTACCTTACGAATTACTACATATATTATTTGACATTTAAATTTCATCACTAAATTGCTCGCATCACATAGATCATTCATTCGGTTCTGTATGACACGCTAAGTGCCCGTGCTACAACGGATACATATTAATACATGCATCATGAGCTCGAAAATCCCCTCTTGAATAATCTTAAATTGTAGTATAGGAGACGATCTTCGATTGAGCAAAAATCACAATCTTTCAATGTTTTGGAGAATTTTGTCTTAGTAAGTGTACCAAGGTCGAACACAGGGAACGATGATTTTTAGTTGTGTGGTCTTAAATTAAAAAAAATAATTAATTAAAATGCTTGATTAATTTCTGTTTTGGGAAAATATAATACAATGCAATGATGAAGATGTGCTAGGAAGAAAGCAAAAGCATATAGAAGGAATAATGGAGCATAGGATTTGTAATCCTCTGATCAATTGATTAGTTAAGCCTCAAAAACTATCACAGATCAAATAAATCCAAATGTAGGTAAGAGTCCAAAAAAATCTGCAATAAAAAAATCCGCAATTGATCTCAAAATTCTCTCCAATTTAATGCTCAAGTAAATAGAGTTCAATCACATAAATTATTGAGAATTAAATCAATTTATTATCAATTGAGCCCCCTGCACAGATTAAATTCTTAAAATAATTTCTCCTTACTATAAGAAAATTAATCTCGCAAAAGATTCTCAATCAGGTCCCTACAAATTAAGTTAAAATTTTCTCACTATAATTGCACAAATATATTGATAATTGAGCCTGCATGTGTCAAGAAAAGTCCACAATTAATAATATCCTTAAAATAGCCTCAAAATGATCCTCGAATAATAATCCTCAATGAATGTATTCAGATCAGTCGAAAAATTATGCAAAATGATCGAGCATGAAAATAGCTTCAAAACAACATATTATACGTAAAAATCAAAGTTCATATGATGAAGATATGCTCAAATAATGGTGGAGGGACTAAATGTAATAAAGGATAAAGTTTTCTTCTCAATTTGGTCATTGGAAGGACTTATCTACAAATTTCAAAACTTGCAAGTGCTTAGATGCGATTTTCCCAGAGCGTCGCATGCGTGGCACGTGCTAGGCTGGGTCTTCTTGTTATTTCTATATTCTAGAGGGGGTAGGATGAACTTTCTCCAATAGTCACATGCTATGAACGTGCCTCATAAATGCGAGGGTTTTTTTGGGTTTTGATGAAGCTCCAGGGGTCAGGCACATATGCGAGGCACATGCATCTGAGGCTCAGGGGCGAGGTTGGAGGTTTGGAGCCCCGAATCTCCAAGTGGCAGACGGTGGTTGGTTCGGAGGGTCCGAGCCTTGCGACGTGGGCCGAGGCAATGGCTAGGACACTCGAGCAGAGGTTCGAGCACACACGGTGCCCAGGAGACAGTCAAGGCACTCCGAGCCTCGAGGTCTGGGACCAAGGTTTGGGGAGTGGGACATGGCTGCATTGCAGCTGTTGGATCCCTCGATCCAATGGTAGGCAGTGGCCGACGGGGAGCGAAGGAGGAGCGTGTGGCCGTGTTAGGGGGAACCGGCAGCTCGACACACGACCAGAGGAGCTCGGTGGAGAGGGCGATATACGATGGCGGAAATTGTTCCAGGTGCTGGAGCAGGCAGTGGCTGAGTATGACAGAGTTGTAGGGAACGGGAGGCGCAGGTGGGTGGCAGAGTTGGGCGAGGGGCGGAGGGAGTGGTCGGGCACGACGGTGAGTGCAGGCGGAGTGGATCAAGTCGAGGTGTGTGTTGGGAGCGTCGTCGGTGAGGCAAGAGGTGGAGAGGGAGTTGGGGCTCCGTCGAGGCAGGAAGCGGTGAGTGCCCTGTAGGGGTTAGCAGAAAAATGTCGACGAGAAGGGAGTTGGACTCCTAATGTGTATGCGTTGGAAGAGGAGCTATGCTCTGGCCTTGGCGAGGCCGGTGGTGGAGGGGTATGAAGGATAGAAGAGAAGCTGCGGGGCTCGAGGGGTGAAGACGATCGACATGGAAAGACGGAGATTATGAGGATGGAGTTACGAGTAGAGATGGCACATAAGGGAGGTGATCCGTGGAGTCGATGAAGTGAATGTAGGATGATCAAGAGAGGAGAGAAAAGAAGAAGGAGGGGAGGTACCCGAAGAAAATATGGTTAAACACCTGGGAAAGGAGGATGGAACCTCCTTGGTCATTGCGAAAGACACCGGCATTGAGGGAACTGAGCTCCGCAACTCAAAAGTTGCTACACAACCTCAAAAACGGAGGTCGTGGATCACACCTATCGTCTCTTTGTTGTATCCTGGAGGAGCAGCCCTCGAATGTTGTCACCGAAGAGAGTTCCTGGATGGAGGAGAAGATATGGAATTGGTGGATGAAGGGTGTGAGAAGGCCGGCAATGGAGTTTTATAGGAGATGGGGGAGGTAACGTCTGGAGGGGGGAAGCATAACGACGATGGACAGGCGCAACGGTCGCGATAGAGGTGAGCAGTGGCTGTAACAGGAGAGGGATTTACATGCAGGTGGGATTGATGGTGGTAACAACAGCGGGAGGCATTTCGAGCGGCGGTCGAAGGTTACGAGAAGGGCGACAGACATTTTTGGGAAGAGGAGGGGGGCGGAGGTCACATGCTCCGCACGTCATCGGGGAGAGAGAGGGGAAGAGAGGGTTAGGTCACGTGCTCTGCACGTGACATGATGGTGGGGAGAGAGTGAGAAGTGAGGGGAGAGAAAGAAGCAGTGGGTTGCCATGTGGCACGCCCAGCTACTGCCATGTGTCACCCCAAAAAATAATTTCGGAACTAAAAGGAATGAAAAATAGAAAAGAAATAGAAGGAGGCCTTGGATCGAAAAATTTTGGATCTCCATGGGTATAGAAAACCAACATTTGGGGGTTCCATAATTTTTTTAGTGCTTTTAAAAGAGGATAAAAATTATAGAAAAAATACTATAAAATACAAGATAATTAATTACAAAATAGTCTTTTTTTATTTTTATAAAATAAGAAAATAGAGAAATAAAAAAGGAGTATGAAATACACAAATTTTGTACAGACTCTCAAAGGTCACTCAAACACAATTAGTTTCTTTGATTTTAGTCTTTATCTAGATTTGGAATTTCATGCCTCTTGATAAAACTTTCATCAAAGAACACAAATGAAAAAAAATTAAAAGGGATAATTATGTGCATAAAAACTTAGGTCAAAAATTGTAGAAAGATAAAATTCGCAAAAGAGGCCCAAAACCCAACTTTTACATATGAGCTCCGAATTTTATGAAATTGATTTTGTTTTGAAGGTATTTGAAAATAGAGTACTGTAAAAGTGAGTAGACCAAAATCGAACATTGTATGAGGAAGATATGTAAGTTAAGTCTTTCTAATGTAAAATTAGGACTTAGGTTTATTTTTTACTTATTTGAGTTAGCAATTTTCTGTATTATTTATTTATTATTGTTTGTAATATCTACACAATGGAAGTAGTTTTAGGTCAATTAGAGTTAGGATGAATTAATGAAAAATATGGGAACTTAGCTGCTTATTAGGTCTATCTACACTTGGATTTCTAGGTTCCTTATTTTATACAAATATGCATGATGAAATGCAAATATTTTTTTATAAAATGTATGAATGCTAATGATGTTATATTAATTATTAAATGCATATAGATTTCAGGGAACATAGACTAATTTACCAATGTTAGCATGTTGAATATGAGATTCACCATACCCCTATACTTAAACCATGCTTGTCCCCGTGCATCAATGAATGAATGACTTAGTTGTATAAATCCTTAACTGTGCATGTGAATTTTCAAGGCTCTATTCATCGAAGACCATTAACTCGAGTGATCCAAAAATTCTAGGCTCAACCATGCTTTAATCAAAAGGAATCCAACTTCTGTATTTATCAGACTCTCTGTTTGCACATATAATATAAGGGTATGACTTTTAGTGTATTGCATTCATGAGAGTCGAGTCGAGACATCACCCAAAGTTCCAGTCTAGGAGACTCTCCTCTAGACCTAATACTCAACATTAGGGAATAAGTCGGCTCTTGCATTCAATCCATCATCTCATTAGTTTGTTAGGCTTGAAAGCGTAGATGGACGACCAGATGATGGAGGGCATATGATTGTGTCTGTTTTTCTCTCCCTCACATTGGAACAAGGGGCCTCTCGAGTGCCTTATTACTCAACATATGTATTTTTTTGTTGTTGATCAATGTATCCATCAAGTGAATTCGGAGTTGTCTGCACTTGTTTTATGGAGTACACCGTGGTGTGTCTCTTTTGAGCATCTAAGATATCTTCGACACCCAGATTTGTATCACTATACTATGCAGAGCCATTTTATGGTGCTAGCCCGACTCCTTGGTCCTAATAGCATTTGGTCCAAGTGGGCACTTTGAAAATGGTTGGGAGAGCCCTCCATTGGTGGAAGCTCATAGAATTTAACTTTGTAATGATTGAGCTTTTCTTTGAATATTTATTTCTTTTCTTTTTGTCTAGCTCCACTACTTTTACCAAGAGTTGGCACATGCTGATCAATAATTTAATTATGTTTCATCACACCTTGGCACATTGGTCAATATCAAATGATATCATGCACACTTGTTCACATACTGGCTGGGGTTTTTCTGACACTTAAGTTTCTTGAAGCCTTCTTTATCTTATCCCATCCTCAAGCATCATTAGATCGGGTCTAGACTCAAATCTCCAGTTTCAGTCCCTCAAGTGATAACTCAACTGATCTCATCAATCATGCAGTTGTGAAAGTGATGTATTGATCATATTCTTTAGAAGGTACCAGATGAAAAGTGCAATATAGCGCTCAAATCTTTCAAAATAGGTAAGTTTGGATTATTAAGTTTCAAAACTATAATGATTAAGGCTGTCTAACTTAGTCTCTCCAGATCTCAAAAATCTAGTGGCTTCAAATCCTCAATCCTTGAGTGATAGTGAATGAGTCAGGAATAAACAAACCAAGGAATGCATGGCTACATGAGATGTTGAATGAAACGCAAGACCATGAGTAAATTTTTTAATGCAAAAAGGTTTGTTTTTTTGTTTTTTATTTTGTTTTTTTGTTGAAAATCATGCATTATTTACATAAGGAATATAGTGTAATATACATAATAAACACCTGATTTTAGATGAAAACAATTAAAGTACGAGCTATGGATAAAGTATATAGAAAACATGTACAAACCCCCCCCATACTTAGCTTGTGATATGTCCTTATGGCACAAAGTGAAATGTAGACATAGCTCGTACTACGTATAGATGAGTGGAAAAGAAAAAGAAGTGATTTATAAACAATGGTACAGGTCCCCCTATACTTAGGCTCATGTCAGCCTACGTATAGGAAGTAATCACAGGTGAAGGACCGAGTAGATGAATAGGTTGATGGATATACAAAAGAGTGATGGAATTTTTATCGAAGAGGTGATTTATCCGGGTCGCTTGAGTCTTTCATCTAGTACAACACCCTGAGTGAGGGAAATCTGCACTATCTACACTAACTGCTCACTTGATTCGATAAAATGTTTAAGTAGCTGACCGTTGACTATAGAAATTTGCATGTTGTCTGCGGTCTCTCAGATCTCAACACTTCCATTATTGTGCACCTCTCTCACGATGAAGGGTCCCATCCATTTGGATTTTAGTTTTCCTTTGAAAATTTTTAATCTTACATTAAATAACCATACTTTCTACCTTGGGACAGAGGTCTTTGTTCGGATGTTCTTGTCGTGCCATCTCTTCACTCTGTCCTTGTAAATGGTGTTGTTTTCATATGCATGATTTCGGATTTCTGATAGTTCATTCAAATGAATATCCCTATTCTTTTTTCCTTGGTGACGGTTCTAATTTATCTTTTTGATTGCCCATTCTGATTTATGCACGAGTTCTGCTGGCAAATGACATTGTTTTCCATATACCATTCGAAATGGGGAGGTCCCCAATGGGATCTTGCAAGCTGTCCAGTAAGACCATAGAACTTAGTCCAAGAGTTGGGACCAGTTCTTCCTGTCTGAACAGACTAGCTTCTGCAAAATTCCTTTGACATCCCCATTTGACACCTCAGCCATGCCATTGGATTGTGGATGGTAAGGACTAGGATGCGGTCCTCGATGCCATATTCCTTAGTCAACTTCTTTATCTCCCGATTGATAAAGTGGATACCCCCATTAGATATTAATACCTTAAGTATCCCAAACCTCGAAATAATATGATCTTCAAAAACTTGCATACAGTCTTGTTGACTGTTGCTCGAGTTGGGATAGCCTCCACCCACCTAGATAAATAATCTACCGCGAGAAGAATATATTCAAATCCTTGACTATTAGGAAATGTGCCTATAAAGTCAATGCCCCATGCATCGAATACATCACAAATGATCATTGGTTGCATAGGTATGGCATCTTTGGGACCAATGGTCCCTTCCATTCTCTGAAAGACCGAGCACGACCTGACAAAATTGTAGGCATTCTTAAACAAGGTCGGCCAGTAAAATCCACATTGTAGTATATTCTCAACGATCCTCTTCTCGGAGTGATGTCCTCATTCCGCCAAGGTAAGGCAGAGATTGAGGACACCTGGGTATTCATCCTGAGGAATACATCTTCTCCATATACAATCTGATCCTTCAAAGAAGAGGAACGGATCCTCCCAATGGTAGTGTCTAGCTTCCGACTTGAGTCGGTCGATTCTGTTCTTGGCCAACCCTGGGGAACGTTCTTAGAGAAATGATAGTTCACCATGTCAGTATACCATGGAAGAGAGTCAATAGCAGAAATTGACTCGTATGGGAAGGTTTCACCGATGGATTCAGACTTTGGGATTTTGTTTTGTTTGATCCGTGATAAATGATTAGCCATGGCATTCTTTACTCCATGTTTATATTTAATATCCAAATCAAATTCCTGAAGCAAGAGTATTCATCTAAGGAGACGTGCTTTTATGCCTTTTTTCGTCATTAAGTATCATATGGCTGAGTGATCTGTGTATACTGTCACCTTAGATACTAGAAGTATAGATCGGAATTTCTACAAGGAAAAGACTACTGCAAGCATTTCCTATTCGGTCACAGTGTAATTTTTGTGAGCTGGATCTTAAACTTTGCTTGCTAGCAAACAAGATTCCACATTTTCTTTGTCCTAACACAACCCCTACTACAAAGTCTGAAGCATCTGTCATGATCACGAAGGGAAGAGACCAGTCGGGGCTTGTAGGATGGGAGTCTCAATGATCCCCTTTTTGAGCAGCTCAAAGGCTTTAGGACACTTATGATCTACAAGGAACTTGGTGTCTTTCTCTAAGAGGTCAGTTAGTGGTCGGGCAATTTTTGAAAAATCTTTAATAAATCTCCTATAAAATTTGACATGCCCTAGAAAGGACCACACTTTTTTAACGTTGGTAGGTGGCTTGAGTTTCTTGATCACATCCATATTGGCAGGGTCAACCTCCATTCTCTTCTTGGAGATGATGTGCTGTTGAACATGATTTTTTACGGGTCTAAAGTACGTCTCACATACGGCGCCGACGTAGTCACTGTGGCGAACCGCAAGAAACCCTGATTCAGACAACAATTAACCCACAACAAAGATCTAACAATGAAAAGAGGTACGGAATTAAAATTTATTATAACTCTACAAAAGATGTGTACAGTGCAATTAGTGTAGAGGTCGAACACAGGGAGCAAGCAGGTAGATCGGGGCAAAAATGCCCAAAAGTGAGTGTGATGATTTTTCTATAAATGTTATTTTTGTGGGTTTTTAATTTTATATTTTTTATTTAATTTTGATTTTATATTTTTATATTTTGATTTTTAATTTCTGATTTTGTATTTTTCTTTAATATTTTATATTTTTTATATTTTTTCTATAAAATAAGATATATATACTATAATGGAAAGAGAGATAATAAATTTATAAAAATAGGTAAAAATAAGCAAAATTTAGGAAATAAAATATGTTTATGCTTTTTATAATTTTATAATGTTTTGTAATTTTTTTATATTTTTGCTATTTTTTTGTATTTTAAAATATAAAATACTTAAAATAAGGAATAAAATAATTATCTGAAATTAAAATGGAGAAATAAAATAGAAAACAAAGAAAATAATTTCTCCAAATTAATTTTAAAATAAATATAATATAATTAGCAAAATTCAGAAATAGAAATTAGATTTTTATGATTTTTTAGGAATTTTTAAATTTTTTTATGACGGTTTTTAGAGTTTTGTAATTTTTATGAGTTTTATTTTACATTTTTTAGTGATTTTTGATCTGAATATAGAACACACGAAAATACACAAAATATGATTTTTTGGAATTTTCAAAAACTTTTTATTATTTTTATGTATTTTTTAATGCAAACAGAGATGTAAATGCATGTTTTTGAATTTTTGTAAATATTAAATTGATGCAAAAAGGTAAACCAAAAATATGGCGAGGAAGTGCAATGAAACATAAAGCTAGGGTATTTTTTGGAATTTATAGATGCTTGAAATAAATGCAAACAACATAGAGAAAATTCCCCCTTAGCAGGGGTATATTTGTAATTAAGCAAAAGTCCAGGGGTTTGAATGAAAATTTTCTAGAAAATTATAAGGCAATAAAAATATTTCTAAACTAAATACAAATAGCCAAAATCCAGGGATGTTTCTGCGAAAATGCTAGGGCCGCACGTGACTATCATGTACCCTGGCAGGGACCTGCAAGTAATTACCAAAAATCTAGGGGATGTAAATTTTCCAAAAAGTTTATAACTATATTAAAATTTTTAGGGATCAAAATGAAATACGCAAACCCACAGGGGTCCTTTGCAATATGGTCATGCACCTCACGTACACGAGTCACGTAAGGTGACGTGGCCAAGGACATATTAGCAATAATACAAAGTTTGAGGAGATTTTTGTAAATATTACATGAATTATCAAAGCAAGTTGAATATTTAATATACTATTTAATAAATACAAAAATAGCAAGGGCAATTATGCAAAATACCCAGACTAGGCGCATCCAATGACGGGCAACGATTAGCTTGACATGTGGCAGCACAACGGGGCCCGATGACAGTTCGCGATGAATGGCTGAGATCAGATGGCCCAAAATGATCGAATGGTGGATGCGTGGGCTAATTCGATGGCAGCTTCTCCTCTGGACGATCGGGGAAGATCCGACGACGGCAGATGGATCTGGATGAACGCTCGAAGAACTCGAGCTGGGGGAGTTGAATCCGCCAAAGCTCGAGCCTCTGTGCACCTGGATCTCCTCCGAAAGATTCTCTATGCTCCTGCAGCAATGGTGAATCTCCCAGGTGCCTTAAATGGGACCGAAGGCCAACAAATGCCTCAAGCGCTCACGGACACTCCAGCGAACCTAGGGAAGTTGTATCCGATACTCAGACGCCTCCTTCAGGACCTGCAAAGGAGAAAAAACACAGCATCACAAAATAACAAAAGTCCTGGCTCTTATTGGTGAAAAGATGGCGGGCGTGGAGTTGATGATGGTTGCCGAAGCTCAAGAGCTCCGACGAGGTGTTCGATAGCGGGATCTACACTAATGATTCGATTAAATAACAAGATAAATGCACGAAATTGAATCTAGAACTATGGATAACTAGTCAGCATAAAAAAATAACAAAAAGTGACCTCAACTCGGCTGGGGCTGAGGCGATAAAACCTCACAGCAGCACGCCGGAGATGGTGATGGAATCCACCCTTCACTTAGCCAAACGCCGCCGCAGCAAGGTCAGAGAGTAGTTGTCACCTTCCTCTATATAGGGCGCTAGGAGGGAGAAGTTAGGCAAGGTCAAAAGGGGTTCGAAGAAGGAAGTGGAACTCGGATGGTCTTTTGAACGAGTGGTTGAGGCACTCCAAAGATCGAGGGAAAGCAGGTGTTGCAGCGGTCCAATCCTCAAGACAAACATTGGGCGTGTAAGCTCAATGGCTGGGGAGAAAAAGTCATGCAGGACGCATCATGAAAGGATGCAAGATGTGCCCTCCAAAAATCGACGGAATCGAGGCGAAATGTCAGTTCTGACATTAACAAGACGGGGGTCAGAGAGTTGAAACGCGATCAACTCTCCGGCCCTCCTGGTTGGTCTACGTGGACCAACCAAGAAAAAACCTGAAAAAAATATTTTGTAAATTCATTTAAAAATATCAGACGAATTTATTAATTTTTGATTATTAAATTAAAAATATTTGTTATTTTATAAATTATTTTATTATGATTTTTATTTATTTTTTAGATGTATAAAATTACAAGTTACCTTTTATGAGCTATATAGGTATATTTATCTATATATTTTAATATTTTTTTATTTTATATATTTCACTTTTATAAATTTTGTTTATTAATTTTAAATTTATAACTTATTTTTACAAATTTAAATATATTTTTATTTTATTTTTATGATGTATTTTATACACTTAAATAAAGGGATTTTTATCCAGTAGACCCTATAAACTTTGCCAATCAACTCCACGACCTTTTGCATAACGTAATTGTTGGACATGCGAGCCCACGACGAACCATTATGCAATAAATGTTATTGCACGTATCATTCCCTGATCTGAAATGAAGAATAAATAATTTGCATAATAGGTCCCTCTGTACAATTAGGGTTATGTACCATGGCCATCTTAATGATCATACAGCTGTTGATTCATCAAATGAATCATAGAGGCTAGTGCTTGGATGAATATCTAATGGGTTAGATAGAGGACTCATCAAGCACCGTCAAATGATTATTAAGAGATGATCTCCAGCCTGAGTAGGTGATGGCAATCCTTTCTCACATAGGTTGATATCTGACCGACCTCTCGATGCAGGTCCCCTGCATGGGAATAGTGATTCGGAGGTGTCAGATTAGTTAAGTCAACGGGTTGACTTAGCGAGATCGAGATAACCTAAGTCCTATGTTGAACACTGTCACAGCATAGGCACACATCCTCTGACTAAAGACAGATGTGTTACTATATGTCTGAGTATGTACATTTGGCAGACCATTAGGTTGATGACCTAATCAAGGTCTATACACCGGCGAGCTGGTGTGCATATAAGGGCATATGAGTAATACGATCTCTCAAAGGGATCATACAGGTTCACTTGTGAACCGGAAGACATGAGCTCACTCATGAGGTATTGGGACCGATCAAATTCCATGCATGGTCATCGTGCTTTGGAAGCATGACAAGAATTTGAAGGTATGATATATGCTTTGGGAAAGCGTATGATCGATACCAAATCCCAATGACCAAGATTGAGAAACTTGGTGATCGATCCCTGAAGAAGACAGTATAAAATAGATCTTCATCTTCAGGTTGATCATTGGTCTTCCAATATGCAGGATGTGCAGGTATTGGGAATACCTGAGGGTGATGTGATCATAAACGATTGTATAACCTTGACGCTTCCAGTCCGAGGGAGTGATGAAACAGGTCTGGATTTTAGTGACTCCTCTCAGTAGAGAAGTAACTTGATCTTAGTCCAAATGTTGGACATTGATCTGAATGTGATTCAGATGCAATGAGAAGATTATGTATATGGACTTGATTTAATCAAGCATCTATGAGAGGTCCGTTAGATCAGGATTTGAGATGAGATCTCAACATCCACGTCACTATACATGGAACAATATAATCGCCATGTCCTTATCTCCAAGTATCTGTGGAGAAGGCGCATTATTCTTAATGGAGTTCAAGAATAATTCCTGTGATGAATTTAGTATCCAAGCAAGAAGGTATTGATGATTAAATGAGATTTAATTATCAAGAACAATATGAATAAGATTCATGTTGAGAGAATGATTGTCCAAGATAATTAAATGGGATTTAATTATCAAGGATAAACAGATCATGGATAGTGATATCCAGAATATATGCGTATATTATAAATGAGATATCAAGAGAGAGAAATATTGTAAATAACATTTGTTAATTATTAATGTGGATTGGATCCACATTAGTTAATTAATTGGAAATGTAATTTACAAATTAGTTTGGGATGTGAATATGATTCACATATTTTTCAATGGCATGATTGAAATATTCACAAATTAATTTGGAATTAATTTGGTGGATATTATTGCAATAATAATTATTGCAAATAATTAAGAAATAATAATATAAATAAAAGGAGACAAAACCACCTATAATCATAGGTGGCGTCATCTATGACTAAGTCATAGGTGACGCCTTATTGATTTTAGGAGGGGTTGTTGTCTCCTCTTATTTGTTGACTTATTATCTCTTGATAAATTAATTTATGTTAATTAAATTTTGTTGATAATAATTCAACACATATTTAATTTAATATAAATTAATGTAGTTGGTTTTTAACCAACAACAATCATAGCCGTTGGATGGCTCTTGGATTACAATGACCGTTGGATCCATGAGAGCCATGGATTGAGATCCATTGGATCCCAAACTAATAGATAAAGAGGGTAGCCTTAGCCCTTGAGGGCACACCAATTAGACGCCTACTCTACTTCTCTCTCTCTCCCTCTCATTCTCGTGCTCTCTCTCTCTCTCTCTCCAAAGGGTGGCCGACCACCATTGTTGAGAAAGGAGAGAAGTTTTCGCCTTCGCCTTCGACGACTCGAGGATCTCCTTCTTCTTCGTGGCTACTTGCTATAGAGGAAGACGACGGATTTCTCTTGACGAAATCAGGGGATCTATTGCTTGGAACTTCATCGAGGATTGCGGGAGGGACGCGACTCATCATCGTACCCGTAAGTGCGTTCTTCGTGGATCGGACTTGAGACAGGAGGATCTCTTGTTTGGGATCTCACGATCACAACCACGCTTCAAAGGTATTCCGTATACTTTGTGGTTTGATGAAACGATCCGAGAAGTGTTCTCGTGATCATGTGGTTTCATCGTTTGATTTAAATTTTTTAAATTCCGCTGCACCTTGCGACTAGTACGACTAGTCGCCCCGATCGTATCCGATACGATCATCACACTTCCGTGATGCGCTTGAGGATTCTCAATATCCTTCAAGTGGTATCAGAGCCTTAGGTCGAAAAAGGTTTTGGATATGATCCATGAACCATAGACTACTTGGGTTTGAAATGGTCGCGAAAATTTTTTGGCGCATTTGAATTTTCGCAACTCTGTCTAATTGATTTTTTCGGCATTGTTTAAATTGTTTAAACACGAAATATTCAATTGGATTTTGTTCCCCATTAAACAAGGAGACCATAGGACTTGAGTTTACTAAATTTGGATTTAATTTGCTCAAGATATGGCCTTTTGAATATGCATGTATTCACAGTTGCGGGAACTGCAGAACAGAACGTGATTAATTTGTTAATTACGGTTTTGTTACGCCTCGAAATACGTGAAATATCACATAGGTTCTGTTATAAATCAAGTTGGCAATCTTAGGGCACTAATTTTGCATTTAAATTGATCAAGATAAGTTAATTTTAGTGACAAGGGGTCACTGCTGGAAATTGACATTTTTTGATCATGAACCTTGTGATAGTCATTCAAATAAATGTTGATGAAAATTAATTGTTAATTTTGTGAAATTGGTTATTGATAAATATTTATGGAATATTTAAAGATGATAATTAATTCCTTGAATGATATCCCACTAAACCATAATGATAAGATAGTTGATCTTGATCATTGGTTAACTTTGAAATCATCAACAAACATTGTTTTCATGCAAAACCCTAGGTCATCCTACAATAGTTGTAGGACAACTTTTACATGCAAAACCTCTTGCTTGAATAGGATTGGGGATTTGTTTAGCAAATCTCCTTATAATATAATCAAAAAGGTTTTGATGTATATTATATGGTATAATTTCGGTTGAAAGACCGATGAGCATCTCAAAGTACATGATGATCTATCTGGCGTTATCCTTTCCTTAGGTGGATATGGTGTCTAGTCGGAGATCGCTGGGGTAGCGGGTTGCAACGTATGTGGTCCGTCCCACTCTCGCCGGTACTGGCCATGACAGCGGGTAGGGATTGGATAATGCCGGAGAAATCAAAGTGTATTTCTAATTATTAAAATTTGAAATAATACATACTTTGATATTATACCCACTATTTAAGTAAAGAATTTAAAGTTTGTTGATTGATAATAGGATTAATGATTGATTTAATGTGATTAAATTAATTATATCCTATTAAACAGTCTATTATGAATAGATGTGTATTTCCCTTGGAAGAATTAATTATGTGAATATGATTCACGATAATTAATTATTTCAATTTGAATAAGAGGTGGAGGATCACATAAGTGACATCCATGGTCTCCCGTCAAGGCAAAGAATTTCGTCGCCAAAAGTTGTATATAGGAGACGCCTGTCCGAAGTGACAGATCCTATATATAATTATTTGGATCGGGTTCTTTGCTTCTCGAAAGAGTAAGGCCGTATACGTAGTGACCCCAATATCGAGTCCTCATATTATTGGGGCGATATTGGATTGTGTATAGCGAGTTTTAAGCCTGTTGACGGTTGGTTCAATTAGCAATGGGTCAACATCATCTTAGGGGTGATGGGCCTGGGTGTTAAAGACCGAATTGGGAAATGCAAGTTGGACTTGCAAGGCGGAATGTGTTCCCGCTTCTTTTTATCGGAGTCGCAGGTTCTCATATTATTGGGATGTGACAAAGATAGGAAAGGAGATCCCAGATCTTGCTAGAGATATAATGGTAAGAATATCTCTTACGTTGAAAGTGATTAAGGGAATGAACTTTCATTGTTGACAAGGCAAGACAACTTTGATATAAAAATTCCTAAATCAAAGTAAAATATGTATATATGATATATATACCCTTATGCAAATTTCTTATTTCAGATAATCCTTCATAAAACCCACTCAATGTTATACTCAATAATAACCAGTAAAATATCATGGATTGGACTCATGATCCAGATATTGTACTTGCAATTGGACACATAATGTATGCGGTTGCAATGTGCTAGTTTACTCAACATAATGAGGAATGACAATTAAATAAGACAATAAGACATCATCTTAGGGTTTGTATGTCTCTATAGTCTTGATCTTTCATCGAGTGTACTTTGGAAGTGACATGTCGATGGTGATCGTAATTGTCGAATAATCCTTATAAAAAATCTGAGAAGATGTTCTGGCATACATATGTGCTCTAAACATTTAATCATGAATGACATGGTTCTTTGCATTATGCAGAATGGTGGCTCGAAAGAGATGATGTATTCAAAATATTTGAATACCTACCTGAACCAATGTTTTAGGGGTCTAGATGGATGTAAACATGATGAGTGTCATCATTCTGTTGTCTATACTCTAGTCATTCATGAAGCTTCATAATATTCATATTGTATGAATTTAATGAAGCATGTATAAATGTTGAAATGCTCTTACATTGAATTCTTTTGAATTTAACATGAGCGATCCTTAGTATTGAACAATTGTTGTTTATAGATGAAGAGAGCACAGTGGAAGCGTGGGTCAGACCCATGTGAGAAGGAAAGTCAAAGAGTTGATTGTACTTCTGTGACTTCCATATGACATCCAAAGAGTTGGATGAATGCCTATACTGCAATAACTTGATGTGTTGATAGTATGACTATCAAGTCTGTCTAGAATCCTTAGAGAAGGACTCAGATAGTGCATCATAATAATCTATATCTACATTTGATCATTGAAATTGACTTGCTTATTTGATAAGATAAAGTCTGATAATTGTATCTCAATCTTCTAACAACACTTGCAATGTGTTGCACATGTTTTAGAAGACCGATCTTAAGGTTTATAGTTATCCACATAGACATTGATGCAATTGTTGCAACAATCTCTGTTGGATTGATATACTTCTTAATTTCAGTGGGAGAGCCTTAGTCTTAGAGAATGTCTCTATGACCTAGATATTAGAATACACTCATTGTTTGTTTCTAAATGTTGGAAATAAACATGAATTCTGTAATAAACCTATCATAAAGAGTTATGATGGTTATATTTCAGATAATAATCTAGCATCTGATGGACTCTACTAAATTAGAAATTTAATGAATGGTTCATTGAGATTTCTAATACTGAAAGTTAAACCTTATAAGATCAATAGGAGGATAAAGATCATTTGACAATGATTTAGCATCAAGTTTTGGGCATATGTCTGCTGATGAGATCAATAGACTAGTAAGATATGAAACTTTAGAATGTCTAAAATTTCAAATCTTACATACTTGTGAATATTGTATTCAAAGTAAAATGTCCAATACACCCTTCTTTTTGGGAAAGGTGTAAGATGTCAAGGTATTCAAGATCTCATGCATATTGATGTATGTGAATCATCTATATCATTATGGATATGTGATATCTATTGATGATCATGTATGATATGAGATTTCTTCTCTTCACCTGGGAAACCTTTGAAATGTTCAAAGATTTCATAATTTTGGTTTAGAACCAAAGTTTGAAGGAAGATTAAATGAATTTGATCTAACCAAGGTAGCAAGTACCTATTAGATGAATTCAAAGAATATCTTATGGAGATATGAATATCATTTCTATCTCAATCCTCTTGACACACCTAAACTCAATGGAGTTGTAGGAAGATACAATTAGATCATGTGTGACATGATTTGATCAATGATGAATTTTAGCATAATTATCCCTTAGTTTCTTGGTATATATGTGTAGTAGAGACTACAATATATATATATATATATCCTTAATAAGGTTCCATGCTTGTAAGATGGAATCTAGCACTTGAGAGTGCTACTTCATTAGGAAAATAAAGGATGGTATTGGATACCTACTTTACGACCTTGAGATTCTTAAAATATCCCATCTTTGAGAATATGATTCTTATAGGATGACTCACTTGAGAATCAAAATGAAAATGAAGTATAGGAACTCATTTAATCTTGAGAAGATAATGAGGCTCCAGAAATCGGAAACTAAAAGGGACAATTAAAGATGAAACACTAATACCTCTTCAAATGAGTTTGAGGATGTATTCCTTGTGTCAGTTAAATCTGACAATGATCGGACTTCATGTGATGAAGCTCCTGAGGATCATAACATGGAAAGATGGATATTAGTAATAAAGGTCTAAGGTAGACTTCATATACAAGTGTTGTATATGGACCCTCGAGGATCCACCTATAAGGGTTAGACCCATTAAGGTGTAAACAGATCTTCAATAGAAAGAGGGAACCTGATGAGAAGGTAGAAACCTTCAAAGCACGGTTCGTAGCCATGAGCTACACACCGAAGAGAAGACATCGATTGCGATGAGGCTTGCTTTTCAGTGATCATGCTTAAACCCATCAGAATATTGCTAACCTTAGCTACACAATTTGACTATGGCATCTTCAAGATGTGAGTCAAGATTGTATTCCTCTATGAATACCTCTTTGAGGATATTCACATGAAGTAGCCCCAGGGCTTCATGGTTGAGAAATGTAAGATGTGCTAGCTAAAGAACTCCATCTTTGGACTCAAATAAGCATCTTGTTGTTGGAACCTAAGATTTGATGAAATTATAGTTGTTATAATTTCAATTAGAATCTTGATGAACCATGTGAAGCTTAGTGGGAGTGCCATTGTGTTCATCGTGCTAAATGTAGATAATATCCTAATCAATTCGAATGATATAAGGATGATAATAAGTATTTTGTGATCTGGTTATTCCATACCTTGAGATATGATCTCAAAGATGCCTCTTAGATCTTAGTTCTGAAGGTGTTCAGAATCAAAGAAAAGAGGGTATTGGGACTGTCACATTTGTAGTACACCTTGGACATATTCCATTTTCTGGAAATTCCAAGAAATGCTTTCTTACCTTTAAGATTTGGTACTGACCTATATAAGGGGATAGCACCTCAAAGAGTTGAGGAAGTGAATGCTAAAAACTGGTTGCCCTTTTGTGCATCAGTTACGAGAAGCTGAAAGTATGCTAGATGTGTACAAAAGCCAGATATCTGCCATGCAGTGGGAGCGGTAAACTGATACTAATCCTACTATGGAGATAGAACACTTAATTGCAGTAATAACAATATCTTCAAAGATGATAAGGCTTTAGAGATAGTCATCTCTAAGTCTTATCTTCAAGAAATTAAGACTTTTAGATGGAGATCTAAAAGGTCTTAACTGGGAATACCTTAGGAGATAGAGATCTCCAGGGATAAGGGTATTCTAATAAGGATAATAGAAATTACATGCTGGTTATAATAATATTTCTTTGAGTTGTAGTATCAAGGATACTATGACTAACAAGATTGAGTATTAGTTGCATTAGATGCAACATTCGCATTAGATGCGAGCACTGTTACTGGGGATACACAAGTGCCGTAAAAGGACTTGGCGTAGTCTCGCGGGAAAAGAGTGACTGATCAGCTTACCTAGCTATTTTCAGAATAGCCTATGATTGTCACATGAGTGTGGGTTTAAATGATTAGCCCATTAATGGCTCTTTGGGATAGTGGGAGATTGTTGGACATGCGAGCCCACGGCAAGCCATTATGCAATAAATGTTATTGCACGTATCATTTCCCGATCTGAAATGAAGAATAAATAATTTGCATAATAGGTCCCTCTGTACAATTAGGGTTATGTACCATGGCCATCTTAATGATCATACAGCTGTTGATTCATTAAATGAATCATAGAGGCTAGTGCTTGGATGAATATCTAATGGGTTAGATAGAGGACTCATCAAGCACCGTCAAATGATTATTAAGAGATGATCTCCAGCCTGAGTAGGAGATGGCAATCCTTTCTCACATAGGCTGATATCTGACCGACTTCTCGATGCAGGTCCTCTGCATGGGAATAGTGATTCGGAGGTGTCAGATTAGTTAAGTCAACGGGTTGACTTAGCGAGATCGAGATAACCTAAGTCCTATGTTGAACACTGTCACAGCATAGGCACACATCCTCTGACTAGAGACAGATGTGTTACTATATGTCTGAGTATGTACATTTGGCAGGCCATTAGGTTGATGACCTAATCAAGGTCTATACACCGGCGAGCTGGTGTGCATATAAGGGCATATGAGTAATACGATCTCTCAAAGGGATCATACAGGTTCACTTGTGAACCGGAAGACATGAGCTCACTCATGAGGTATTGGGACCGACCAAATTCCATGCATGGTCGTCGTGCTTTGGAAGCATGACAAGAATTCGAAGGTATGATATATGCTTTGGGAAAGCGTATGATCGATACCAAATCCCAATGACCAAGATTGAGAAACTTGGTGATCGAACCCTGAAGAAGACAGTATAAAATAGATCTTCATCTTCAGGTTGATCATTGGTCTTCCAGTATGCAGGATGTGCAAGTATTGGGAATACCTGAGGGTGATGTGATCATAAACGATTGTATAACCATGACGCTTCCAGTCCGAGGGAGTGATGAAACAGGTCTGGATTTTAGTGTCTCCTCTCAGTAGAGAAGTAACTTGATCTTAGTCCAAATGTTGGACATTGATCTGAATGTGATTCAGATGCAATGAGAAGATTAAGTATACGGACTTGATTTAATCAAGCATCTATGAGAGGTCCGTTAGATCTGGATTTGAGATGAGATCTCAACATCCAAGTCACTATATATGGAACAATACAATCGCCCTGTCCTTATCTCCAAGTATCTGCGGAGAAGGCACATTATTCTTGAAGGAGTTCAAGAATAATTCCTGTGATGAATTTAGCATCCAAGCAAGAAGGTATTGATGACTAAATGAGATTTAATTATCAAGAACAATATGAATACGATTCATGTTGAGAGAATGATTGTCCAAGATAATTAAATGGGATTTAATTATCAAGGATAAGCAGACCGTGGATAGTGATATCCAGAATATCTGCGTATATTATAAATGAGATATCAAGAGAGTGAAATATTGTAAATAACATTTGTTAATTATTAATGTGGATTGGATCCACATTAGTTAATTAATTGGAAACGTAATTTACAAATTAGTTTGGGATGTGAATATGATTCACATATTTTTCAATGGCATGATTGAAATATTCACAAATTTATTTGGTATTAATTTGGTGGATATTATTGCAACAATAATTATTGCAAATAATTAAGAAATAATAATATAAATAAAAGGAGACAAAATCTCCTATAATCACAGGTGGCGTCACCTATTACTTAGTCATAGGTGACGCCTCATTGATTTTAGGAGGGGTTGTTGTCTCCTCTTATTTGTTGACTTATTATCTCTTGATAAATTAATTTATGTTAATTAAATTTTGTTGATAATAATTCAACACATATTTAATTTAATATAAATTAATGTTGTTGGTTTTTAACCAACAACAATCATAGCCGTTGGATGGCTCTTGGATTACAATGACCGTTGGATCCATGAGAGCCTTGGATTGAGATCCATTGGATCCCAAACTAATATATAAAGAGGGTAGCCTTAGCCCTTGAGGGCAGACCAAGTAGACGCCTACTCTACTTCTCTCTCTCTCCCTCTCATTCTCGTGCTCTCTCTCTCTCTCTCCAAAGGGTGGCCGACCACCATTGTTGAGAAAGGAGAGAAGTTTTCGCCTTCGCATTCGACGACTCGAGGATCTCCTTCTTCTTCGTGGCTACTTGCTATAGAGGAAGACGACGGATTTCGCTTGACGAAATCAGGGGATCTATTGCTTGGATCTTCATCGAGGATTGCTGGAGGGACGCGACTCATCATCGTACCCGCAAGTGCGTTCTTCGTGGATCGGACTTGTGACAGGAGGATCTCTTGTTTGGGATCTCGCGATCACAACCACGTTTCAAAGGTATTCCTTATACTTTGTGGTTTGATGAAATGATCCGAGAAGTGTTCTCGTGATCATGTGGTTTCATCGTTTGATTTAAATTTTTTAAATTCCGATGCACCTTGCGACTACTACGACTAGTCGCCCCGATCGTATCCGATACGATCATCACACTTCCGTGATGCACTTGAGGATTCTCAATATCCTTCAGTAATTACCCTATCGACCCTATAAATTACCCCAAGAACCCTCACGAGCTTCAAACAGAGTAACCACAAGGTTCATATGGTAAGAGTTGGCAAGTTTACGGGGTCGAGAGGAGAATTATGTTGTTTCAAAGGTCGTGGGGGCAATTGGCAATGTTTAAAGGATATGTCTGGTAAAAATCCCTTAAATAAATAGAAGTATTAATTGTATAGGTATATTTACAAGTATTATACCTATGTATTGTATACAAGTATTTTAATTGTATGTTTTAGTGATGTTTTTATTCTAGTTTTAATATACATATATATTATAAATAATATTTACAAAATTATAAAAAATATAAAATTATAAAAAATGAATAATAAATAAAATGAATATTTTAATCACTATAAGTATACAAGAGGGGACTAAAACTCAACTTTCAAACCGTAACTCCGAAAAATATGAAACCACCTCCATAAAATAGATTATTAAAAATTATATACAATTAAAGGTGATTTTGATACATTTCAAGTTTTTATTTGAGAGATACATGTCTGGGAAGTTGGGATTTTGGAATCTTATTCAGATCACAACTTTTTAACTGCACATTATTTTTGTGTGAAATCAATTTTGTATTTTTCTATATTTAATTATATACAACTTTCATGCACAAGGTTTCTTTATTTGAGGTATAAAAAGTGGAACTTAAAACATGTCCCAAAATAAATAAAGAATGAATTAAATAAAAGTGATTTTTATTGTATTTTGGACCCTTATCTCCCCCTACTTCATTCCTTATCGATCTAGTCATCGAGATGCCAAGGTCTCAGGGTTTCGGGTCATAAAATATTTGCAATATTTTATTCTTTTTATTTTCTTTTCTTTATTCTATATATTTGGCATTAAAAACAGTATTTTGTACACTATTTACGCAAATATGCATGAATGCTAAAATGCATGAATTAACAGTATTTACACTCACTTACTAGAGTTTTAAAGACCAAAATGATAAAATAAAGATGATGAAACATGGATTCATCACCCCCCTATACTTACCTTTAATAGTCCCTAGCAAACACTTATGCAATAAGTGCAGAAAAAGAAAACAAAGAAAAGAAAAAGAATAACTTGGATTTAGTTTAATTATCAAACTTGTCTTCATAAAATCAAAGATTGGAGCTTAAGTCAGACCTTTGGAATTTTAGTGAGGGTGGAATCTTAATGAGAATCGGATTTGAAATCCAACAGTCTTCGAGAATCCCAAAACTCTGCTCAAGTCTCCTCAATAGCCGGGTCATAAATATTTCAACTCATACGCAAACCCTTACAACTATAACGCCGACTCGTACATTGTAAGTGATTGTGGCTCTCCCCAACTAAAACAACAAAGAGACTGACTTCTCCAGTATGACAACCCAATGATTCCCCAATCTAATAACTCCTTCCTCGAGGAGCGGGGTATTCCCTTCTAAGTCAAGTGGCAACCAGCTCAAGAGGAGGGGGTGAAGAGAAGAATGGGCGGTAGCCAGTGTAGCTACCTATCCTAGGATGCAAGACCAGTGCTGTAAAGTCATCCAGTTGTAGGCTCACATGATTTGACTTTGAAGCTTAAGCTTACTTATTGGCTATACAAATATATACACTCTGGCATGCATTTTATTTTGTACAGGCCTGTCCACTTTTTTGGAGTTTTTTTCTTTTTTTGAAATACTATTCACAACAATATATATATAAGGAGCTTTTTCTCTTAAGCCAGTAGACTATCCCTCTTTTGAAGCTTTATTGCAACCCACACTCTCCTGTCTTTAGAATTCATCATCACTGGACGGGTTGGGGTGCACATCCCTCCCTAGAGTAGGACAAGTGTTTCCACTTGTGTGTGTCTCATACCAGTAAATCCAATCCCCTCACCACTCCAACTGAGTTGAGCCATGTGAAAGGTGCAAGTGTCCAAGTTAGGTCATTATCAACAAGAGTTGTGCATGTGCTCCGAAATACTCTACTTAGGTAGTCAAGAATCCATTGAACCAAGTCTTGGGATCCTCAAAGAATTAAGTCAACTAGACCTGAAGTACCTCAATTCCAGTTCCTACAAGGTTCCTGTTATTAGGTAGATTTTAAGGTCCAACCAAGCTCTAACCTCTGGATTTTACTTAGACTTGTTCAACTATCAAACTCAATCCGAAAAATGCTCATGCCATACAAATACTATGCAGAATGTAGAAAATATTTTTTTGATGCAATTTTCAAAGATTTTGAACTTTTATGGAATTTTGAAAAGATGATGCATATGCATTTTTGGGTTTTTTTCAAAAAGATTTTTCAAAAAGATTTTTCAAATGTTTTTTGGTATTTTTTTAATTTTAATGTTTTTGGGATTTTTGAAAACAAAAAATTTTAGGATAAAAACTAGGCACAAAATATTTACACAGGGATGCATCTTATATTTACAAGAAGTAGATTTTAAGAATTACAAGGATAAGTGGTAAATTTTATAGGTATATATATATATAATCAATTTTGATGTGATGTATATATTCCTCAAACTTATTTGAAAAGATTCTTCAAACAATTTTTGAAAACTATAGTCCAGATTAATTTTTTTATAAACATGTACACACATTTGAAATTCATTTTGCAAATGGTTTCCAAATAATATATATATATATATATATATATATAGATAGGTAGATAGATTTTTTAAACATTTTGGCAACCATTTTCAAACCATTTGTAAATTGTTTTTCAAACATTTTATTTCACACAAAGAAACTAAAATTTTCAAACCAAATATTTTTACAAAGGTTAAAAATATTGAACAAAATGTTTTCCAACTAGTTTTCAAAATATTTTTCAAAGAGATTTTCAAACTATTTTTCAAACATTTTGCAAAAAAATATCTTCGTCTAATTTATTAATCAGTAAAAAGAATTTGAGGAATAATAACATCTTTTTATTAAGTGATTAGATGAATTTAATTGTATAATTAGCCATAATTATTAAGAAAATACGAAAGTACGAGTTATGACTAAAGTATATACCTAGTATAGCTTGAGCTATGTCCTCATAGATCAGAGAGAAAAAGAGAAGACTTAACATGTATTGAGTATAGAAAAGTCTAAAGAATAAAGAACGAATGAAATGAACAAATGAATGAGAAGTTGATCGTCCCCCTATACTTAGGATCAAATAATCCTAAGTATAGCAGACTGTACACAAAGCAGGGAGGGTCAAGGGTGGGAATGAACAGATCATACTCAGATTGTCTCCCCCTATACTTAGGGTAAAATATCCCTAAGTATAGACAAGAAGAGGAGATAATGGAGAGGATCAAAGAATAGAAGACTCAGGGTGCACACCACACTATACTTAGGACAAAGTACGTCCTAAGTATAGAAGACTAACAAAAAGGGGCGACACCTTTTTGATAGAAAAAGGTAATAGAAAAGGAAAAGAAGAAAAGAAGAAAAAGAAGAAAAGAGATCTGAAGATGGTAGGAAAGATGAGGATGTACACATGATCAAGAAGGTAGAAAGCAAACCTTCATGCGGGACCACTGAGGGATGGATATGGTATGGTGCAGGTCGACATCGGGGTCCACAGTGGATGGAAGCCGATCAGGGTCGATAGGGTATATATCCTCGATAGTCCTAGAGTGAAGAGGCATAGAAGTGTCAGTGAAAGAAGTACGGCTAGGTCCGGCCTTGGGAGTCTCGCTGATATCATAGTGGAATGGGATGAACTCATCATCATCGGAAGTAGTGTAGTCAGTGTCATCATGCTAGGTATCATCGAGGTCAAAACCAAAAGGAACAAACTCATCAGTGGAAGTAGTCGAACTATGTTCGTCCTCTACAATCTCAACCGGATCATCTTTCTCATTAAAATGCCTGAATTCCCGAATAAAAGCAATCAAATCAAATTCGACCTTGGTCTCATCTGAATATAAATGAACATGAGCGGAACCATCCGTGAAGGTAGTCGAGTCATGTTCGTCCTGTCTAATCTCCAAATCTGCCCTCCGCTCAATGGTATGGATCGTATAAATCTCGCGGATGTCATCAACAAATCACCAAGTCCCAGAAGGAAGCACTCCGAGGTCCATGCTTTCCGAGTCTTCCTCCATAGGGAGAAATTCTCGGGTCTCAGTGGAATCCAATAGGCAGCAAAATTCTCTAATGGTCTCATCAAGGCCATGGTCCTCGAGGTCTGCCAAGATAGGTGTGGTTGCATCAAGTGTAGGTCTCTGGTCAACTATGGGTGCGGTGATCAACACTTCGCTCTCATCAACAGGATGGAAGTGAATCTCTCCAGATCCGTAATCAATAATGACCCTCGCAGAGGCGAGGAATGGTCGTCCCAAGATGATTGGAGAATGCTCCCCTGTGGAGGTCTCCATGGGCAATACGACAAAATCAACATGGTAGCTCGTGCCCTGAATTGATATGACGGCTTTTTCATGGATACCCTTCGGCCTCTTTATTGATCAATAAACAAACTCAACGATCATCCTGATTTTCTTGAGAGGCCCTAAGTGAAGAGACTATACCAGCGAGAAGGGTATAATGCTAATCGAAGCATCGCCGTCCAGGAGAGTAGGATCACATGTGAAGTCAGAGATGGTGCAGATAATGAAAGGTGTGGTAGTGTTCTTTTTCTGAGGAATGGGAGGGTGTGTGATGGCGTGGGCAGTGGCCATGGTCAAGATATGACGCTCAAATCTGCTCCTTCGCTATCTCTTCTTGGGAAGAGGAGCAGATAAACCGGTCATGGCCTGCTGAAGTGGGGCACGGATGATCTCATGTATGGTGGCCACCACTTTGGGTTCAGTCCATAATTTTTTGAATTTTTGGATCTCCTCCATACAAGGGAGGAAGTCAGAATCAACATCTACACAAGGCATGCCAGGAGCAATCTGTACAGTGGCATACTCGGGGTCAAAGGTGAGATAGGGCGTGAATGGTTGTGTGGTCAAGAGATATGGCAAGTGGGTGCTCTCCTCACAGTCTAACTCATCCAAAGGTCTCCCGTATTCATTTTGTATTTTAAAAATTTTCTACTTTTTTATATTTTTGGTGATTGCAAGCTCTCATGGAAATCCTCAAATGCACCCATATCATCAAATGGTGGAGAATCTTGGTCGCTCTTATTCATACTAGTGAGGTTGTCAATCCTCTATCTCATATGATCCATCATTTGAGTCAAGTGCTCAAGGCTGGACTTCATGAAAGATGACTGCAACAGATCAGTCTCGGGTGGACGTGAAGGTAGTGGTGGGTAAAAATCCGAGGTCTGAATCTGTGGCTGAGGTGGATATGTACAAAAATAAGAAAAAATAGGAGGAGGATCCTCTTGATAAAAGGGAGGTGAACCGGCTGGAGTGAGCGAGGGATCCGCAAAGTCCGGATAAAAATCACTCATGGGGTCCATCTCGAAAACAAAAGGAAAATGATTCGGGAGAGCACGAAGGTCAAGTCAAAAGAGTGAAGAAAAAGGCGCAAATGCGCGGAGGTGATCTAGGATACACCGAAGCAATCACAAACAAACTCACACAAGATAAACCCACAATTCACCTACTCAACTCAGTGAAAATCGCAAATGCGGTCTTTTTATCTTGTATGTTTTAGAGTTAGGTGAGAAGTCCAAAAGTTTTGCAAACACATAGGAGTCTTGAATAGGATTTGGGTGCTAGTCCTTAGTGTGTGCGCGAGCAAGTAAAAGCGAAGACAATGAGGGGATTACTCGCCCCAAGACAATTTTTCTCTTTTTGATATTTTATAGGGTCAAGTAATAGTAGCAGTCCCAATTTTATTTGTTATCACTTTTTTTGAATTTTTAGTGAGAATGCATGATCCTAACGCGGAATCAATTCTTTTAAGCACCTAGGTGATCAAATCAGAGGGAGAGATAGAAAAGCAATGCATGTTGCAAATCGATGATGGATGCTAACGCGTAAATGCTCACCTTGCCTCCAACACTCTACATGGAAGGATGCTTAGAAGAATTGAAACCTAATCTATTTGCATATACAAGCCGGTGAAATCGCCCTAGGATGAGAAGTTGCTATTAGCGTGAAGCACGATTTTCAAAATTTGACTAAGTCCAAATGTCACTATAGGCACATGCAAATATGATTAGATGTTTGGACCTACTCTATCGCCAAGCAATTCCTACAACTAAGGGCTCAATCACACAAAAGAAATAAAATAAAATCGAGAAACAAAATAAAAAATGCCAAGAAAACACAAGAAAATCGTGGTCAGCCCCTAAGTGTACAAACACTAGGAATTTGCGCCCGAATGTCTACAGTTCGGAGTACATGCTCTCTCTCTCTCACTTAAAATTACACAAATATATGCTACGAATAAAAATAGAGCTCGGTCTTAAATAATCTCTATGTCTCCTTCGAGCTAGGGTGGCAGGCAGAAGCCAACTTCACGTGGGTACGTAGGCGCCTAGGGTAGAGCGCCTCCCTCGGTCCGCGGTACCTCGCACGAAGTCAACAAAGATAAGCGGTTAGGCATCTCAAACAGATATATCAAAAATAAAGAAAATAAGTGAAGCAAAATATAGACAACTAATCACAATTAACAAATAATCCCAATCTATGCGCTGTTGCTCCCCGACAACGGCACCATTTGATGAACATGATTTTTCACGGGTCCAAAGTACGTCTCACACAAAGCAGAGACACAGTCGTTGTGGCGACTTGCAAGAAACCCTGATTCAGACAACAATTAACCCACAACAAAGATCAAACAATGAAAAGCGGTACCGAATTAAAATTTATTATAACTCTACAAAAGATGTGTATAGTGCAAGTAGTGTAGAGGTCGAACAAAGGGAACAAGTAGGTAGATCGGGGAAAAATGTCCAAAAGGGAGTGTGATGATTTATTTATAAATGCTATTATTGTGGGTTTTTAATTTTATATTTTTTTTATATAATTTTGATTTATATTTTTATATTTTGATTTTTAATTTCTGATTTTGTGTTTCTTTTTATATTTTATATTTTTTATATTTTCTTTTTCTATAAAATAAGATATATATACTATAATGGAAAGAGAGATAATAAATTTATAAAACTAGAAAAAATAAGCAAAATTCAGGAAATAATTTTTTTTGTGCTTTTTATAATTTTATAATGTTTTTGTGATTTTTATATATTTTTGCTAATTTTTTTGTATTTTTTAAATCTAAAATACTCAAAACTGGGAATAAAACATTTATTTTAAATTAAAATGGACAAATAAAATACAAAACAGAGATAAAAATTCTCCAAATTAATTTTTAAATAAATATAATAAAATAAGGAAAATTCAAAAATAGAAATTAGTTTTTTAGGATTTTTAGGAATTTTTAATACTTTTATGAAGTTTTTAGAGTTTTTTTAACTTTTATGAGTTTTCTTTTATATTTTTTTAGTGATTTTTGGTTTGAATATAGAACACACGAAAATACACAAAATATGATTTTTTTTGGAATTTTTCAAAAACATTTTATAATTTTTATGTAATTTTTTAATTCAAACATAGATTGAAATACATGTTTTTGAATTTTTATAAATACTAAAATGATGCAAAAATGCAAATAACATAGAAGTGCAATGAAACAGGTAGCCAGCGTAATTTTTTGGGATTTTTTTGGAATTTATAGATGCATGAAATAGATACAAACAGTAAAGAGAAAATTCACCCCTAGTAGGGGTATATTTGTAATTAAGCAAAAGTCCAAGGGTTCGAATGCAATTTTCCCGAAATATATAAGGCAATAAAATATTTATGGACTAAATACAAATAACCAAAAATCTAGGGCTATTTCTACAAAAATGCAGGGCCACACGTGACTATCACGTGCCCTGATAGGGGCCTACTAGTAATTACCAAAAATCTAGGGGCTGAAATGTAAATTTTCCAAAAAGTTTATAACTATATTAAAATATTTATGGATTAAAACAAAATACGCATACCCATAGGGGGTCCTTTGCAAAATGGCCATGCTCCTCACGTGCGCGAGTCACGTGAGGTGACGTGGCCAAGGACATGTTAGCAATAATACAAAATTCGAGGGGCTTTTTGTAAATATTACAGGAATTATAAAAGCATATGAAAGATTTAATATACTATTTAAATAATACATAAATATCTGGGGGTGATTATGCAAAATACCCAAACTAGGCGCATCCCACGGCAGCCAACTATTGACTTGACACGTGGTAGCACGATAGGGCCCGACTACGGTTCGTGATGAATGGCTGAGATCAAATGGCCCAAAACGATCGAACGGTGGATGTGTGGGTTAATCCAACGGCAACTGTTCCTCTGGAAGATCGGGGAAGATACGACGGCGGCGGATGGATCTGGATGAACGCTCGAAGAACTCGAGCTTGGCGAGTTTGAATCCACCGAAGCTCGAGCCTCCGTGCACCTGGATCTCCTCCGACAGAGTCTCTATGCTCCTGCAGCAATGGTGAAGCTCCCATGTGCCTTAAATGGGACCGAAGGCCAACGAATGGCCTCAGGCGCTCGCGGACGCTCTGGCGAACCTGGGGAAGCTGTATCCGAGACTCAGATGCCTCCTTCAGGACCTGCAAAGGAGATAAAATGCAACAACACAAAACGGCAGAAGTCCTAGTTCTTATTGGCGAAGAGATGGCGGACTTGGAGTTGATGAAGGTCGCCGGAGCTCAAGAGCTCCGGCGAGGTGTTCGAGAGCGGGATCTACACTAATGATTCGATTAGATAACAAGATAAATGTACGAAATTGAAGCTAGAACTACGCTAACTAATCAACAGAAAAATGAACAAAAAGAGACCTCAACTCGGCCGGGGCTGAGGAGATAAAACCTTACAGCGGCACGCCGTAGATGGGGATGGAATCCACCCTTCACCTAGCCAAACTCTGTCGCAACAGGGCTGGAGAGTAGCTGTCACCTTCCTCTATTTAGGGCGCTAGGAGGGAGAAGTTAGGCAAGGTCAAAAGGGGTTCGAAGTAGGAAGTGGAGCTCGGATGGTCTTTTGAATGAGTGGTCGAGGTGCTCTAAAGAACGAGGGAAAGCATGTGTTGCAGCAATCCAATCCCCAAGATAAACATTGGGCGTGTAAGCTCAATGGATGGGGAGAAAAAGTCATGCAAGACGCATCATGAAAGGATGCAAGATGCGCCCTCCAAAAATCGACGAAATCAAGGCGAAATGTCAGTTCTAACATTAACATGACAGGGTCAGAGAGTTGACCCGCGGTCAACTCTCCAATCCTCCTGGTTGGTCCACGTGGACCAACCATGAAAGTTCCTGAAAAAAATTTGTAAATTCATTTAAAAATATCGCCAATTTATTAATTTTTGGTTATTAAATAAAAATATTTGTTATTTTTTAAAATTATTTTATTGTGATTTTTATTTATCTTTTAGATGTATAAAATTATAAGTTACCTTTTATGAGCTATATAGGTTTATTTATCTATATATTTTAATTTTATTTTAATTTTGTATATTTCATTTTAATAATTGTTTTTATTATTTTATAAATTTATAACTTATTTTTACAAATTTAAATATATTTTTATTTTATTTTTCTGATGTATTTTATACAATTAAATAAATAAAAGTATTAATTGTATACTTATATTTACAAGTATTACACTTATGTATTGTATACATGTATTTTATTTTTTTGTTTTAGTGATGTTTTTATTCCAGTTTTAATTTACATATATATATATTATTTACAAAATATAAAAATAATGAATAATAAAAAATGAATATTTTAATCAGTATAAGTATACAAGAGGGGTCCAAAACTCAACTTTAAAACCGTAACTCCGAAAAATATGAAACTACCACCATAAAATAGCTTATTAAAAATTATATGCAATTAAAGTGATTTTGATACATTTCAAGTTTTTATTTGAGAGATATAGGTCTAGGAAGTTAGGATTCTAGAATCTTATACAGATCATAATTTCTTAACTGTATATTATTTTTGTGTGAACTCAATTTTGTATTTTTCTATATTTAATTATCTACAACTTTCATGTACACATTTCTTTATTTGCGGTATAAAAATTTTAACTAAAAATAGGTCCCAAAATGAATAAAGAATGAGTTTGTAGGGAGATTTTCAATGGCAATTCAAACCCAATCAGGCCCCACCCCGATCTCCCCCGCAACCGACCCATCGCCCCCGTTCTCCACCATTCCGACCCATCGCCCCACGCCAGCGCTCCCCGACCTCCCCCTTCCCAGCGCCCGCACCCCCGACCTATAGCGCCCCCCACATCCACACACCCCGCCCCGCCCCAACGCCCCCACCCACCCTGCCCCAGCGCCCTCGACCCTCCCCTAGTGCCCTGACCTCGACTTGCCCCGCCCCAACGCCCCTGCCCCAGCCCCTTGACATCTCTCGTCCCGACCCGCCCGACCTAGTTCCAGCCGCACTAGCCAGCCCTGACCCACTACAGCCCCAGCCCCAGCCTTAACGGTGCCCCCAGCCCTGACCCCAGCCCCTGCTACAATAGTGCTCCTAGCCCCAGACCCATCGCCCCGATCCCAGCCCCAACCCTGATCCCCACACGCCCTGACAATGCCCTAATCCCTACCAACAATCCAACGTTCCGCAGCAGCACCCCCTACCAGCGTTGCAGCCCCCTACAATCATCACAGCCAGCTCTCAGCATTCACTCTTACGTTTGGCCCTTAGGTCTTTCTCCCAGCATACTCGTCCCTTCTCCGACCTCACCGTCTTCGGAGATGTCTCATCCACCCTTTGGGACGGTCTCTGCTTTGCCTGACTTGGTAGAAGGAAATATTCCTTGTTTACCTTGTGATCAAACATCTCCTACTCATAATGGCTTATCGGAGTCTTTCTCTACAGAGATTTCATGTGCATCCCATCGTCTTGGTGGAGTGATATGTCCTTTTGGGAACTTCCATTGTTGTCCGGATGGAAGGGAAGGAAGCAAAGGGATTACGCGTTTAGTCTCTCATATTAAGAGGGTGCATCTTTACAGTGATGATTGTGCATCTGTTTTGTTGGACGCAATCACAGTTGATCTTTATCTATTTCTTGCTGTAGAAGGGACTTTGAGGGTCCTGGATCAATGATTCTACAAAAGGTGCATGAAGATACAAGCTATGTATCGTGCCTCCCATCATGACGATGGTCTTGTTCGTGCCACAAATGATGCAGGGGTGGTCCAAGGACACATTATCGGCATCCTGAAACCCATCCTACATGTTGCACATGTTGTACATGTTGTCAATGATGGGGTGATTATTGATTCTACGCTCCTTGATTATATCTTCAAGCATCCGGTCACCACCGTTAATAGCATTCCTCCATGTTGTCATCTCGCTTTCTCTCATGCTTTGAAAGCAACTCTACATCAAGTTATCGCTAGACCATGGTCCTTACAAGCTTGGGTGAGATTGCTACTTCTTCCTCGTTGCACCCTATAGGTTTTCAGACCCATGAAAAGGAGGGATAAAAGATATGGTATTAGAAGGTCCTTGAAACAACAACTTATTTTGAGGTCACTCACTAAGTGGGGCAGTACAGATGGCTTCACCAATTGGGTGGGTGATTTTTGGAAGGGGATGTTTCAGGAATTTCATATCTTAGTCCGAATAAATCTTTGGAGGAGAATAAGTATCAAATCTCTAACATCAGAAAATCTCTTCGCAAAGTGTCAGATGGACACTTTACCGCAACCATAAAGGTTTTATGCTCTTCAGGAGTGGCGCCTCTTAGTGAAGACACCTTGAAGGCCTTAGAGGCCAAACATCCTTATAAGCCGCCTCCTGCCATACCAAATTTCTTGATTTTAGAGACTCCTCTTACAGTTGATGCAGATGCTATTTTGCGAGCTATCAAATCCTTTCCTAAAGGGACATCTTGTGGAAGAGCTGGCATGAGAGCCCAACATATTTTAGATGCTCTCTTTGGGGAGGGATTAGCAGTTGCTAAGGATCTCTTACATGCTATTTCATTGGTAGTTAATTTGTGGCTTTGTGGGATGTGTCCCTTGAGTCTGGATGAGTTTGTAGCCTCTGCATCTCTTACTCCACAGCTCAAATCGGACAACGACATACGTCCTATTGCTGTAGGCACTATCTCTATGATAGGGGCCGGCAAGGCGACGTCTAAATATCTCAATGACTTTCAATTTTGAGTTGGTGTATCTGGAGGAGCGGAATCCATCTTAGACAACACCAATCATCTTTTGAGCAAACTTCACGTGGACGGGTCTCCCTCTATGCTTACGGTGGATTTCTCTAATGCTTTCAACTTGATAGATAGATCTCTGATGCTTAGTGAAGTGAGAAGGAGATGCCCCTCTATTTCTTCATGGGTGGAATTTATTTATGCTCAAGCCGCCAGATTATATATCGGAGACAATTATTTGCGGTCATCAAGAAGAGTGCTGCAAGGTAACCCTTTAGGCCCCCTTCTATTTTCTCTGGCATTGCACCCACTTATTCATGAGATCAGAGACAATTGAAAACTCCTACTCCATGCTTGGTATCTTGATGATGGGACAATCATTGGGGACACTTTAGAGGTGGCCAAGGCACTTGACATTATTCAATGCAGGAGTCTAGAGATGGGGCTTATTATAAATATAAAAAAATAGTGCTTTTCTGGCCTTCATGTTATGGTCAGAAGATCCGTAAAGGGTTGTTTCCCTTGGATATTGGGAGGTCGGTGCTAGGTGTGAAGTTGCTTGGAGGAGCTGTGAGTGGGGATAAAGACTTTATTAAAATTTGAGATTGATGAGGGCTACCAAGGCTGTTGACTTAATGCATTTACTTCATCAGTTGGATGATCCACAAAGTGAGCTACTTCTATGACGATCTTGTATGGGTACTGCCAAGCTTATGTTCGGCTTACGGACATGCCAACCCGCATACATGGAATGAGTCGCTACTTGGTTCAACAAAGGGTTATGCGGAGCTATTGAGGATATTATGGTTTGTGGAGGTCCTTTCATTGGTGACCTTCAATGGAGAGTGGCGTCGCTACCCATCAGACTCAGTGGTTTAGGTGTTTACTTGGCTATTGAGGCTTCTTCATATGCTTTTGTGGCCTCTAGAGCTCAATCGTGGATGCTCCAAGACCACATGATACGAGACAACATGCTACATGGTATGGATTCTGATTTTCTTAATGCTTTGGAAGGCCTACATTGCACTCCCGTCTCTTGATCTTACATATTTTGCTAGTAAGGATACCGTCCCCCGTAAATCCTAGAATGCTTTGGCGAGTTCTTTTTTTAGCTAAATCGTAAAAGAAATGGAAGCTGATTTGACATGACTGATAGACAAAAAGCAATTCTCCGATGTTTACAAGCTGAACATGCCCAAGATTTTATTCTTGCCATTCCCATTGAGGGGCTTGGATTGCATATGTCACCTATTGAATATCGTAGTATTCTCAAGTACTGCCTCATGATCCTTCTATTCCCACCAGATGAGGCTTGTCCTGTATGCCACAAATCCTACTTCGATGTTTTTGGGGAGCATGCCATTCATTGTCGCGAACTTCCAGGTTTTAAATACAGACATGATCTTGTAAGGGATGTTCTTTTTGATGTACTCAGACATGCGGGGGTTGCTTCAAAAAAAGAAGCACTAATGAATTTTTTAACTGATCCACAAAAGGGGAGATCGACACTTAGACCGACAAATGTTTTAATATTTAGATGGGTTGGAGGAAAACATGCATGTGTTGAATTGACTGGAGTTTCTCCATTGGTGGGTCCGATAAAGAGTGATTTTGTTGCGGGATACGCTACACAAAAAGCTGCCTCAGCTAAAGTGGCTAAGCATGAGAAGGCATGCATTGACAATCAACATGTATTCATCCCCTTTGGTTTTGATACATTTGGGTTCTTGGCAAGCGAAGCAGTGGAGTTCCTTAAGAGGATTCAAAAAATCATGCATAGCAATGTTATGGTTCCTAAGTCTATGAAATGTTGTATTTCGAAGGATTGGATTTGCCATTCAAAAGGGATTGGCGGCGCAACTTGTTGCCTGTCTCCCGTCAATTTCAATGTAATATCGTTTTTCTGAACAAAATATGAGCATATATTAAATAAAAGGGATTTTTATTGTATTTTGGACCCTTATCCCCCCCTACTTCATTCCTTGTCGACCTAGTCATCAAGATGCATAGGTCTTGGGGTTTCGGGTCATAGAATATTTACAGTATTTTAATCTTTTTATTTTCTTTTCTTTATTCTATAATTTTGGCATTAAAAATAGTGTTTTTTACACTATTTACACAAATATGCACGAATGCTAAAATGCATGAATTAACAGTATTTACACGCATTTACTAGGGTTTTTATGGCCAAAATGACAGAATAACGATGATGAAACGTAGATTCATCACATGCCCTAACAGGATGCCCTCTTTTACCATGAAATGGCTTTTCTCTCAAGACAGCACTAGATTTATTTCCCTACACTTCTCGAGTACTCTATCTAGGTGTGCTAGGAAATCATCGAATGAATCACCATGGACAGAGAAGTCATCCATGAAGACTTCCAGGAAATCTCCAACCATTTTGGCAAAGACTACAATCATGCACCGCTGAAAGGTGTCAGGGGTCATTATCCTCAAGGTAAATATGGTGTGAAAGAGGGTTGGGTTAATACCTGGAAGATCTGACAATATCCAAACTATAGCCTTGCGAATTTTCTTTAAAACTTTTAGTAGGTGGATGTCCTACTCTTTGGTAAGATGTGAACTTATGATGATCAGAAACTGTCCCTTATTTCTTGCAAGGAAGACATACTTAAGAGTATGGGGCAATGGTTTGAGCTTGGGTAAGTCTGTATGATTCACAATTTCTTGCTCTATCATTGCTGATTTTGGTTGTGATGTGGATGGTTTCTGTGTAACATTATCGGCCATCGGCTTAATTGTTTTGGGGATTAGATCCCTAAAGATACAATGTGGTTTGGCAAAGGCTGCGTTTGATCTGTTTACTACACTCCGGGATTGTCTAGAAAGAGAATGGACTGACAGGTCAAGAGGGGCCTCTAAGTCTCTAGGAGTGTAGGCAGATGCATGCATGAGCTATCAAATCAATTCATCAACAATGTCCCATCTAGATGAGAGTGTTTCTATCATTGCGGTTGGGTTCTATCTCCATGGCTCAACTGTTTCTTCTGTATTTCTGGCTCAAGTTCTGAATTTTCGGACTCGATGCTAGATTCTTTGTTATGTCTTTAAAACCTAGTTTGCTTCATTTTAAGTTCAACTTCTCCAAATTGGATTCTCCCAGACGTATAATCGAATACAGCTCCTACAGTTCTAAGGAAGGGTCGCCTCAGTATCATTTCTAAATTCTAGCGACATCCATGCCAAGTACTATGAAATCTACTGTGTAATTTTGTCCCTTTTTGTTGATGGCAACATTTCTAATCTCCCCTTATTTTTGTTAGTTGGTGAATCTCTAAATTGAAGTACGACTCTAGATTTCTTAAGAGGACCTAGATTTAGATGCTCATATAGAGTTGTGGGCATGAGATTGATGGAGGAGCCATTGTCTAACAGTGTTTGAGCAAACTTGATTTTGTTGATCTGGCTAGTCACAAAGTGAGAACCCATGTCTCTTTTCTTCCTTGGTAGCTTATTTTTATCAGGAGAGATATGACGATAGAGAGCATGTGCTTCTTTATTCAGGTAGGATTCTTTTTGCTGGTCCTTGTTGGTGTGCATCTCACATTAAGGTATTTCCTAAAAGTAGGGTATCTTTTTATCATCTTGTCCAGGGATAAAGTGACCTTGATGTTTTCTCTGCAGATGCAGGCCTCCTCTTCATCATTTTTTTGGTTTTTTAAGTTTTTCTTCTTTCCTACCGTAAGAGCACGGGGGAAAGGAATGTACTAATTATGATAAAAAACATCACTTTTATTGGATAAGGAATTAAACGTATTTATAGGACTTGGACTGATGGAACCAAAAATAGGGAAATTGTTGGATGACTGTTGTAGATGTCTTGGTGACTCTTCTCCAGATTCAGACTCTCTGAGGTCCTCAATGGTGTAGCAGTCGACGAGTGGTGTGGGTGGGAGTTCTTCTTTCTCTTCCTCTTACCTCTTTTCCTCTTCATCCCCAAATTTGTGGGTATTAGTAGACCCTAGGGCTATGTCACCATGTTCTTTTGCTCGATTAGACATGCTTATGGTCTTTCCGCTCCTAAGAGAAATATGATAAGTGTCGTCATGCGAAAAGATCTCGTATTCATGTAAAGAATATTTAGAGATTAATACCTGATTCTGTCCAAGGATAGATCTCTGATGCTTAGTGAAGTTAGAAGGAGATGCCCCTCTATTTCTTCATGGGTGGAATTTATTTATGCTCAAGCCGCCAGATTATATATCGGAGACAATTATTTGCAGTCATCAACAGGAGTGCAGCAAGGTGACCCTTTAGGCCCCCTTCTTTTTTTTCTTGCATTGCACCCACTTATTCATAAGATCGGAGACAATTGTAAACTCCTACTCCATGTTTGGTATCTTGATGATGGGACAATCATTGGGGACACTTTAAAGGTGGCCAAGGTACTTGACATTATTCAATGCAGGAGTCTAGAGAGGGGGCTTATTCTAAATATAAAAAAATAGAGCTCTTCTGGCCTTCATGTGATGGTCAGAAGATTTGTAAAGGGTTGTTTCCCTTGGATATTGGGAGGTCAGTTCTAGGTGTGAAGTTGCTTGGAGGAGATGTGAGTGGGGATAAAGAATTTATTAAAATTTGAGATTGATGAGGGCTACCAAGGCTGTTGACTTAATGCATTTACTTCCTCAGTTGGATGATCCACAAAGTGAGCTACTTCTATGATGATCTTGTATGGGTACTGCCAAGCTTATGTTCGGCTTACGGACATGCCAACCCCCATACATGGAACGAGTCGCTACTTGGTTCGACAAAGGGTTATGTGGAGCTATTGAGGTTGTGAGGTCCTTTCATTGGTGACCTTCAACAGAGAGTGGCGTCACTACCCATCAGACTCAGTGGTTTAGGTGTTTACTCGGCTATTGAGGCTTCTTCATATGCTTTTTTGGCCTCCAGAGCTCAATCCTGGATGCTCCAAGACCACATGCTACGAGACAATGGGCTACATGGTATGGATTCTGATTTTCGTAATGATTTGGAAGGACTACGTTGCACTCCCATGTCTTGATCTTATATATTTTGCTAGTAAGGATACCGTCCCCCATAAAGCCTAGAATGCTTTGGCGAGTTCCTTTTTTAGCAAAATCATAAAAGAAATGGAAGCTGAGTTGACATGACTGATAGACAAAAAACAATTTTCCGATGTTTACGAGCTGAACATGCCCAAGATTTTCTTCTTGCCATTCCTATTGAGGGGCTTGGAATGCATATGTCACCCATCGAATATCGTAGTACTCTCAAGTACCGCCTCATGATCCCTCTATTCCCACCAGATGAAGCTTGTCCTGTATGCCACAAATCATGCTTCGATGCTTTTGGGGAGCATGTCGTTCATTGTCGCAAACTTCCAGGTTTTAAATACAGACATGATCTTGTCAGGGATGTTCTTTTTTATGTACTCAGACATGCGGGGGTTGCTTCAAAAAAAGAAGCATCAATGAATTTTTTACCTGATCCACAAGAGGGGAGATCGACACTTAGACCGACAAATGTTTTAATATTTGGATGGGTTGGAGGAAAACATGCATGTGTTTATTTGACTGGAGATTCTCTATTTGTGGGTCCGATAAAGAGTGATTTAGTTGCGGGATATGCTGCACAAAATGTTGCCTCAGCTAAAGTGGCTAAGCATGAGAAGGCCTTCATTGACAATTAACATGTATTCATCCCCTTTGGTTTTGATACATTTGGGTTCTTGGCATGTGAAGCAGTGGAGCTCCTTAAGAGGATTCAAAAAATCATGCATAGCAATGTTATGGTTCCTAAGTCTATGAATGTTGTATTTCGAAGGATTGGATTTACCATTCAAAAGGGATTGGTGGCGCAGCTTGCTGCCTGTCTCCCGTCAATTTCTATGTAATATCATTTTTCTGAACAAAATATGAGCATATATTATATAAAGGGGATTTTTATTGTATTTTGGACCCTTATCTCCCCCTACTTCATTCCTTGTCGACCAAGTCATCGAGATGCATAGGTCGCGGGGTTTCGGGTCATAAAATATTTGCAATATTTTAATCTTTTTATTTTCTTTTCTTTATTCTATAATTTTGGCATTAAAAATAGTGTTTTTACACTATTTACACAAATATGCATGAAGTCTAAAATGCGTGAATTAACAGTATTTACATGCATTTACTAGTGTTTTTAAGGCCAAAATGATAGTATAACGA
This sequence comes from Ottelia alismoides, assembly GCA_037367405.1. Classification (NCBI taxonomy): domain Eukaryota; kingdom Viridiplantae; phylum Streptophyta; class Magnoliopsida; order Alismatales; family Hydrocharitaceae; genus Ottelia; species Ottelia alismoides. The sequence goes on along the minus strand of JAZKJV010003385.1, from coordinate 116,566 downwards.
CTATGAAACGTAGATTCATCACGTTCCCTAACAGGATGCCCTCTTTTACCATGAAATGGCTTTTCTCCCAAGAGAGAACTAGATTCATTTCCCTACACTTCTCGAGGACTCTATCTAGGTGTGCTAGGAAATCATCGAATGAATCACCATGGACAGAGAAGTCATCCATGAAGACTTCCCGGAAATCTCCAACCATTTCGGCAAAGACTACAATCATGCACCGCTGAAAGGTGTCGGGGGCATTGCAGAGCCCAAAAGGCATGCACTTTAATGCATAAGTGTCAAAAGGACATGTAAAAGTAGTATTTTCCTGGTCCTCTGGGGCGACGGATACCTGATTTTAGCCCGAGTACCCATATAAGAACCAGAAGTATTCCCTTCATGTTAATCTCTCCAAAATTTGATCAATAAAGTGCAGTGGGAAGTGTTCCTTCTTCGTTGCGGCTTTCAGGCGCTTGTAGTCCACACAGACGTGCCACGACATGGGTACTCATGTCTGATATCCTCTCCCTCCTCGTTGTTGATAATATGAAGTCCTGACATTTTCAGGATGACGTGCAATGGCGACACCCATTTGGAGTCTGAGATGGGATATATGAAACCAACCTTACACTATTTTTCGATCTCAGTCTTAACCACTTCCCATAAATTTAGATTCAACCTAGGTTGGCAATCATGGGAGGGTTTATCATTATCCTCAAGGTAAATATGGTGTGAAAGAGGGTTGGGTTAATACCTGGAAGATATGACAATATCCAGACTATAGCCTTGCGAATTTTCTCTAAAACTTTAAGCAGGTGGATGTCCTGCTCTTCGGTAAGATGTGAACTGATGATGATCGGAAACTGTCCCTTATTTCTTGCAAGGAAGGCATACTTAAGAGTATGGGGCAATGGTTTGAGCTCGGGTAAGTCTGTATTATTCACAATTTCTGGCTCTATCATTGCTGATTCTGGTTGTGATGTGGATGGTTTCTGTGTAACATTATCGGCCATCGGCTTAATTGTTTTGGGGATCAGATCGCTAAAGATACAATGTGGTTTGGCAAAGGCTGCGTTCGATATGTTTACCACACTCCGAGATTGTCTAGAAATATAATGGACTGACTGGTCAAGAGGGGCCTCTAAGTCTCCAGGAGTGTAGGCAGATGCATGCATGAGCTATCAGATCAATTCATCAACAATGTCCCATCTAGATGAGAGTGTTTCTATCATTGTGGTTGGGTTCTGTCTCCATGGCTCAACTGTTGCTTCTGTATTTCTGGCTCAAGTTCTGAATTTTCAGACTCGATGCTAGATTCCGTGTTATGTCTTTAAAACCTAGTTTGCTTCGTTTTAAGTTCAACTTCTCCAAACTGGATTCTCCCAGATGTGTAATCGAATACATCTCCTACAGTCCTAAGGAAGGATCGCCTCAGTATCATTTCTAAATTCTAGCGACATCCATGCCAAGTACTATGAAATGTACTGGGTAATTTTGTCCCTCTATGTTGATGACAACATTTCTAATCTCCCCTTATTTCTGTTAGTTGGTGAATCTCTAAATTGAAGTACGACTCTAGATTTCTTAAGAGGACCAAGATTTAGATGCTCATATAGAGTTGTGGGGATGAGATTGATGGAGGAGCCATTGTCTAACAATGTTTGAGAAAACTTGATTTTGTTGATCTGGCTAGTCACAAAGTGAGAACCCATGTCTCATTTCTTACTTGGTAGCTTATTTTTATCAAGCGAGATGTGGCGATAGAGAGTATGTGCTTCTTTGTTCAGCTAGGATTCTTTTTGCTGGTCCTTGTTGTTGTGCATCTCACCTTAAGGTTTTTTCTAAAAGTAGGGTATCTTTCTATCATCTTGTCCAGGGATAAAGTGACCTTGACGTTTTCTCTGCAGATGCAGGTCATCTCTTCATCATTTTTTTGGTTTTTTAAGTTTTTCTTCTTAACTATCGTAAGAGCACGGGGAAAGGAATAGACTAATTGTGATAAAGAAACATCACTTTTATTGGATAAGGAATTAAACGTATTTATAGGACTCAGACTGATGGAACCAAAAATAGGGAAATTGTTGGACAACTGTTGTGGATGTCTTGGTGACTCTTCTTCAGATTCAGACTCTCCGAGGTCCTCAATGGTGTAGCGATCGACGAGTGGTGTGGGTGGGAGTTCTTCTTTCTCCTCCTCTTGCCACTTTTCCTCTTCTTCCCCAAAATTGTGTGTATTTGTAGACACTAGAGCTATGTCACCATGTTCTTTTGCTAGATCAGACATGGTTATGGTCTTTCCGCTCCTAAGAGAAATATGATAAGTGTCATCATGCGAAAAGATCTCGTATTCATGTAAAGAATATTTAGAGATTAATACCTAATTCTGTCCGAGGATGTTTGGATTAGCCTGGACTTGAGTTGGAATCATGGTTAGGGGTGCAGTCAACTCATCTTTCCATCGAGAGAGTCAATTGATGCCGTCTCTCATATCATGAAGTTTGTCCAACACTCGCTGGAGTTCGGGAGAGATCGAAGAAGAGGAAGACCCCTGGCTCTGTTTTTCCTGAGGTTTTTGATATTGTCTGAATTGGTCGTACTGGTCCTGGCACTGATACTATTGTTATTGAGGTTGCGGGTTCTGATAACTCGAACGGTACTGCTGATGCTATTGCTGTAGCTGCTGAGGTTTGTAGTGTTAGCAATGTAAGCCCGAGGCAAACCACTCCTACAATAAATGTTATTGTAATACCTGATTTACAAATAAAAGTAATTGATTGTTTTTCACTCCCTTTCTGAGATTGAATGAATGAATGCACTATAAGGTCCCTCCGTACAATAAGGATTATGTACCATGGACAACTTTATAATCATACAACTCTTGATTCATTGATTGAATCATAGAGGCTGATGCTTTGATGAATATCTAAGGAGTTAGATTGAGGACTCATCAAGCATCATCAAATGATTATTAAGTGATGATGTCCAGCCTGAGTAGGAGATGGCAATCCATTCTCATTTGCCTGATATCTGACTGACCTCTTGATGCAAGTCCTCTGCATGGGAATACTTATTCGGAGGTGTCAGATTAGTTGAGTCCATGGGTTGACTTAATGAGATCAAGATAACCAAAACCTATGTTGAATACTGTCACAGTATAGGCATGCATCCTCTGACCAGAGACATATGTGTTATTATATGTCTGAGTATGTACATTTGGCAGACCAATAGGTTGATGACCTAACCAAGGTATATACATCGGTGAGCTGGTGTGCATATAAGGACATATGAGTAATACAATCTCTCAAAGGGATCATACATGTTCACATGTAAACCTGAAGACTTGAGCTCACTAATGAGGTATTGGGACTGATCAAAGTCCATGCATGGTCGTCATGCTTTGGAAGCATGACATGAATTTGAAGGGAAGATATATGCTTTGGGAAAGCATATGATCTATACCAATACCCAATGACCAAGATTTAGAAAATTGGTGATCAAACCCTGAAGATGACATTGTAAAATTGATCTACATCTTTGGGATGATCATAGGTCTTCCTGTATGTAGGATGTACATGTGTTGGGAATACCTGAGGGTGATGTGATCATAAACGATTGTATAACCTTGGCGCTTCCATTCCGAGGGAGTAATTAAACATGTTTGGATTTTAGTGACTCCTCTCATTAGAGAAGTGACCTAATCTCAGTCCATGTATTGGACATTGATGTGAATGAGATTCAGATGAAATGAGAAGATTAAGTTTACGACATTGATTTAATCAAGTGTCTATGGGAGGTCCATGAGATCTGGATATGAGATGTGATCTCAATATCCAAGTCACTATACGTGGAACAATACAATCGCCCTGTCCTTATCTCCAAGTATCTGCGGAGAAATCACATTATTCTTGAAAGGGCTTAAGAATAGATCCATAGTTGAATTATATCTAAGCATTAAGAGAATGATAATTAAATGTGATTTAATTATCTTGATGCATGTGGAAATTATTCAATGTAATTAAACGTGATTTAATTATTGTGGATAAGAATAATGTGGATAGCAATATCCAATTATTCATAATCTATTATAAATGTGATTTATAATGTATTAGAGAGAGCTAATTATGATTTATATTTTTAATTAATTATTGATGTGAATTGGATTCACATTGTATAATTAATTGAAAATGTAAATTATATTTTGTTTTGGGTTGTGAATGTGATTCACAAATTTCCAATGGCAAGATTGCAATACTCTCAAAACTAATTATGAATTATTTTGAAGAATAAATCAGAACAAAAGTTGTTGGAAAAATAATGGAGATTTTCATGGAGATATGCAATCTCATGAGATTTCATGAGATTGCCTCCACATGGAAACAAGTGGATGGCTACCAAGTCCTATATGGAATTGGTGGCCGTCCACCATATTTCATGGGGAGATGTTATCTCCATGATGATTATCTCCTTATTTGTTTGATTTAATTTAGGATTGAATTGTATTTGATTTATCAAATATATTTGATCTAAATAAAATTATTATTTGTTGGCTTTTTACCAACAACAATCTTGACCATTGGATTAAACATAAATCAATCTCATCCATTGATTTTATGTGTCCCATGGATTATGATCCATGGATCTCAAAACCCTATAAATAGAGAGGCATACCATGCTCTCTAAGGTGTTGCAATAGAGACACATCTATCTCCCTCTCTCTCTCTCCTTATTCGACACATCAACCCTCTTCTCTCCTTCTCCATTGGTGGCCGTCCACCAAGCCCTAGAGGAGGAGCTTTGTCGTCGCTTCGCCATCGCGCCGCCGCCTCGACGTTCTTTGGTTCTCCATCTTCTTTGGAGTGCTACGCTCGCCAAGAAGGTATTCTATCTCATACGATGAGATCAGGAGTTCACCGTACTTGGATCAATTTGTTGAATTTAGAGGATCATACGACTTATCCCTACGTTCGCAAGCGTCTTCTCCGACGATCGGACTTGAGACAGAGGTCTCTTTTTCGTAAAGACTCGATCAACCATGCTACTCGAGGTATTCCTTTATACTTGATGTGGTTCTAGATGAAACGATCTGAGAATCGTTCTTGGATCATGTGGTTTCATCGCATGAAAATTTTTTTAGTTCTGCTGCATAGAACAAGTAGTCTGACTAGTCGTTCTTCATCGTATTCGATACGACGCTCACGCTTCCGTGATGCGCTTGAGGATTATTCCATATCCTTCAAGTGGTATCAGAGCCTTAGGTTGAAGGTTTTGGATACGATCCGTAAACCTCGGATGACTTGGTTTCGTTAAGGTCGCGAACGTTTTTTGTCGCATTTGATTTTCGCACATCTATTTAGTGAGTAAATTCGGCACTATTTAAAATGTTTAAATACGAATTAATAACTTGTATTTTATTCCCCATTAAATAAGGAAATCATAGGATCTGAGTTTACGTAATTTGGATTCCGTTTGCTCGAGATATGGTTGTCTTAATGAATATGCATTCACTGTTGCGGGAACTGCGAATCTTAACATGATTAATGAGTTAATTACTGTTTTGATCCAACTAGAAATGTGTGATATATCACTTAGGTTCTATCCTAAATCAAATTAGCAATCTTTGAAAATTGATTTTGTCTAATTTGGATTTAAATTGATTGAGATATGTTAATTTTAGTAAGTAGATGTCACTGCTAAAATTACATTCCTAATCAAGAACCATGTGATTGTCAATTAGTGAACTTAATTGTTAATTTCCTGAAATAATTATGGAAAATACTTGAGAAATATTTAATGATGATTATTTCCTTAATTGACTTGGCCTCAATCAATGAATTGATTAGATTTGATCTTGATCATAATTGGAAACACAATCAACAAACAACTTGCTTGAATAGGATTGGAAATTTGTCTAGCAAATTTCCTTATAATCAAAAAATATTTTGATTATTACTATATGGTATAATTTTGTTTGAAGAACCGATAATCATCTCAAGTACACATTGATTTATTTGGCATTATCCTTTCCTGAGGTGGATATGGTGTCTAGTCAAGGAGTGTTGGGGGTAGCGGGTCGCACCGATTGCAGTCTGTCCCACTCCCGTCGGTACTGGCCATGACAGCGGGTAGGGACTCGATAATGCCGAAGAAATCAAGATGTATTTTTTTAATTATTAAAGTTCAAATTAATGCGTACTTTGAGATAATACCATATATATTCAAGTAAAACAATCAAGTTTGTTGATTGAATTGGATTGATAATTGATGTAATGAAATTAAGTTAATTATATCCAATTAAAAATAATCTATTATGAATAGATGTGTATTTCCCTTGGAAGAATTAATTATATGAATATGATTCATAATAATTAGTTAAAATTTGAATATGAGGTGGAGGATCACATAAGTGACATCCACAGTCTCCCGTCAAGGCGAAGGGTTTCGTCGCAAGATATTGCATGTAGGAGACGCCTGTCCGAAGTGATAGCTCATGCATACGATTCATTTAGATCAGGATCGTCGCTTCTCGATAGAGTAAGGACGTATGCGTAGTGACCCCAATATAGGATCCTCATATTATTGGAGCGATATTGGATTGCGCATAGCGAGTTGTATTCATGTTGACGGTTGGTTCAATTAATGATGGATCAACATCAGCTTAGGGGTGGTGGGCCCGGGTGTTAAAGATCAAATTGGAAAATGCAAGTTGGACTTGCAAGGCAGAATGTATTCCCTCTTCTCTTTATTGGAGTCATATGTTCTCATATTCCTGGGATACGACAAAGATAAAGAGGAGATCCAAGTTCTTGCTTGAGATATAGAGGTAAGTATATCTCTTACCTTGAAAGTGATGAAGGGAATAAACTTTCAAAGTTGACAGAGCAAGACAAATTTGATTTAAAATGCCTTAATCAAATATCATAAATTTGAATATATGATTATATGTTCTAATATAGTTCATTCTTAATTTCAGAAAATGAAGTCCATGATCCCACTAAGCACGCTTCTGGAGGTCAACCAGTTGACCAGACCAAATTACTTGGATTGGATCCATAATTTGGAGCTTATTCTCTCGGCTGAGCGCATAGTTATGTGCTCACAGAAGACAAGCATGAAAGCCCTAAATCGAAGGAAGAAAAGCAATACAATGACAAGTATGATAAGATCATATCTTGGTAAGATGTTATATCCTGGGTTCTCTCTCCAATGTTTTCAGAAGCAACATGTGGAGAATAATACAGAATCTGAAAGATATTTTTGCTGACATTAACCGCACCCAGCGTTACAATATTATGAAAGAACTCATACGCTACAAGATGCAGGAAGGAACTTCAGTTGGAGAGCATGTACTAAAAATGTTTGGGTACTTGTCTGAGCTGGAGACCCTTGGGGCAAATATGGATGCATACATGCAAGATGATTTCATTCTGCTGTCTATGCCCAAGTTTTTCAATAATTTTGTGGTTTCATTCCACATGAACCAGTTGAACTTTGCAAACGCTGGACTTCTTGCTACATTAAAGTATGCAGAAGACGTAATGAAGAAAGATGGTCCCGTTGACAGTGAAATGGTTGCACAAGTCAAAGGGAAGCGCAGTCGGAAGCAAGGTTCTCAGAAGGGCTTGTCCCAGAAGAGAAAGAAGAAGATTCAAGGCGTTGGCTAATCTTCCAATGCATCTATACTGATAGCGTCAAAGAAAACCGACGTCTGTCACCGCTGCAAGAAGCTGGGGCACTGGAGGCGTAACTGCCTAGAATACCTGAAGTCGGTCGACAAAGGTAAAATCCTAGTAGGTATGAAATCTACTTTCATCATTGAAACTAGTTTCCACATTGGATGAGAAGGAAGTTGGGTTGTTGATTCTGGTGCTTCTGTTATTGTATGCAATTTGTTGCCTTTATTTCAGGAAACTAGAAATCTGGAAGAAGGGGAGATAGTCATCCAGATGGTATCTGATGCAAGTGTTGTAGCAGTCGCCGTCGGGACCTGTCGACTATCATTATCTAGTGGTAGAGTCCTAGTACTTAAAGAGTGTCTTTATGTAACTGAAGTAAGAAGAAATTTGATATCTATATCTAAGCTTGTTAGAAGTGGATATTCATTCCTTTTATGTAATAAATTAGTCATAAATCATTATGATAAATATATTACAGATGGTATTTTGACTTCTAGTGGACTCTATGAATTGTGCATTAATGAGCATGTCATGAATGTTACAACCACTAATAAAAACCCTAAGAGATCCAGGGAGAATAAGAATCATTCGAATATGATTTGGCATCAAAGGCTTTGTCATTTATCTATTGATAGGATCAACATATTGATAAAGGATGGACCTTTAGATTTTCTACAGGTTTAATCTTTGCCAAACTGTGAACATTGTATTCAAGGTAAAATGACTAGGATGCCTTTCCATAATAAGGTTACAAGATGTGAATGTATTATTGACCTAATACATACCGATGTATGTGGTCCCTTCAATACCACCACTCGAATTGGATATCGATTTTATTTGACGTTTATTGATGACCATTCGCGATACGGGTTTGTCTTCCTATTACATCATAAATCTGAAACCTTTGATAAGTTCAAAGAATTCAAGGCTTTGGTTGAGAGCTAAACCGATAGGAAGATTAAACGGATTCGATCTGATCGAGGTGGTGAGTACCTCTCAGATGAATTCAAGGAATATCTTAAAGAGAATGGCATTGTCTCCAATCTCACTCCTCTTGGAACTCCCCAACTTAATGGTGTTGCTGAAAGACGCAATAGAACAATCATGGATATGGTCCGTTCAATGATGAGCAAAGCAAATTTACCACTTAGTTTCTGGGGATATGCAGTAGAGACTGCAATATATATCATGAATAAGATTCCTAGCAAATCTGTACCTAAGACTCCTCATGAGCTATGGTATGGAACCAAACCAAGTGTTAATCCCTTGAGGGTTTGGGGTTGCTTGGTCCATGCAAAGAACGTGGACGTAAGTAAGCTAGAATCTCGCTCTCGTGAGTGTTACTTCATTGGGTATGTTAGAAAAGGTATTGGATACCAACTCTATGACCCTGAGACCCATAAGGTTTTTATTTCTAGAGATGTGAAATTTCTGGAGAATGATTTCCTTAAAGGTCAAGACAAAAATGAAGTAAAGGAACTCATTGAAACCCCTGAGGACTCTGAGCTTCCTGAGCCAGAAATTGAAGAGATAAATAAAGATAAAACACCCATACCTCTTCGAAGGAGTTCGAGGGTGGTTGCACCACCTGAAAGGTATGGATTCCACGTTTCAGGTGAAACTGAAAATGATCCTTCTTCATTTGATCATGCACTCGCGGATCATGACATGGATAGATGGATGCTCGCAATGAAGTCAGAAATTGACTCCATGCATAAGAATGGTGTATGGACCCTAGAGGATCCACCTGATGAATCTACATTCATCATCTTTATTCTATCATTTTGGCCTTAAAAAACCTAGTAAATGCGTGTAAATACTGTTAATTTAGGCATTTTAGCATGCATGCATCATTGTGTAAATAGTGTATAAAACATAGTTTTTAATGCCAAAATTATAAAATAAAGAAAAGAAAAGAAAAAGAATAAAATATTGTAAATATTTTATGATCCGAAACCCCGAGACCTGGGCATCTCGATGACTAGGTCGACAAGGAATAAAGTTGGGGGAGATAAGTGCCAGAGTACAATAAAAATACCTTTGTTTTTATTCATCTTGGGACCTATTTTTGGTTCCACTTTTTATACCTCAAATAAAGAAATTTTGTAAATTAAAGTTGTAGATAATTAAATAAATAAAAATACAAAATTGATTTCACACGGAAATTATGTACATATAAAAAGTTATGATCTGAATAAAATTCCAGGATCCCAACTTCCCAGACCTGTATCTCTAAAAAAACTCCAAATGCATCAAACTCACCTTTAATTGTATATAATTTTAAATAATCTATTTAATAAAGGTGGTTTGGCATCTGGCGCAGATACGATTTGAAAGTTGAGTTTTGGACCCATATTGTATATTTGTAAAGATTAATTTATTATTTATTTATTATTTTTATAATTTTATATTTTTACAATTTTGTAAATATTATTTATGATATATATGTACATTAAAATTAGAATAAAAACCTAAAGAAAATACGTAAATATATAGTACATATACCTATAAAATTAATACTTCTATTTTATTAAGCATACAAAACACTTCAGAAAAATACAATAAAAAAATATTTAAGTATATACAAATATTTTATAAATCTATAAAATAATACACAAAATAAATTAAATTAATTTCACAAAAAAAATTAAATAAAAAAATATATAGTTATATATGCCTATATAGACCTAAAAAGGCAACTTGTATTTTTATACCTCATAAAAATAAATAAAAATCATTATAAAATACTTGAAATAACAAACATTTTTTATCTAATCACCAAAAATTAAGAAAGACATTTGCTATTTTAAAATGACTTTATAAATGATTTTCCAGGGTTTTTCCTGGTTGGTCCACGTGGACCAACCAGAAGGGTCCGAGAGTTGACCACGGGTCAACTCTCTGACCCGCCCCCTGTGGCTGTGTCAGAAGCACGTTTTGACCCATCTTGGTGGATTTTTCGAGGGCGCTACTTGCTTCATCTTGTAATGGCGCCTTCTCGACTTTTTATCACCATTGATCGAGGAATCACGCCCTAGGTTTTCTTGGGTCGGGCATCATCGATTCGCAAAGATTTGCCTCATTCTTTGGAGCCTCATCACCACTTCGTCAATCATTCAAATATGCCCCCCGACCTTCCTTTCACTTTTGATCACTCTTCCTCCATTCTAACCCCAACCAAGATCATCGAAGCTCTTCCTGGTGATAGCAGGAGGTGTTCTCACGCATTGGAGAGGTTGGAGCGGCGTTGAATCGAGTGCATCCCTTCGTCGGAGGTCTCGCCAGAGCTCGCCTCCAGTACCGACTTGGTGAGGTCCCTTCTTCCCTATTCTGTCATTCTTTAGCTCTTAGACAATCTCAAAAACATCCTCGCATTTTGCCCCTCCATTTTCCATCGCCTAATCATCAATGTATCCTTTGGATTTCGAGTGGGCCGGCCTCGAGTTCGCCGGCCGATGTCGAATCAACTCCACATCACCTTCACACGTTCGTTTCACCCTCCATGGAGTCGGGGCATTTTGCCCCTGACTCTTTTATGCTTTTCTTGCTGGTTAGAAGTGCTAACAAGCATCTGGGGGATATTTTGTGCCTCGTCGGAGGCACCTAGAGCCAGCGTGCTCCGCCTTCGTCGTTTTAGTACTCCGGCCTTTGCCTGAGTGTTTTGAAGCCTTCAGACAATAAAGGGAATCCCCGGCGTGCTCCTGGATGTCCCAGCAGTGACGAAAGATGGCTGCGGAAGGTGAGCGCGGCGATCCAAACTCGCTAGGCCTGTGTTCTTCCTCTGTTCTTTAACAACACCTCAGAGCTGTCGTATTCGCCCTGTTCTTCCAGACCGTGCATCCACCGTCTGATTTCCTCCAACCTCAACCGATGATGTTGCCTTGATCATCTAATCACGACCGTTTGAGGCAAAGGGGTATCGTGGGCCTTCCTCCCGACACGTGGCAAAAGACTCACCATTAGTCGTCGGATCGCGCCCAGTTTGGGTAATTTTCCCTTGAACACAAAAACTTTTTGTCTTTATTTTATAGTTCTTAAACTTTCATATGCAGTTCAAAATGTTTGTAATATTTAAGAGTTAGCCCCCAAACTTCCTCTATTTGCAGCTAGGTCACTAGCCACGTCACCTCACGTGCCAGTGCGCATGAGGTGCGGGCATTTTGCTGGGGACCCCGTGTGGGTTTGGCTATTTCATTCTTGTCCCGAAACATTTTATTTTAGTGTATTATTTTTGGATAAACTGCAGTTGAGCCCCTAAGGTTTTTGTTAATTACACTTAGGTCCCTGCTAGGTCACGTGTTGCGTGCACGTGGGTTAGGCATTTTGCAAGGAAGAACTTCGTGCTTTGTGTATTTAAATTTAGTCCTAGAACATTTTTATTATGTTATATCTATTGTGTGAAAATTGCAAGTAGGTCCCTGAACTTTTCCATATTTGTAAAAATACCCCTGCTAGAATGTATTTTCTTGATGTTTCTAGTATTTATTCCATGCATCTATAAATTACTAAAAAATCCACGAAAATTATCATAAGTTCCCGTTACACTCTAGTTTCATGCCATATTTTTATTTTTGCAAATTTGTTTTGATTTTAGTATATATAAAAAATTCAAAAACACGTATTTTCAGCACTATTTGCATTAGAAAATACATAAAAATTATAAAACGTTCTTAAAAAATTCTAAAAAAATTATGTTTTGTGTGTTTGCATGTCTTTTAGATCCAGACCAAAAATCACTAAAAATTTCAAAAGAAAACTCCTAAAAATTACAAAACCCCTTAAATATTCATAAAAATCTTAAAAATTCTACAAAAATTCTAAAAATAGAATTTCAGTTTCTGAATTTCTCCTATTTTATGGTCTTTTTGTTAAAATTAATTTGAGGGATTTTGGACACTTTTTGATATTATTCATCCCCATTTTAATTTCAGCGAGCATTATTGCTCACTATTTTCTAGTATTTTTGTCTTTAAAAATACCAAAAAATTAGAAGCAAATCTAGCAAAATCATAAAAACATTAGAAAAAATATAAGAAGTTCAAAAATATTTTATTTTCTATCTTCTGAGTATTTTTCCCTATTTCCATCTCTCTTTTATCTCTAGTGTATATATATTCCTTCTATATATTATATCTTTATTACAAGAAAAAGAAAATATAAAAAAATATAAAATACAAAAAGAAAATATAAAATTTGAAAATTTTAAATCAAAAATAAAAAGGTAAAAAATATAAAATAAATAAAATATATAAAAGACCAAATTAGCTAAGTAGTTCACAAGGCATAGGGCATTTGACTTTCACTCAGACTGCTTTACTCATTTGCTTCCATTGTTCGACCACTACTTGCTTGCCACTATACATTCTAAGTAGGGTATAATAAATTTTGATCCTTGCTCTTGATTGATTAATTAATTGTGTGGTTTGATTGTTGATAAACGTGAAGGATTGAGTAATCGGCTCAGCGACAGTGAGTCTGATCTGTCAGACCATTATTTAGCGACTCCTGCCTTTTATGTTTTTCAAATGGTGCCATTACCGGGGAGCATCAACTTGTAGAGTAGACTTGTATATTTTTATCTGCTTAGCCATTTTAGATTATCTGTTTCTATTGTATCATTAATTTTGAAACAGTCTGACATTTCTTTCTTGTCTTCTTGCGAGGGACCACGGACCGAGGAGGATCGCCTAGGGGATCCTGTGCAGCCTTGGGAAGCAGAGCTAGCTATTCTATCCTAGCCGGTAGGAGAGAGCAGGAGGACTTGAGAGAGAGAGAGGATAGTTAGATTTTATTTTTTTGGTGAGAAAGGGACATTTGATTAATTTGTAATTATACAGGTACCTTGGACTCTTGGACATTCAGGCCCAATTTCTAGGAGTTTGTTCACTTGGGGGCTCACCGCAGTTTTGTCGCGTTTTCACCACCTTTTTATTTTGTTTTATAGTTTGTTTTCTTTCTTTCGTGGAATGAGCCCTTAGTTTTTAGGATTGCTTGATCGTGTAGTCTAAGACCAAACACCTAACTACCATTGCATGCACCTATAGTCTTCTTCTTTGAACTTAGAATTAATTAGTTACGAAAGTACTCAGTCTCGAAGCTGCGTGCCGCTAGAGGTCGTATATAGCGCTGGCAGGATCCGTTGTAGTGGACACTGATCAGCATTAGGGACCAGACTTAAGCTTCGATCAGAGTACTTAGCATTTGGTTCTTCACATGTAGCAATTGCCTACTTAGGACGATTTCCGTGTGCATATCAGCATTTAGATTAGGTTTATAAATTCTTGTTTTGCATTCCACATGGAGAGAGCTGGGAGGCACTGTAAGTCTTCTAACTTAGCATTCATCATCTAGGCACAAAGGTGAGATTTCCATCTTGGTGCTGCCTTGCATTGCTTTTCTGATCTTCTCCCTCTGTTTTTTGATCAAATAGGAATCAAAGAAAATACCAAAAAAGTTAGGCGCTTGTATTGAATCTACTCAAAACAAGTGATAACACAAAAATATTAAAAAAAGGGACTGCTAAAAATACTTGACCAGAATAAAACTGATTAATTTGACTCATTGCCTTGGGAAGGGCAAAGCCCTCATTTTTTTCAGGTTGCATAGGCAGGTTTCCTTCCTAATGAGGTGAGTGTCGTCGTAAGGAATAGAGTCCAAAACCCAGTCTGTGGCTGACTTGTGTATCGCTTGGATTTCTGAAGTATTGGCGCTTCTATCGTACGTGGACAAGTAGGGCTTGGTCGGCATTGATGACTCTCTATTGTGTAGAGCATTGACCTAGTCCGAAGTATCGAGCATAGGCCATGCCTTCACAGCGGTGTCTGTCTCATCATCTTACATCCGAGTAGGATTTTGCACACTCATGGGTGATTCTGTTGCGAGCAAGACGTGAAGTATTGGTTTCACCTATCGGCTTCCTCCCTCTATTTCTTTGGCTGAGTAGGGATCCAGGAAGGGTTACAAGGACCTTAAAAAGTGCAGACTATATGTTACATAGGAGGAGGACAAGTACATGATACTTTTCTGGCAGTACTCTCTCTCCTATAGGCGTAGCGCTCTAAGGACTCGTGACAAGATAATTGCCTGAAAATCAAATCTAAAACTCACAATGATAATTGCCGAACCTTCATGGCTTCACTGGTCGAGTTGGTGAATCCATTGCTTTGGGTTTAATTGATTAGTCGAGTTAAGGTCAAGATCAAAAACATCGTGCCTTTGCGCCATTTTGTTCTCCCTCCATTTGACCTTTGCTCAGTGTGAGCCTTCTACTATTTTACACTCCATTTGTTTCTCGTTGACCTCTGTATCTTCATCCGCATTGATCTTCCTCTTGACCATCGAGATGGCGACAAATGGACAGTTTAGTCAAGACTTTGTCGACACCCACATCAGTTCCATTCGCTCACCTTCTCTATAAATTTGGGGCGATTCCCAAGAACTCATTTCAAACTCCGTAAACCGATCTCCAGACTCCCCATCTTCTTCAATAATCCGTGATCACTCTTGTCCCAAACTCTGTCCATTTTGGATGGCTATTGATTTTACTCCTTACACATTGTTGTCCTTAACAAAATTCTGTGTTGACCTTAACACAGAATACTTCTCTACATCTGGTGCTGCAAATCCGACTGATCGTGGCATTCTTCCATGTGCAGACCTAGAGCCCGATTCTGAGCCAACGAATCAAGCAGAATCTGAGATGGCTGGTGAAAGAGGAAAGGGACCATAGCCCCAAACTGAAGCTGAAGCAAATCAGGGGGAAGGGCAGTACACCACACAGAACGATGTCAATAGTCAACTAACGGCTTCCATTCAAGCCATCCAGCAGCACTTGACTAATCAGGCCTTGACCCAGACCGCCTTCCAAGAAATGTTGAATGATATGAGGAGGAGGGCCGACGTAAGAGATGGCCGCAGGGAGGATGATCTAAACTGAGAGTTCAATTATGAAGAAGTTAGGATTAGCTTTCAGCGGAAGGACCAGAATTCGATAGAGCGGATGTAGACCCCTTGCAGCCGAAGCCAACGCTGAAGGAGACATACAATCCCAAAGCGGGTCGCATCACTGAGTGGATCCAGATTCCACGCATCCACGCCCACTTCGAGCTAAAGCCACAGTTTTTGTCTCTGCTTCCCACATTCCACGGGAATACCACTAAGGAGCCCTATATTCATCTCAAGAAGTTTGGCCGCATTTGTGCTACTGCTCACTACCCCGGAATTCCTTCGGGGGTAGTCAAAATGACAGCCTTTCCCTTCAGCTTTCAAGACAAGGCCTAATATTGGGTCGACCACCTAGGGAAGGTAGTCACAAACTGGGAGGAGATGAAGTCCACATTTCTCCATAAGTTCTATCCTCTCGGACGATTGAATCAAATGCATGCCCGTATCTCCAGTTCTTGCCAGCAGCCCCACGAGACTATCCATGAAGCGTGGGAAAGATTCAAGGATCTCCAGGAGAAATGTCCCCACCATGAAATTCTGAAGACTAGTCTCGTACAACACTACTTTGGGGGGCTCACACTTGAGAGCCAAAAGCTTGTCGATGCCACTTACGGTGATTCCCATTTCAACAAGGATGAGGACATGGTATGGAACGTCTTCGATGAAATGGTTGAAGGAGAAGCCGCTCAATCCTCGTACCGAGCATACATGAAGGTGCCAACCGCCATCAGCAAGCCTGTGAACATGGCTTCTCACACCAAAGACAGGGATGAGAGCTCCAACTGGAGCATCATTGGGAGCCATCTGTCCAAGGTGCACATCATTGTGAAGAGGTCGCAAGACCTCGAGAAATTATCAGTCATTGAGAAAAGGACCCAGGGCTTGGAAAAGCTCGATTTGATTTCCCAGCAGCTGGAACAGCTCGTTCGTGCCTTGAATGCCAACATGTGCAACGCTGTGTCTAATCCTGCCGAGCCGATCGCTGAGAAGAAGGAGCATGTATTTCATCAAACCCCTCAGCCGACTCCACTGCAGCCCCAGCCTGTTCAGCATGTGTATTATGTGCAGGTTCCGGAGCAGCCCCGCAGCCTCGGACACAGATGGTTGTATATCAACCTGACTCCCAGCCAACCTATTCCGAGCAGCTCTCTCCACCCCCGCCACTGATACAGGAGATCAATGGGGTATGGAACAATGAAGCACAGCTGACCCGTCCTCAGGGACATTCCCAGGGTCAGAACATGGGCAACATGCCCTATCACCAGCAGCAGCAGGGTGGGAGACCCTTACAGCCCTCATATTAGTACCAGCCTCCATCTCACGATAACACCTGGAGGCAGAATTGTCAGCACGGTCCTCAGTAGTTCTAATACCACAGACAGGGATATCATCAGCAACCGGCTGCCACGTATCACCAACAGAACTCGTAGTTTTCCTCCAACCCTCCTCCTCACCAATTCTCTCAGGGTTACCAATCACATTCTCAGCAGTCATACCAACACTCTAGGCCCCAGCAGGGGGATTCCTCTAAGATTGTACCGATTAATCCAGCCCTGGCCTACCTTGAACAATTGATGAAGAACATGATTGAGATGAACTAGAAGATCGACGACTTGACGGCTGCGAAAACAACCATCCCTGCTCAAGTTGAGGCAAATCTGAAAAACTTCCACGCAAGGAGTAGGTAGCCGGCAGTGTCCAACACAATTCAGGTGAATTAACTTGTTTTTTTATCTAATGTTGTTACTCTCAGGAGCAGTAGGACACTCCAGCCATTAACAACAGGGAAGGGAAAGCATCTTGCATCTGACATGGAATCGTCAACCAGGCCAATGCCAGGGCCACGAAGCATTTTTGAAGCAGCACCATCAACCAGAAAATCACAAAAAACAAAGAAAACAACAAAACACAAAAAGATAGCAGCAACCTCGGTGGAGATAGGTCAGCGTTGGAGACGTCTGCACATGCTACAGAGCCATCTACGGACAGAAGGAATCTTGCACCTACAGCGAGTCCAACGCCAGCACCTGAAACCGAGCCTACCGTTTTTGGTCCACATCTTGTAGATGATTCTATTCCTTTTTATTGTCTACATGTAAACAACAATATAGATAATACTTTGAATGACATTGGTGAAGATTTTGTAAATATTCCTTTCCCAGAAGCAATAAAAAAACACAAAAAAATGAAAAATTTGAAAAATGCTTTGTCTGATCCTGCTATCATAGAAATTATTCAGAATTTGATATTGAACATGCCTTTGATGAAAGCTCTTGAGTACATGCTAGCTGTAAAGAAAGGATTGAAAGATGCATGCACAACCAAGCGTAGGCCTCACCCTCATAATTCCAGGAATAAAGGTTGCAAGTCTGAAAAGCATATCCTCACAATGGCCACAGTTAATGCCATCAGCAACCTCCCAGATATAAAGCCAGATATGGGAACACCTCTTGTGCGTTGTCAGATGTTTAATCAGGAATTTGAACCAAAACTTCTCGACAGCGGGTCTTCTGTCAACTTGATGCCAGTTTCACTGCTTACCGAATTCAGGCTAGGACTGCTCAAGCCTACAAGATGATTCTGCAATTCGCAGACAAGTTAGTTAAGCAGCCTAGGGGAATGTTGGAGGACGTAATAGTCACGACCAAGGGGAAGAAATTCTCGGCTGATTTTGTGGTACTAGATATGGACGTCCCCACTCCATTACTCCTTACCCCAGTCATACTTGGAAGACCATTCCTGCAGACATCGAAAGCAGTGGTGAATTATGGGACTGGAGAAAACACTTTTGGCGCTGGCAACAAAACCATCCAAGTAGAGACTCTGCCCGAGGGAGCACCAGCATAACAAACATCTACATCATGTGCAAGGGTGATTGAGTATTCTGATTACTGCGACTTTCTGGCAGCAATTCAAGATACCCGCTTATTTTTGGAAGACAATGAAATCCATGAGCTCATCTTCCCCGAGGAAGGATTAGAGACCGAGTCGAATTTCCCCTTGTCGATCGGGAAGAGGTGTTTGCTGATGCGCTGCATGAGACTTCTATGGGGGTGATGTGCCTTCAAAACCAAGAGCAAATTGTTGAAGAATCTTGTAATGAAGAGGAAATTATCGAGGCATTCTGTCAAAATCTGAGTGAAGAGGCAGAACAGAGTATGGTGGATACCGAATAGATGAAAGAATCGCCACCTGCATTAATAGCTGAGGTCACTGCCGAAGCAGCTCCGACCCCACAAGAGTTGAAACCCTTGCCCTCCAACATGAAATATGCCTTTCTTGCGGGAGAACCGAACATGTACCCAGTCATTAAAAATGTACACATGACCAAAGACCAAGAATCTCGTATGATGGATGTTCTTGAATGCAACCGCAAGGCAATAGGCTGGCGAACTTCGGATCTCCATGGGATCAATCCATCACTGTGCTTGCATCGTATTTTTGTGGAAGAAGATTGCAAGCCCTCTCGAGAACTTCAGAGAAGATTAAATCCTAATCTGCGGGAGGTTGTTATGAAAGAGATCCAGAAATGGTGTGATGCGGGATTTATTTATCCCATCTCCGACAACAAATGGGTGAGCCCTCTACATGTTGTGCCAAAGAAATCAAGGATCACCATTGTGAAGAATGATAAAGGAGAGGATATCGCAACCAGAGTACCTGCTTCTTGGTGAGTATGCGTGGACTACAGAAGACTTAACCTCGCCACTAAGAAGGACCACTTTCCTTTACCCTTCATCGACCAGATTGTGGAGAGATTGGCCGTGAAGGAATACTTCTGCTTCTTGGATGGATACTCTGGGTAGAACAAAGTTGATATAGCTCCTGAAGACCAAGAGAAGACCACGTTCACCTGTCCTTTTGGTACATATGCCTTCAGATGGATGTCGTTCGAGCTTTGCAATGCCCCAGCCACATGTCAGAGGTGTATGCTTGCAGTTTTTGCTGATATGGTGGGCAACTTTCTTGAGGTCTTTATGGACAATTTTTTGGTCTACGGGGATTCATTCGACCAGTGTCTGGATTATTTAGACTGAGTCTTACGGAGGTGCTGCGAAGTAAATCTTGTGCTATCGTGGGAAAAGAGCAACTTCATGGTGACCGAAGGAATCGCGTTGGGTTACATTGTTTCTAAATGTGGCATGGAGGTTGACCCAGCCAAGGTGGAGGTAATTTCCAAACTTGAGCCACCTACAACAATTAAACAAGTCATGTCATTCTTAGGCCATGTCGGTTTCTACCAACAATTTATCAAAGATTTCAGCAAATTGGCCAGACCATTGACTGAGTTGCTCGGCAAGGAGAATGAATTCATTGTGGATGACCGTGTGTCCCTTGCCTTTAATCAGTTAAATGAACTTATCACGCAGGCCCCTGTCTTGTAGTCACCAATCTGGACTCAGCCTTTTGAGATAATGACCGATGTGTCATATTATGCCATTGGTGTTGTACTTGGACAAAGGAAAGATAATGTGCCATTTGCGATTCACTACGCTAGCCCGATGCTCGATGAAGCTCAGCGAAACTAAACTGTCATCGAAAAGGAGATGCTAGCGGTATTTTTTGCCTTGGAAAAGTTCAGATCCTACCTCCTTGGATCCAAAGTGATCGTTTACACTGATCATTCGGCCATTCGGTACTTACAACAGAAGAAGGATACCAAACCATGTCTTATTCAGTGGATCCTTCTCCTCCAGGAATTTGACTTGGAAATTAAAGATAAACCTGGGGTAAAGAATGTGGTGGCCGATCATCAATCGAGGCTTCCTGAGCCGGAATCTCCTGAGCTGAGCCTGCAGCCAATCACAGAGACCTTTCCAGACGAGGCAATTCTTTCAGTCACCTCGCTTCCATGGTATGCAGACATCGTGAATTATTTGGTGACCAAGAAAATCCCACAAGATTGGCCGAAGTTGAAAATAGATAGATTCTTGTCTAAAATACATTTCTACCAGTGGGAGGATCCATACTTATTTCGTGAGGGGGCAGACTGTATCTGGAGAAGGTGTATACCTCAAGAGGAAGTTCCAAGTGTCCTCACTTTATGTCATGACCAAGATTCTGGAGGACATCATTCAGGCAGATGAATAGCAGCAAAAGTTCTTCAGAGTGGCCTCTGGTGGCCTTCACTATTCAAAGATGCAGATGATTATGTCAAATGCAACACTAACTGTCAGAAGATGGGGGGACCATAGGAATGAGAGATACGATGCCTTCGAAATTAATTCAGATATCATACGTCTTCGATGCATGGGGCATCGACTTTATGGACCCATTTCCCAACAGCCAGGGCTATGAATATATTCTGCTTACTGTCGACTATGTAAGTCGCTGGGTAGAGGCTATCCCCACCTGAACCGTCGACAGTAGGACTGTCTATCGATTCTTGAGAGATCACATCATAGCACGATTCAAGATTCCCAAGATTCTCATATCTGACAGGGGTAGTCATTTCATAAACAGAGAGGTGAAGAAGCTGACCCAGGAATTCTGTATTGAACATCGTGTTGCTTCACCCAACCACCCGCAGTCCAATGGCTTAGCTGAATGTTCAAACAAGGAGATCAAGATAATTCTACTGAAGCTTCTACGTCCGGATCGCAAGAACTTGTCTCAGCTGCTTGATTCCGTTCTTTGGGCTTACTGATGAATCCATGATTCATTAACTTTTCTATCCCATTTTATCTTAAAACCCTTAACAAATGCATGTAAATATTCATTAATTCCCATCTTTTTTAAAAATTTCATTCATGAATAACTATTAACTTTTAAGCATAAAAAGAATGTAAATAAATAAAGAACAAAGAAAACGAAAAAAGGTAGATTGGACATATGTATATATGTACAAGATGACTTATAAATATAAATATAACTGCAAGGTATATATATAACCCAACCCCCGAGACCAAGTCAGCATGGATTGGTCGACTAACTAATAAGTTGTGGGAGATAAGGAAAGAAAACCCTAAAAATAAATTAAGACACACTTTATGTACTTTCTACTATTTATCAAATAAATACAAAACTTAAAAGATTTTTAATTAATTTATATGTACATATTTCCACCAAACCCTTTTCCTAATTATTTTCTAAAAATATATATAAATATATAAAAATAAGTTAAAAATGTTATCCTGTATATATGTCAAGAAATCCAGCTTATAAATTGTCAAAATCTCAACTTCCAAACATCATAACGTCTTCATACAAACTCCAATTTCACTATACTCACCTTTAAAGTTCATAAAATAATATTCTCTAATTAATAGTGGTTGTTTCATCGAATTCGGAGTCCGTTTGCAAAAAGTCGGTTTTGGGACCAAACGACAACGGGGTTTCTAAGCTATTTATTTTATGTAGAACACATTCTTTATAGTTTTATTAATTTTATAATGTCTAATTATTTTCATGATCTTGTAATTTAACCGTGATTTATTTCATATTTTTTGGAGCTTATTTATTATTTTAATAAAATCAAAAACCATAAATTATAGGAAAATTAAATGGATGACTTATACCTATATTTATTAATATATGTATATTAATTATTAAAATCTCTAAAAATTCACACAACCCTTTTTTATTATTCTAATAATTAAGAAAATAAAAATCTAATTTTTAATTATTTATTTATTAAATTAAAAATCCAAAACCTATTTATCTATAATATTTACTAATATTATATTTATATTTAGAATAATATTTATTATTTATAGAAAGTAATTATTCGATAAATTAGATAATTTAATTATCTTCCTTTCTTGTTTTTACACCTATTTAAAATAACTTAATTTACTATTTATTATGGAATTTACAAGAATTTAACTCATCTGGCCAACTAGGTACTGACACGTGTCAGCACCTTGTTCATCTTCTTCAAGATGGTCGTTAGCCTTTTTGTTCTGACCGGCCTTCTTCACCGAATTATACATCGCAACTTATAATCCTTCTAGATGATCCAAACCCTTGGATCGATCCTCCTAACTACCAAGACCCACGCCCACCATTAGATCTAGCGTGGAGCTTACGAAATCTCCCTATATAAATCTTCAAAGTTTGCAAATCAGAACTAACTTTCCCAACCACCTGTAGCTCAAGCAAACCAGTTGCCGACCCCAACCTTCCCCTCTCAATTACGGCCATTCCAGGAGGTGACAACTCCTCTTCGTCGACTCACGTGGAGGAAGGGAGATCGGAGGAGGTTCCAAGGTGCTCGTCAACCCTTGCATCATCACCATGCGCGCATCCAGCTCCGACGAAGATCGGCCGTCGCAGCAGCTACCAGAGGTAATACACCTCTATTTTCCCAGATCTAATATTCCACCTTCACCAAATTATATCTCGATTCTCGAGCCACGATTAGAGTGGCTAATCACGTAATTAGTTAGTTTAATCCTCTAGCTTAGATGCACAATCAAGTCAATTGCAAAATCGTTTCGAATTCAATCCAAATCGCTTTCCCTTTTTCATACAATTTTAACGTACACTTCACTAAGTCTAGAAACCACCATCTTTGATCTTGCAAAAACCTAAATTGTTGATCGATTTCTCGCAAATCGAGCACATGAAATTCTTATTTGCATATCCATCTTTCATAAGGAGCAATTTTCAAAGCATCTGGAGCCTTAAATCCTCAAGAAAATCGCGATTCAAAAGAGGCGTAACAAACTTCATCAGTCTCCAGCTCAAAGAGACCGCCACCTTCACCGGCTGATCGTCGACGCTCTGAGCTAGCACCGCCTGAAGTCCACCGCGGGCGAGCTCGAGGGTTAGAGGAGCTAACCCTCTGGCCCCGCCAGAGACCCTAGCTTGTCTCCAGCTACCCGTGGAAATACGGAGAAGACGCCGTCGTTAGCCACATGCGTAACAACTTCAAACACCTCAAGAACAGTCAGCGCTATAGGCTTGCTACACGTGGCCATCAGCGGACGGTCCATATCGTGCCTCGGATTCTAATCACAGCCGTCCAGACAAAATGGTGGGAAATTTGCATACTAAGCCCCACCGACTTCCAGAATTTCCAGAAACTCATAAGTTTTCTAGAATTACATTTAGGATCCCGCGTAGGGACCTAAATGTAAACTTTTATATTTTCGTTTCAGAACAGTCCCTGTCGAGGACCTTTTTGCAGTATTTTATGTTTTGTTTTCTTGAAATTATACCCCTGTCCTGTAGGGAAGTTTTGGACCTATTTTTGACATAATTTTTCGTAGATTTTTTAGGGTAGTTACAGAACTACCCCGTTAAGGTTTCAAGTAGTTTTTCGTGCATTTTTGTCATGTTTTTATTGTGTTTTGATTTGTCGTAAATTGTCTCTATATTTATTTGTTTTCGTGCGTTCTTCGAGCTCATTGCTCGACCATTTCACCTACTATATAATATCATCTATATTTCTTCTATATTTCACCTATTATATAGTAGGTAAATTGTGTGAAAAACATCACACTGAAAAAAAATAAAAATTGGAAAAGAATAAAATCAAATAAAAATTAAAAATTAAAAATCCCATAAAAATTGTAGCTTTTTCCTTGATCGCTTGAAGAAGAGATAAAATAATCACAAAAATATTTTCTCTTAAAAAAATTCAAAATACCCTATTCTGCCTCCTTGTGTTCAACCTAGGAACACTTCCTTGGTTAAATAATTAATGTAAGGTTTTTCTTCATAAAACCGATCTTTGTTTGATCGACTAGGTTCCTTTTGCGGTTTTTTTACACCGACAACCTTTTCTTCTAAAACGCCGTAAATCGATTACCTAAGCGTCGCATCAAAATGGCACCGTTGCCAGGGAGGCATTAGTGTATTTTTATTATTTACATATTTTGTGATATTATTTTCCCTCTTCTTTTTGTTTGTTTTTCGTAGTTATTCTTCGATTTTTCTTACGGCTTTTCTCGACTCGTTTCTCGATCATCTTTAGACCGCTAATTAATTTTTGTAGGGCATGCAGGATCAGCTGGTTTTTTAGGAAGCCAAGTCAGTTGAAAGAGCAGAGGCCGATTCCTTCTTTACGAGTCGGTTGTAGAGGGCAGAAATTAAGTAGTGTAATTTTGTAAAAGGGAGAGAAAGAGAGAGAGAGAAGTTGTATTGAACTTTAGTAGAAGGGGTCCACTAAGGACATCCCGACTTGTATTCCCCCCCTTTTTTAGGGGTCTGATTCACCGAATACTGTGTATTCGGGGGGATCAGAGCACTCACCGCGATTTTCTAGCCTCGATTTTTTTTCCGCAGCTTTTTCGATAGATGACTGCTTAGGTTTTTTTTCTATCTGATTGTGCTTATGTAGTTAGTCTTAGGACTTGCAACCTAGGTGCATGATTTTAGGATTCTTATAAAAAGAAAATAAAAAAGTAGACGTTTGCTTGAAAAAACTCAAAAAAAATTATAAAACACCAAAATAAAATCTTGACTGCTAAAGATATCTGACCTAAAAAAAAGACCGTAAAGATTTATCTGATTTGGGAGAGTAATCCTCGCACATCTTCTCAGAGTGTGTGAGCGAGAGACGGCCCATAAGGCTAGAGCCAAAACCCCGTATTTCTCACGAAATACTACTTAGTCTATACACCTAATCACTGTTCCTCAGTGGGTCGCTCAGGTAGCCGGAAACGGTCCGGGTTTACTTAGCAGAGTGGGAGGTTTAGAGGACACTGCGCAAGGCTCCGTCCTCAAGTAACATGGGTAGCCAGAAACGTTCCGTACTTACTCCCATACTAGCTGAGTGCGAGTGATTTTCTGTGAAGACTCGGGCCAGTATTTCGGAGAAAATATCGGGCACCTATCAGCTCGCATCAGTTCGCGATAACCGATTATACTTGTTTGCTAATTACAACCCTAAAACCGACAAGATAAAAGACCGAACTCTTACGGTCTTCATTATGTTATGTTGGTGAACGCAGGGTTTCTTTGTGTTTGCTTGCGTGGCGTGAGTTAACGCAGCTTTAGGAATTTTCCCTCTCTTCTGAATCGCAAATCGTGCTCTCCCGATTATTCTCTTGATATCGAAGATGACGTCTAGACGACTTTTCTGCTCAGACTCCATGAGCTTTCGACTGTCCACTGTCGTTCGTACATCTTCACAAGCTCGAGATGACTCTCTTCCCAAGATGGTCCCATCTGATCTCGAGGAGAGTCAGACCCAGACACCCTCGCCTCCTAGCCAGACTATTGAGGCAGACCCTTGTCTCAATTCATCAAGATCTCCAGCCGATTTTTCGCTGAGTTCTTACAAGAGCTTTTCTTTCACAGAAGATTTGAAGCATATGGCTCGCGACAAAGGACCAGCAGACGAGAGGCCAGCAGCTGAGGAGCATCATGAAGGATAACCAGACTCCACAGACATTACAATCGGGATTCTCGACACACTCCAACAGATGAACATCCAGACTCGAGAACAATTCAGAACTCAGAATGAGTTGCTGGCTGAGATAGCCGCGCTGCGAGTAGGGGTCGGGAACCAGTTACCGCCTGCAGTGGTTCCCGCTACTTTACAGGAAGAGTATGACCCAGGTGCGAGAACGCTCCATCATTGGATTCGGCTTCCACCGAATCAAGGGTCATACGAGTTGAGATCGTCCTTCATATCACAGCTTCCCAAGTTTTATGGGAATGACACAGAGGAGTCGTTTACCTTTCTACAACAATTCGAGATGATATGTGGTATGGCTAGTTATCCAGGAGTTACGCAGGAGGCTGTACGCCTCAAGGCCTACTTTACTGGCTGAGTCACCTGGGAAGGGAATTTTCTACATGGGACGATCTGATGTCCACATTCCTGCGTAAATATTTTCCTCTGGGGAGGCCGAACATGATAAGGAGTCAGATCTCCAATTTCACACAACTTCCGCATGAATCTTTCCATGAGGCATGGGATAGATTCAAAGACCTTATAGAGAGATGCCCGCATCATGAGATACCAATGAAGGTGCTAGTTCAAAATTATTTCGGAGGACTCCAATCGGATATACAGGGTCTACTGAGTGCCGCATGTGGCTGTAGCTATTTGAACATGGATGCCGAGTCAGTCTGGGCCATCTTCGAAGGGATGGCTGAGAACTAGAGAGTCGTTGACTCTACTCGGGCATTTTAGAAATCCCCTCAGCCACCACATCACCGAGAGCCTCATAAGGTGGCTAACATCTCAGACTCCGAATCCAACACCAACATCGGCTTTATTAACGAGAAATTAATGTTGGTGGATGTGATTCAGAAGCAAGTCCAGGAATGACAGCCATTGCGAGAGTTGGAGAAACTCTCATCTCTACCTCAGCAGCTGAGTGATCTTTCGAAGAAGGTTTTAGAGCTTCAGCTTCAGTACCAGCAGAGCAAATCTTCTTCGACCTCACAACCTGTATGGAGGATTTTACCCACTCCACCCACCCGTCAGATTCACTACGTACAAAGCGAGCCAGAGACTCCGCAGATTGATTGGCATGAGGATCCGTCTCATGCCAATCCCGACTAGATCACCAGCGCTGCAGATATGGAGGTTGAGCCGCAAACCACTTTCGAGATTAACGGGATTTGGTATACTCCGATTCAGCAATCGATTATACCGTATCATCATCAGAAGCCGTATGGTCATCCGTGGCACGGACGTCCACATTTCCAACACCGCCAGAACTTCACGCAGCAGCAATCTCACCAGAATGTTTATCAGAGGCCACAATCACACCAGTATCCTGCTCATTATTCACAGACATATTCGTATCAGCAGCCGCAACAGTCTTCCTCCACACCGTAGTGATTCTTCCAGCCTTCCAACTCTCAGCAATACACACCAAGGCAGGAGAGAGAACCAAGCCAGGGCCACCACACCGAACCTGAGATGTCTTCACAGGCCCAGGCACTAAATCAGATAATGGATATGCTGAGTACGCTCCAGATTGCACATAAAACCGAGATGGAGCATGTTAACCGTCGTCTAGACGAGTTAACTACACCGAAGACCACTCTTCTAGCCCAGCCTCAGATGAACCCAAATAACAAGAGGAGGCATCCAGACCAGGTAGACAACACTACAGGTAAGATCTCGTATCCTGAATTTTTATCTAACTTCATTCATCTCAGGAGCGATAGATCACCACGAGCACCTGTTGGAGTATAGGAGAGGGCAGTAGAGGAGCAAGAGCAAATCCATGAGCAACAAGGTTCTAATGTCGAGGAGGAGAACCGGCAAGTTGATGAGGACCACTTTGCAGATCCAAGAGAAGGGAGCGATGCCGATACAGTTGACAAGGACACTGGCGAATCAGGCGATGACATCACGCCAGACCATGCAGATACTCTCGAGAAAACATATCTTCCCCTGTTTTAAAGAGTTTTGTACATAATTCTGAAATTCTCAATGTACAAGCTGATTCCAATATCAATAAAAATTCTGATTTTCTGATTCTTGACATTGTTCCTTTTCCTGATGCTCTGTTTGGAAAAGGAAAAAAAATAACAAAAAGAATGTTGTGACTCCAGAGACAGAAAGGTTACTTAAAGATCACATCTTTCTGAAGATTCCACTTCATGATGCCTTAGATCATTTTCCTACACTCAAGAATCAGTTAAGGAACAAATGCACTACACGTAGGAAAAAGAGATCACGAGTTGAGAAGCATATATTGACCAAGGTAACTTCGTGTGCGATTCGGAACAAGGTACCCAAGAAGAAGAAAGATTCTGGAGCTCATTATGTCACTTTTCAAATTGAAGACGCTACATTCCATCGTACTCTCCTACATAATGGTTCCTCGATCAATTTGCTTCCATCCTCTTTGATTGATATAGATCTATGAAGAGACCTAGAGGCGTGTTGAGGAACATTATCGTGACCATTCAGGGCTCGCAGTTTCCAGTGGACTTTACTGTCCTAGACATGACATGCCCTACACAGTTACACCTTGCTCCAATCATTCTGGGAGGCCCTTTTTGCAGACAATAAGAGCACTCTTTGATTATGATGCTGAGAGAGTATCATTCCACACAGACAATGGAGAGATACAAATTGAGATGGAGAGAGAATGTAGCAGTCCTAGATCAGTATTGTAATTTACTTCAGAGGACACCAGTCTTGCAGAAGATTGCCAAAACATAGATGAGACACAGTTTCCTGATCTTGAGAGCGTTTATTTTGATACCCACGATATCCTACAGTAGGATATGGTAGATCACTTGGTACCTAGTTCTTCATATGATTGTTCACATACAGAGAAGATTTCATATCAGATTCAGATGAGCAGTCACTTGTAGTAGACATCTCAGTGCTGCAGATTGAGAGTACACATATTACAACACGAGAGTCAATTGATTACATTTCACATATCATACAGTCTATTCAGCGTAGAGAGTCGGATGGTGTAATACTTACACATATAGACACCTTCTGTAGTCCGAATCTAGAGAAGCATATTTTAGAAAAGAGAGCAATGCCATGTACAGAGTTCACTTACAGAGGAGGCTCTACTTTTTAAACCAAGGATCAGTACACACATAAAAAGCCGAAAATTCAGTATGACCCTAGTTAAAGTGATCTATTTTGTACATGATTATGATCATCCTTTCATTTCATCTCATCCTGTACAAATTCTTTTGAGCCATTCGATTCTGGAGATCCGCAACACTTGTATATTCTTCGTAGATCACAATCGTCCCCATTTTTGCTCGTCTTCTATGCTTGGATACTAGATCCTAAGTATAGGGGGACCGATTGTTCGGTGATTGACATTTTATCTTTTGTTCTTATTCTTTTGTATATCCTTTCTTTTTCACAAATCACTGGTCTTCGATTTTTGGCTACACACTTTTCTATACTTAGGATGCCTTATCCTAAGTATTGGGGGGACCGAGTGATTTTGATGATTGCGTTTTCTTTATTTCTTTTGTTTCTTCGTTGTATATTCTTTTTACTCACTCACCTCATTTTTGCTCTTCCATTATACTTTCGATGAACTGATCGTAAGTATAGGGGGGTTTACGGACTTGTACTCTATTCTTTTTCACTCACTTTTACTTAGCCCGAGTTATGTCCTCCTTTTTCTCTTTTAACGCTATGAGGACATAGCACAAGCTAAGTATAGGGGGGTGCATATATATTGTGTATATAATTTTATTCATAACTCATACTTTTATGTATTTTCCATATCTATAAAATCCATAAAAAGTGGGTAAGGGTTAATTTAAAATCCATTTATATTTATTTATTACTTATAAAATCCTTGTAAATAAGTAAAATGTGTTTAAAACTTGTATTTAAAATCTGTAATTAAAATATGTATTTAAAATTTGTATAATACTTATTTCAAATCATATTTATTAAAACATGTGTAAAAATCATTTATATCGTGTAAAATCCCTTGTAGATAAAATCTGTAAAATATATTAGATATTTAACCCAAATAAAATATATCTTGTAAAATTCATGTACAAAAACATGTTTATAAAAATCATAAAATCCATAAAAAATTACAAAGTCCTATAAGTCATAAAAAGTTCGAAAGCCTTAAAATCCATAAAAATGAGTAAAATTCAGAAAATATACTTCACAAAAACATGGTTGCATTTGCATTCGTATTTTTCAGAATAAGTTTGATTTCTGGAACTAAGGATTGAGTCTAGTCTAAAGGATGGAGCTTGATTACGGCCTTTAACATTCGTTGTAAGGAGCCTAGTTAGGATCTGGAATTTAGACTATTCAGGTCTATGACTTAAAATCTTTGAGTTCCATAAGACCATATTCGGGAAATCAAGTCATATGTGCTTAAGTAGACCATTTGGTGTCATCCATACAACTCTACACATGTGAACCAATCTTGAACACATGCATTCTGCACTTAGCTCGACTCGCATAGAGTTACGAAGGGCAGTACATCTTAGTAGTGCGTTTCTATCCTTATCTTTACAGCATTGACGTCTAAAGATGGGAGAGATTGGGGTTGCGATAGTTGCTTTGGATGAGGGAAGGATCTGCTGACACAATCTTTCTAAGACCTCAAAAAATGGACGGAATAAAAAGATGCTATATCCGTCGAGGCACAAAAAGATGAATGTATTGCAAGAAAATTACAAAGTCAAATCAAAGAAGAAACCACCAAATACGACCACAATGGTCCAAGCTTCCAATAAAATAGCCTGCACATCTTAGTGGAGACTTAGCTACATCGGTTGAGCTTCACAAGGAGATGCATCTACACTGGTCGCACTCCACTTCTTTTCTCATTCTTCTAATTTCTCTCTATACTCGATTGTGGACATAACACGAATTGACCTCAAAAGGGAATACCTCCCTCCCTGAGGAAAGAGTAGCTGGATGAGGAAGAAATAGAAGTGTATTGCTGGGATGGACGATTTTTTCGTTTCTCTAAGCAGGAAGAGCTAAATCAATTCACACACTGTACAAATGATAGAGTTTGCGATATGAATAGGTGAGTCTGAGCTAGACGATGAAGTGATCTTGAATAAGGATTTATGGAACTTGAGGACTGTTGAGGATAAAATCCTAATGGTAGTTAATACTCCGACAAAATGCTTGTTTTAGGCCCGATCGAGCTCTGTCCTTTGTATGTTCTCATGATTTGGTTTAGGAAAACAAATTCATTCAAACTTTCTTTCTTTTTTCACTTACTTTTTCAAATAATTGTTTGCTAAGGGACTAGCAAAGTTTAAGTATAGGGGGTTGATGAATCCATGATTCATTAACTTTTCTATCGCATTTTGTCTTAAAACCCTTAACAAATGCATGTAAATATTCATTAATTCCCATCTTTTTAAAAAATTCCATTCATGAATAAATATTCACTTTTAAGCATAAAAAGCATGTAAATAAATAAAAAACAAAGAAAAGGAAAAAAGGCAGATTGGAGATATGTATATATGTACAAGATGACTTATAAATATAAATATCACTGCAAGGTATATTTATAACCTAAACCTCGAGACCAAGTCAGCATGGATTGGTCGACAAACCAATAAGTGGGGGGAGATAAGGAAAGAAAACCCTAAAAATAAGTTAAGACACACTTCATGTACTTTCTACTATTTATCAAATAAATACAAAACTTCAAAGATTTTTAATTAATTCATATGTGCATATTTTTCACCAAACCATTTTCCTAATTATTTCTAAAAATGTATATAAAAATATAAAAATAAGTTAAAAATACTATCCTGTATATATGCCAAAAAATCCAACTTATAAATTGTCAAAATCTCAACTTCCGAACAACATAACTTCTTCATACGAATCCAATTTTACTCTACTCATCTTTAAAGTTCATAAAATAATATTCTCTAATTAATAGAGGTGGTTTCATCGAATTCGGAGACCGTTTGCAAAAAGTCGGTTTTGGGACCAAATGACAACGGGGTTTCTGGGCTATTTATTTTATGTAGAACACATCATTTATAGTTTTCTTAATTTTATAATTTCTAATTATTTTCATGATCTTGTAATTTCACTTTGATTTATTTCATATTTTTTGGAGCTTGCTTATTATTTTAAAAAATCAAAAACCCTAAATTATAGGTAAAAATGATCTGTATAACTTATACCTATAATTATTAATATATGTAAATTAATTTATTAAAATCTTTAAAAAATCACACAACCCTTATTTATTATTCTAATAATAAAGAAAATATAAAATTAATTTTTAATAATTTATTTACTAAATTAAAAATCCAAAACCTATTTATCTATACATATTTATTAATATAATATTTATATTTAGAATATATTTATTATTTATAAAAAGTAATGATTCCATAAATTAGATAATTTAATTATTTTCATTTCTTATTATTATACCTATTTAAAATAACTTTATTTACTATTTATTATAGAATTTACAAGAATTTAACTCAGCTGGCCAACCAGGTGCTAACACGTGTCAACACCTGGTTCATCTTCTTCAAGAAGGTTGTTAGCCATTCTATTCTGACTGTCCTTCTTCACCGAATTATCCAACACGCCTTATAATCCTTCCAGACGATCCAAACCCTTGGATCAATCCTCCTAACTACCAAGATCCACGCCCACCATTAGATCTAGCATGGAGCTCACGAAATATCCCTATATAAATCTTCAATGTTTGCAAATCAGAACTAACTCCTAACCACCTGCAGCTCAAGCAAACCAGTGGCCGACCCCAACCTTCCCCTCTTGATTCCGGCCATTCCAAGAGGTGACAGCTCCTCTTCGTCGACTCACGTGGAGGAAGGGAGATCGGAGGAGGTTCCAAGGTGCTCATCAGCCCTTGCATCGCCGCCACGCGCGCGTCCAGCTCCGGCGAAGATCGGCCGTCGCAGCAGCTACCAAAGGTAATACACCTCTATTTTCCAAGATCTAGTCCTCCACCTTCACCAAATTATATCTCGATTCTCATGCCACGATTAGCGTGGCTAATCACGTAATTAGTTAGTATAATCCTCTAGCTTAGACGCACAATCAAAGTCAATTCCAAAATCATTTCGAATTCAATCCAAATCGCTTTCCCTTTTTCATACAATTCTCACGCACACTTCACTATGTCTGGAAACCACCATCTTTGATCTTGCAAAAAACCCAACTTGTTGGCTGATTTCTCAAAATCGAGCACATGAAATTCTTATTTGCATATCCATCTTTCATCAGGAGCAATTTTCAAAGAATTTGGAGCCTTAAATCCTCAAGAAAATCACGATTCAAAAGAGGAGTAACAAACTCCATCAGTCTCCAGCTCAAAGAGACCGCCACCTTCACCGGCCGATCGTCGATGCTCTGAGCCAGCACCACCTGAAGTTCACCGCGGGCGAGCTCAAGGGTTAGAGGAGCTAACCCTCTGGCCCCGCCGGAGACCCTAGCTCGTCGCCAGCTACCCATGGAAATTTGGAGAAGACACCGTCATCAGCCACCTACGTAACAACTTCAAGAACCTCAAGAACAGTCCGCGCTACAAGCTTGCGACACGTGGACATCAACGGACGGTCCAGATAGTGCCTCGGATTCTAATCACAGCCGCCCAGACGAAACGGTGGGAAATTTGTATTCTAAGCCCCACCGACTTCTAGAATTTCTAGAAACTCCTAAGTTTTCCAGAAATACATTTAGGTCCCCACGCAGGGACCTAAATGTAAGCTTTTATATTTTCATTTCAAAACAATCCCTATCGAGGACCTTTTTACAGTATTTTTGTTTCTTTTTCTTGCAATTATACCCCTGTCCTGTAGGGAAGTTTTGGACCTATTTTTGAAATAAATTTTCGTAGATTTTTTAGGGTAGTTACACAACTACCCTAACAAGGTTGCAAGTAATTTTTCGTGCATTTTTATCGTGTTTCAATTCGTCGTAAATTGTCTCCATTTTGATTTGTTTTCGTGTTCTTCGAGCATGTTGCTCGACCGTTTCACCTACTATATAATATCATCTATATTTCTTCTATATTTCACCTATTATATAGTAGGTAAATTGTTTGAAAAACACCACTTTGAAAAATAAATAAAATTTGGAAAAGAATAAAACCAAATAAAAAATAAAAATAAAAAAATGCCATAAAAATTGTAGCTTTTTCCTTGATCGCTTGAAGAAGAGATAACATAATCATAAAAATATTTTCTCTTAAAAAATCAAGATACCCTATTCTGCCTCCTTGTGTTCGACCCAGGAACACTTCCCTAATTAAATAATTAGTGTAAGGTTTTTCTTAATAAAATCGATCTTTATTTGATCTACTTGGTTCCTTTTGCGATTTTTCTACACCGATAACCTTTTCTTCTAAAAAGTCGTAAACTGATTACCTAAGTGTCGCATCACTTTTAGAACATCATACAAGTCACCCTTGGGAATCTCTCCCTACCGCCTTGTGTATGGAAAGCCATGTCATCTGCCTGTTGAATTAATTCACAAATCTTTATGGGCCATCAACATCTGTAATTTGGACTCTAAGAAAGCAGGGAAGAACAGAAAATTGGATCTGAACAGATTATTGGAATTCGGAGATTATGCATACGACAACAGGCTGATGTACAAAGAGAAGGTCAAAACATGGCATGACAAGCATATGTGTCGCAAGTCCTTCGAGCCAGGTCAGAAGGTGTGGTTGTTTGATGCGAAATTAAAGATCTTTCCAGGAAAATTGAAGAGCAAATGGACTAGGCCATTTATGGTTAGGCATGTGCGTGACAACGGAAGTGTATTGATATCTAATTTATCAGCTGACGCACAACCATTTGTAGTCAATGGACCGCTTCTGAAGCATTACCTTGAATATGATACATTCATGTCTGTCGTTGACTCGATTCAAGTAATCTACAGGGATGAGCCGGATATTTTCAAAGAGGCAGAGGAAGGCAAAGCAGAGCAAAACATTTTTGAATGACTTTTCTTCTTTTCCTTCTCTTCTATCTTATTCTACCAATATGATGACATCTCTTTCATCATTGCTGCACTTAGGATGTATTTATCCTAAGTGTAGGGGTGATGCGCATCCCAAGTTGTTCATACCCATCTTTTGATCTCTTTTCTTCTTTTCTTCTTTTCCTTTTCTAGCTTCTGTATCTATCAAAAAGGTGCCACCCCTTGTTGGCAGTCTTCTATATTTAGGACATAGTTTGTCCTAAGTATAGGGGGGTGTGCACCCTGAGTTTTCATTCATTTCGATCCTCTACATTGTCTCCTCTTCTTGTCTATACTTAGGGACATCTTACTCTAAGTATAGGGGGAGACCATTTGAGTATGATCTGTTCATTCCCACCCTTGACCCTCCCTGCGTTGTGTACAGTCTTCTATACTTAGGATTATTTGATCCTAAGTATAGGGGGGACGGTCAACTTCTCACTCGTTCATTCATCTCTTATCTGTTTATTTATTCTTTAGATTTTCCTATACTCATTACGAGTTATGTCTTCTCTTTTCTCTCTGATCTATGAGGACATAGCTCAAGCTAAGTATAGGGGGGTCGTATATACTACGTATATACTTTAGCCATAACTCGTACTTTCGTATTTTCTTAATAAGTATGGCTAATAATTCTTTAAATTTCATTAAAATCCTTAATATAAAGATGTTATCATTGCTCAAATTCTTTCTATACATACTGATTAATAAATCAGGTGAAAATGTTTATTGCAAAATGTTTGAAAAATAGTTTGAAAATCTTTATGAAAATCTTTTGAAAACTATTTGGAAAACATTTGGTTACATGTTTTCAACCTTTGTAAAAATGTTTTGTTTGCAAAATTTTATTTTCTTTGTATGAAATAAAAATGTTTGAGAAATGATTTGCAAATGGTTTAAAAGATGGTTGCAAAAAAGTGTTGAAAAATCTATAGATACTGTTTCGAAAACCTTTGCAAAATGATTTTCAAATGTGTGTAAATGTTTGCAAAAATGTTTGTAGAAGTTATTTTGGACTATAGTTTTGCAAAATTGTTTGTAAAATGATTTTCAAGTAAGTTTGAGGAATATATACATCACACCTAAAATTCACTATATGTCCCTATAAAATTGATCACACACCCTATAAATTCTTAAAATCGACTTCTTGTAAATATAAGAAGCACTCCCGTATAAATATTTGTACGTAGTTTTTAGCCAAAACTTTTTGTTTCCAAAAAACCAAAAACATTTGCAAAATTAAAATACCAAAAACATTTGAAAAATCCATTGAAAAATCTTTTTGAAAAAAAATACCAAAAATGCATATGCATCATATTTTCAAAAATCCATAAAAAGTTCAAAACTCTTGAAAATTGCATCACAAAAATATTTTCTGCATTTGCATAGCATTCGCATTTTTCGGATTGAGTTTGATAGTTGAACAAGTCTAAATCCAGAGATTGGAGCTTGACTGGACCTTAAAATCTACCTAATCACAGAAACCATATAGGAACTGTAATTGAGGTACTTCAGGTCTAGTTGACTTAATTCTTGGAGGATCACTAGTTTGATAATTAAACTAAATCCATCTTTCTTCTTTTTCTTTTGTTTGTTTTTCTTTTCTGCACTTATTACATAAGTGTTTGCTAGGGACTAGCAAAGGCACGTATAGGCGGATGATGATTCTACGTTTAATCATTTTTATTCTATCATTTTGGCCTTAAAAACCATAGTAAATGTGTGTAAATATTGTTAATTTAGGCATTTTAGCATGCATGCATCATTGTGTAAATAGTGTATAAAGCACAGTTTTTAATGCCAAAATTATAGAATAAAGAAAAGAAAAGGAATAAAACATTGTAAATATTTTATGACCCGAAACCCCGTGACATGGGCATCTCAATGACCAGGTTGACAAGGAATAAAGTAGGGGGGGATAAGGGCCAGAGTACAATAAAAATACCTTTGTTTTTATTCATTCTTTATTTATCTTGGGCCTATTTTTTGGTTCCACTTTTTATACCACAAATAAAGAAACATTGTAAATGAAATTGTAGATAATTAAATAAATAAAAATACAAAATTTATTTCACATAAAAATAATGTACAAATAAAAAATTATTGTCTGAATAAAATTCCAGGATCCCAACTTCCCAAACCTGTATCTCTCAAATAAAAACTCCAAATGCATCAAATTCGCCTTTAATTGTACATAATTTTATATAATCTATTCAATGAAGGTTTTTCGCATCTCGTGGAGCTACGGTTTGAAAGTTGAGTTTTGGACACCTATTGTATACTTGTACAGATTAAAGAATTCATTTTATTATTTATTTACTATTTTTATAATTTTATATTTTTATATTTTTTTAAATATTATTTATGATATATATGTACATTAAAATCAGAATAAAAACCTAAAGATAATACAAAAATAAAATACGTAAATATATAATACATAGGTATAATGCCTGTACATATACCTATAGAATTAATACTTCTATTTTATTAAGCATACAAAATACTTAAAAAAACAATAAAAATATATTTAAGTGTAGAAAAATATTATCTAAATCTATAAAATAATACAAAAATTAAATTAAATTAAATTCACAAAATAAAAATTAAATAATAAAATATATAGTTATATATGCCTATATAGACCTAAAAAGGCAACTTGTATTTTTATACCTCATATAAAAATAAAAAAAATCACTATAAAATACTTTATGAAATTACAAACATGTTTTATTTAATCACTAAAAATTTTTAAAGTTATTTGCTATTTTAAAATGATTTTTTAAATGATTTTTCCAGGGTTTTTCCTGGTTGGTCCACGTGGACCAACCAGGAGGGTCCGAGAGTTGACCACGGGTCAACTCTCTGACCCGCCCCCTGTGGCTGTGTCAGAAGCACGTTTTGACCCATCTTGGTGGATTTGTCGAGGGTGCGACATGCATCATCTCATAATGGCACCTTCTTGACTTGTTATCACCACTGATCGAGGAATCACGCCCAAGGTTTTCTTGGGATGGGCATCATCGATTCACAAAGATTTGCCTCGTTCTTTGGAGCCTCATCACCACTTCGTCAAACATTCAAATACGCCCTGACCTTACTTTCACTTTTGATCACTCTTCCTCCATTCTAACCCCAACCTAGATCGTCGAAGCTCTACCTGGTGACAACAGGAGGTGTTCTCATGCATCGGAGAGGTCGGAGCAGCGTTGAATCGAGCACATCCCTTTGCCGGAGGTCTCGCTGGAGCTAGCCTCCAGTGCTGCCTCGGTGAGGTCCCTTCTTCCCTATTATGTCATTCTTTTGCTCTTAGACTAGCTCAAAAGCATCCACGTGTTTCTCCCCTCCATTTTCCATCGCCTAATCATCAACGTATCCTTTGGATTTCGAGTTAGTCGGCATCGAGTTCGTCGGTCGACGTCGAATCAACTCCACATCACCTTCACACATCTGTTTCACCCTCCATGGAGTCGGGGCATTTCGCGCTCGACTCTTTCACGCTTTTCTTGCAGGTTCGAAGTGCTAACAAGCATCTGGGGGGTATTTTGTGCCTCGCCGGAGGCACTTGGAACCAACGTGCTCCGCCTTCGATGTGGGAGTGCTCTGGCCTTCTCTTGAGTGTTCTAAAGCCTCCATGCGATAAAGGGAACCCCCGGCATGCTCCTGGACATCCCAGCAGCGACGAAAGACGGTTGCGGAAGGCGAGCGTGGTGATCCAAACTCGTCGGGCCCGTGTTCTTCCTTTATTCTTGCGCTGCTCCTCAGAGTCATCAGATTTGCCATGTTCTTCAAAACCGTGCATCCACCATCTGATTTCCTCCAGCCTCAGCCATCGATGCTGCCTTGATCATCTAATCATGACCGTTTGAGGCAAAGGGGTATCGTGCGCCTTCCTCTCGACACGTGGCAAGTGACTCTTCATTATCCTTCGGATCACGCCCAGTTTGGGTATTTTGGCCTTGAGCCCAAAAACATTTTGTCTTTATTTTATAGTTCTTAAACATTCATCTACAGTTCAGAAATGTTTGTAATATTTAGGAGTTAGCCCCCGAACATCCTCTCTTTGCAGTTAGTTCCCTGGCCACGTCACCTAACGTGCTAGTGCACGTGAGGTGCGGGCATTTTGCAGGGGACCCCCTAAGGGTTTGGCTATTTCATTCTAGTCCCGAAACAATTTATTTCAATGTATTATTTTTGGATATACTGCAGTTGAGCCCCTAAGGTTTTTGTTAATTACACTTAGGTCCCTTCCAGGTCATGTGTTGCGTGCACGTGGGTTGGGCATTTTGCAGGGAAGGACTTCATGCTTCGTGTATTTACATTTAGTCCTGGAACATTTTTATTATGTTATATCTTTTGTGTGAAAATTGCAAGCAAGTCCCTGAACTTCTCCATATTTGCAAAATTACCCCTGCTAGAATGTATTTTCTTGATGTTTCTAGTACTTATTCCATGCATCTATAAATTGCTAAAACATCCATACAAATTATCATAAGATTGTTGTATCTAGTTTAACGCCATAATTTTATTTAACAATTTTTTGCATTTTAGTATTTATAAATTGTAAAATATACATTTTTAGCACTGTTTGCATTAGAAAATACTTAAAATTATAAAACATTTT
Source organism: Ottelia alismoides (assembly GCA_037367405.1). Lineage (NCBI taxonomy): Eukaryota > Viridiplantae > Streptophyta > Magnoliopsida > Alismatales > Hydrocharitaceae > Ottelia > Ottelia alismoides. Next base: position 76,986 of record JAZKJV010003385.1, on the reverse strand, counting down.
TGAAAAATTCAAAAAAATTTATATTTTGTGTGTTTGTATTTGTTTTAGCTCTAGACCAAAACTCACTAAAATTTCAAAAGAGAACTCCTAAAAATTACAAAACCCCTGAAATATCCATAAAAATCTTAAAAATTCTACAAAAATCCTAAAAATACAATTTCAGTTTCTGAATTTCCCCTATTTTATGATCTTTAATTTAAAATTAGTTTGAGGGATTTCGGATATTGTTTGATATTTTTCATCCCCATTTTAATTTCAGCCAGCAATATTGTTCATTGTTTTCTGGTATATTTGCCTTTAAAAATACCAAAAAATTAGAAAAAATCTAGCAAAATCACAAAAACATTAGAAAAATATAAAAAGTTCAAAATATTTTATTTTCTGTCTTTTGAGTAATTTTCCATATTTTCATCTCTCTTTTATCTCTACTGTATATATATATATATATATTTCTTCTATATATTATATCTTTATTACACGAAAAAGATATTATAAAAAGTATAAAATACAAAAAGGAAATATAAAATTTGAAAATGTAAAATCAAAATATAAAAATGTAAAAAAATTAAACAACAAAATATAAAATTAAAAACCCACAAAAAGTCCAAATTGGCTAAGTAATTAAAATCAGATTGTTTTACTCATTTGCTTCTTGTGTTCGACCCCTACTTGCTTGCCACTATACATTCTTAGTAGGGTATAATAAATTTTGATCCTTGCTCTTGATTGCTTAATTAACTGTGTGGGTTGATTGTTGATAAACGTGAAGGCCTGAGTAGTCGGCTCAGCGACAGTGAGTCTGATCTGTCAGACCATTATTTAGCGACTCCTGCCTTTTCCGTTTTTCACCACCCATAGGGGTAAAACCCATTCGGTGTAAATGAATCTTCAAGAGAAAGAGGGGACCTTATGGGAAAGTATATACTTTCAAGGCACGATTCATAGCCAAGGGCTACACACGGAGAGAAGGCATTGACTACGATGAGACGTTCTCTCCTATGGCTATGCTTAAATCCATCAGGACACTGCTATCTATAGCTGTATATCTTGACTACGACATCTGACAGATGGACGTGAAGATGGCTTTCCTCAATGGATACCTCGAGGAGGATATCTATATGGAGCAGCCCTAGGGCTTCATAACTGAGGATGACAAAGTATGCAAGCTGAAAAAATCCATCTATGGGCTCAAGAAAGCTTCTCGTAGCTGGAACATTAGATTTGACGAAACTATAAAGAGTTTGATTTTGTGCAGAATCCTGATGATTCTTGTATGTACAAGAATCTTAGTGGGAGCGCCATTGTGTTAATCGTGCTTTATGTAGATGACATCCTTATCATTGGGAATGATACAGGGATGGTGACTACCGTGAAGATTTGGCTATCCCATACATTTGAGATGAAAGATCTCGGAGGAGCCACTTACATCTTAGGCCTGAAGCTGTGCAGAAATCGAGAAAAAAGGATATTGGGATTCTCACAACATGGATACATTAAGAAGATTCTTGAACGATTCAGTATGGATAGTTCCAAGAAAAGTTTCCTTCCCTTAAGACATGGTATCCACCTATATAAAGGGATGGCTCCTCAAACTGTTGAGGAAAAGAAAGCCATGGCCGGATGCCCATATGCATCAACTGTAGGAAGCTTAATGTATGCCATGATGTGTACTAGGCCAGATATCTGCCATGCAGTGGGAGTGGTATGTCGTTGCCAATCCAGCTATGGAGAGCAACACTGGAATGCAGTAAAGAACATATTCAAATATCTAAGTTGGACGCAAGATTACATCTAGTTCTATGGAGATGGTGATCTCCATGTCTTGGGATATACAGATTCTGACTTCCAATCTGATATTAATGATCGGAAGTCAACATCAGGGTTTGTATTCCTATTGAACGGTGGTGTTGTGTGCTGGAGAAGCAAGAAGCAGGACACTACAACAGATTCAACAACAGAAGCCGAGAACATTGCCGTATCGGATGCTGCAAAGGAGGCGGTGTTGTTGCGCAAGTTCATTCTAGAGCTTGGCGTAGTTTCCTCTGATACTCCCATCCCATTACTCTGTGATAACACATGAGCCATTGCCCAGGCGAAGGAACCCAGATGGCATCAAAAGAGCAAGAACGTGGAAAGGAAATACCACATCGTTCAGGAGATACAAAAGCGTGGTGATATCATAATCACCAAGGTGCCCTCCGCCGACAATGTTGCTGATCCTCTTACCAAACCTCTGACACAAAAGTTTTTTCGACCCGTATGTAATGAGTATGGGTTTAAGGATTGTTCCTTAATGGTTCTGAGGTCTAGTGGGAGATTGTTAGCAATGTGAGCCCGAGGCGAACCATTCCAGCAATAAATGTTATTGTAATAAAAGATTTATCAATGTAAGTTATTGATTGTTTTTCACTCCCTTTCTGAGATTGAATGAATGAATGCACTATAAGGTCCCTATGTATAATAAGGGTTATGTACCATGGCCAACTTGATAATCATATAGGTATTGATTCATTGATTGAATCATAGAGGTTGATGCTTGGATGAATATCTAAGGAGTTAGATAGAGGACTCATCAAGCATCATCAAATGATTGTTAAGTGATGATCTCTGAAGAGCCTCGTTTCTACCCTTGTTAATTCGATCATATTAATGGTCAAATTAAATATCGAGTCTTTCGTTGCAGTCATGTAAAAATGGACTGATCAAAAACCACTTTTAATTAAAGTTCAATTAATCACAAGCGACAACTTTATTTTACTTGGGCATGCCCAAGGTCGAACTCAGGGAGGCTGCTATCTCCTTAGGTAAATTTTAAGTGAATTTCAGAGGTCGGATTTTCAGAAGATGTTTTTGGTATTTAGTTAATAGTTTCAATGCAATTTAAAAGAAAGATAATGCAATATCAAACCAGTTTACAAGTTATATAAAAAATGTGGCCAATTTAAGTCCAAAAATTACGAAACTTTGCTAGAAGATGAAATGCAATGAAATTAAGCTACATTAATATTTTTGGATTTTTCTGACACCTTATGAATTTACTGTGAATAAAATATGAATGCAAGGTGATTTTACCAAATTAACTTTAATAAATACCAAAACACATTATTTCTATATATAAAAATTATCCTAGATAGATCTAAGTATGATGAATTTAGGAAAATTGATAAAACCTAAAATTCTATGTGAATTGAACCTATTAAAAATCAATTACGGAAATCAGAAATTAATTTATTCAGGTATCGTGATGCATGCAAATGCAATGAATTTTTGGCACAAGGTAAAATAAATTATCCTAAGTCTACTATGAATTTATGGTAATTTTTGGAGCAACATGGAATTTAATATGAATTGAAAAGCATCAAATGGGCAAAATATAACAAATTTCACCAATTAACTGATAATAAATTCCAATGATGTCACAAAAACGGAACACGTGTCACATAAGAAAGAGGACAAGATAAGCTACATCATGCAATTTTTAGAACTGAAAAATGATGTCAAATGGACACCTAAATATGCGTGCAAAGACATGGACTAAATTGCAAATACAGAAAATAAGTTACTGAAATTTAAACATGCTGACAGGTACTTAAATGCAATTACCTATAATATTGAGGATATGCATGCAAAAATGCCCACTAAACCACGTACGCCTCATGTGATGCTCCTGTTCGGGACTGATTTGTAATTTGCAAAACTTCTTGGGGCCTCAGTGTAAAATGCCAGATCACATGTGAGAAACACATGAGGTCCCAAGATCGGGAGGCTCGGAGGTTCAGAGGTCGGCCCAGGTGTCCTACAGGTTCGGGTGTTGTTCGGGACAGCTTCACGGGCTCCGAGCCTAAGATTCGGGGAGGAGGCTCGAAGGAGGCGACGTGGCGCTCGTTGGATCGCTAGATGGATGAGATCTAACGGCTATTGAAGCGGGTACGTGGCGGCTGCTAGATGCTCGATCCTCACGCGATCGGACAGTAGTTGTAGGTCAATGGAGAGAGAGCACGTGGCAGGATCGTGAGCGTTGGATCCTCCTGATCCGACGGAGGCAGGGTGTGGGCGACGTGGCTCGATCAGAACCGTCTGATCGTGAGGATTGGATGGCTACTGTATTTCGTGCTCCTCCGATCCACTAGCTCTTGCGACGGATGTGGCTGGGCTCCGGCGAAGTGACCGTAGCTCCACCGCCTTCCCTCGTTCTCGGTGAAGGGTGCTGGAGTTTCTTGTGCAGCTCGAAAAGTTCGTGGAGACATGGCGGAGTGTCCGGGGGTCTTAGCTGAGGCTGGGGTGGCCTGGAAGCCAACGGAGATGAAGCTCGAGGAAGCTCCAGCGAAGCTTCCAACAAATGAAGGAGAATGTACCTGCAGAGGTTAGTTCGATAGCCAAGCCATCCTGGGTGTTCGCGTGGTGAAGGCGAGTGCAACGGGAGGCCTAGCACGAGGTGAAGGTAGCTCGGTGGTGCTCCTCTGCCGTGATCGGTGAAGCAGCGTTCGGAGGTGCTCGATGAGACGTGGAGGATGAACGGAGACATGCACGAAGATATCAGCTACAAGGCGGAGCGTGGTGGGGGATCTGGTGGACATGAGATCGATCGTAGGAGGCAAAGAAATTAGGAGAAAAACTAAGAAAATAAAGAAGGAGATCAGAGGAGGAGATGGAAGGTGCTACCTGGGAATCAAGGCTCGAGGTGGAATCTCCGGTCATCGCTCGAAGGCAGGTTGAAACCCGAGCTCTAACACCTTCGATGGAGGAGCTGCTTGCACAACGAAGCTCGTCGTGGATCTCGCCGGAGAGGATCTCTGTCTTCGCTCAGATTCAAGCCTTATCACTATCACTGATAGGTGGAGTCGAGCTCAAGAACTCTCATGCAAGGGCAGATGGGGTCGATGGTGTTTGGTGGTGGAGTATTTATAGGTTGGAGGTGAGGTTGTAGGTGACGAGATGACGAAGTTGGTGTAGGTTGTGGAGCGACGTGGGTGAAGTTCTTGGCGATTGAGGAGGTCGGCGAGGATGAGGGTAGAGTGGGCTACAAGGTGGAGGTGACATGAGGCGGAGAGAGTGGCCGGAGTGGTGCCAAAAATAGAAAGGAGGCGACTCGCGCGCAAGGCGGACGACGTGGGTGCGGGACCTGCGGGAGGTAGAAGACAAGGTCTTTACCGTTGGATCTTGCGATTCAACGCCTAAATATTAGGCGCTATGGGGCGGCTGGGATTATATCTAGGGCTAATCTATCGAAGGGTTATGATGGCGCCATATGGAGGGCGCAGGTGAAGGCGGAAACGAAGGGTTGGGATGATGTCTGGGCTTCGATCGAACGACATGCGAGATGAACTGTGACGCTGAGGAGAGAGGGGAGGCCATCGGACAGTGGAGAAGAGTTGATGCGTGGTGGCTTGAGGGAGAGGCGTTAGCGGACGGTCCTGATTTGATATGGGCTTGATCGGATGGTTGTCGTTCGTTGCTGGAATGGATGGATCAGATCAAGAGAGAGGAGACGTGATCAGAAGGCGGAGGAGGAAGGGCGCGTGGCGCGCAATGGAGCGGGCCGTGTGGCGCAATCAAAGGGCGCCACGCAACCTGATCTAAATGGTTGAAAGAGAATGTTTAATTACAGAGAGAAGGAGGCCGAATTTTGAAAAACTCAAAACATGAAAGTTGTAGATCTCAATGAGATTTACAAATTTCATGTTGCCTAAAAATGGAGATGAGGTCAAATAAGATAAAAAATACAAGCGTACAAATATACATGCATATAGTACACAAAGGGGCCCAAAAACCCATGTTTTGCATATGAGCTCCGATTTAAATGAAATTAGTCTCATTTTGAAGGTCTCTGAATGTATATTAATCTGAAAGCGAGTGGACCTAGATCGGAGGTTGTATGTGGTAGATATTAGCATTCTAAGGTCTGGAATCTCCAACAGGGTTTGGGGTTTTATTGTGTAAGTTTTACAAGATAAAAAACCGTGCCTCTTTTCCTTGTATTATTAATTAGTTAATATATACAGTATAGGGTTAGTTTTATTGTCTTTGGTGGGGGTATAAAATACTGATAAATAGGTCAAGTAAAGGTGAATTTTTACAAGTGAATTAGGCTTCGTATTTAATGCAAATATGGATGCTAAAATGCATGTATTATGTATGCATGTATGTATGCTAATTATGCAAGATAAAGGAAAATATGCTGCTGAATACTCGGGAAAAAGACTCTATTTTCAACTTTAAGAGTGATGAATCACAGATTCATCAATCCCCTATACTTAACCCTTGCTCGTCCCTGAGCAACTAAATTGAAATGCAAGAGTGAAATGATTTTGGGTTCCATAGCAAGGTCATGAACAAAAGTTGAAAATGGATCTTGACTCGACCTTTGGATTAATTATGTGGCGGAACCTCATTGGAATCTGAACTTAAGACCTAGCAGACTTCAAGTTCCACAAGTCTTCTATTCATCACTCCTCAATAGTCAGGTTAGAACAAATCCTCAGATGCAAATTTCTGATGACTATGATTCTTACTTGTATTGTGTAAGTGAAAAGTAACTCTCCACATCACAAATGGCTCATAACCAGCCTCCTCTAACAAGGTAACTCTAATTCCCCGGTTCAGTAACTCTTTCCTCGAGGAGCGAGATATTCCCTTCTAAGTTCAAGTGCGACCAGCTCAAGAGGAGGGGGTGGAGAAAAGAATGGATGGTAGCCAGTGTAGCTACCTATCCCGGGATGCCTGACCAGTGTAGCCAAGTCATCCAGCTGCATACTTCTTTGCTAATATACATACTCCAATAGGTATTTTATTTTCTATCTGGCCTATCTTATCTTTTTGGAGTTCTTACATTTTTGTTTCTTTTTTTATGGACTATACACAGGGTGCAGCATGTACATCAGAAGTTTTTCCTCTTGAGCTAGTAGACTATCCCTCTTTTGAAGCATTATTGCAACCCACAACATCCCGTCCTTAGATGTTAACACCACCAGACTAGGTTGAGATGCACTACCCTCCCTAGAGGAGGATGGATGTTTCCACCCGTGTGCTACTCCAAGCTAAAGGATTCTACCTCCTCAACATCTCATCAATGAAGAGTTGCGTGCATTGTGCTTGTTTAAGTTAGGTCATTATCTAAAAGAATCATGTGTGTGCACGAGATATTCTACTTAAACTGACCAAGATGACATGTGAACAAAGACTTGCGAACTCAAAGAATTAAGTCACTTGACCTGGAAAATCTTAACTCCAGCTCCTATAAGGTTCCTCTATAATTAGGTGGATTAAGGTCAAATCAAGTCCCTCCTCAACATCTACTCATAACTTGGTTCAGAACCCACTAGCTTTTCACTTTGCATATGCAAGATATGCAGACGAGATGCAGATGATGTGCTATGTAGATGAATGAAATGCAAGACTCTTTTTCTTTCTTTTCTTTTCGGAGGCAGAGATGATGTGCAAGAGTAAATAAGAAGCCTTTGATTTTGACTTTTTTCCATTTTTTGGGAAAAACTTTGGTATACCTCCTATGTTACAACAATTTGCAAGAGTTTTATAAGTATTATACAAATTATACAAGTGTGTTACAAAAACTTTTCTCCAAATTTTACCCATCCTGTAATCATTGCGTAGTATATACAAGAATACGTGAAAGTACAAGCTATGGGTAATGTATATATGTAATATATACACACCCACTTTACATAGCGTGTGCTATGTCCTCAGAGCACGAAAAGCAAGGAAAAAAACATAGCTCGTGCTAAGCGTAGGAGAGCCAAAAGAATAAAAAGTATATAAGTCGCTCGCCCCCCTATACTAAGGCTCTGGCAGCCTAAGAGTAGAAGAAGATCAAGAACAGGGCGGACGAGGTCAAGAGGGGATGTGGATGAATATATACACATGATGGGCATCGGTCCCCCCTATACTTAGGCTCAGGTCAGCCTAAGTATAGGACGAGAGTGGTTTGAGGAACGATGTGATCAGGAGGTTGTACTGTGAATGGACTCAAGTGATTCTCCCCCCCTATACATAGGATCTAGTCATCCTAAGTATAGTCGTAAATGAACATATATGAAGTTGGGGTGAATGATTAGAGTCGCGGGAGGGAGGGGTATATACAAGGATCGCGATCTGAATCTTTTCAGATGCTGCTGATGGCAAGAGTTTACTACTGCAAGGTCTCATGCGCAGCTCTATGTGTATCTTCTGAATCTGTCTCGCGCATGAATACAATCTCCTCAATATGGACTAAATGTTCATTGGGTTCGAGGAAGTGCTTCAATAGTTGTCCATTTACTAGGAATGTCTGTGCGTCATCTATGAGATCTGAGATCTCAACACATCCACTATCATGCACAACACGGACAATGAATGGGCCCATCCACTTGGATTTTAGCTTGCCTTGGAAAACCTTCAGCCTTGCATTGAACAACCATACCTTCTGTCCAGGAACAATGGTCTTTCGTCCGATATATCTATCATGTCAACTTTTGAATTTGTCCTTGTACACCAAACTGTTGTCGTATGCTCGGTTTCTGACTTCCACAACTCATTCAGATCCATTTATCGTTGTTTCTGCCCTAGGTGTGTGTTCCAATTTACCTTTTTGATTGCCCATTCTGATTTGTGTACTAATTCTGCGGGCAAATGGCACGGCTTCCCAAATACCATCTTGAATGGGGAGGTTCCCAACGATGTCTTGTAAGCTGTCCTATAAGCCATAGGACGATCCAAGATCTGAGACTAGTCCTTCCTGTCTCGGCGGACAAGCTTCTGCAATATGGTTTTCACCTCCCTTTTCGATACCTCATCCATACCATTGCTCTGTGGGTGGTAAGGAATAGCGACACGGTGTTCGATGCCATAATCCTTCAAGAGCTTCTTCATGTCTCTATTTACAAAGTGGCTACCCCCATCTGATATCAAAATTTTGGGGATCCCGAACCTAGAGATAATATGATCTCTAATGAATTTACAGACAGTCCTAATGTCTGCGGCTCGGGTTGGGATAGCCTCCACCAACCTGGATAGATAATCTATCGCAAGAAGCATGTATTCGAATCCATGGCTAACAGGGAATGGTCCCATGAAGTTGATGCCCCATGTGTCAAAGACATCACAAATGATGACAGGCTGCGTCGACATCTCATCCTTGGAACCAACGATTCCTCCCATTCTCTAGCATACTGGGCATGACTTCGCAAAGGTGATGGCATCGCAAAACAGAGTCGGCCAGTATAAGCCACACCGAAGTATCTCCCATGGGGTCCTCTTCCTAGAGTGGTGTCCTCCTGCCTCTAGACTGTGGCATAAAGAAAGGACATTCTGGTATTACTCATGAGGAATACACCATCTCCAAACATAATCCAACCCTTTAAAGAAAAGGATCGGATCCTCCCAATGGTAATGTCTTGAGTCCGACTTCAGTCGGTCTATGTGGCTCTTGGGCCAATCTTCTGGAACCTTCTTGGAGACAAGATAGTTCACGATATTGGCATATAATGGGAGTCAGTCCACAACAAAAATCGACTCGTCAAGGAAGGAGTCTCGAATCGGTGAATCCTCAGAAGCACTAAGATCCTCGAGACGGGAGAGGTGATCAGCTACTACGTTCTTCTTTCAAGGTTTATCATGAATGTCCAAATCAAACTCTTGGAAAAGCAGAATCCACCTAAGAAGACGCGCCTTCGCGTCCTTCATTTCCATTAAATACCATAGCGTTGTATGGTCAGTGAACACAATTACCTTGGATCTGATTAAGTGAGATCTGAATTTGTCCAAGGCAAACACTACCGCAAGCATCTCCTTTTCCGTAACTGTATAGTTACGCTGAGAAGTATCAAGCACTTTGCTTGCGTAGTGTATGGCGAACGGGACACCATCCCTCCTCTATCCTAATACAGCCCCAACAGCAAAGTCTGAGGCATCTGTCATGATCTCAAAAGGCAGAGACCAATCTGGGGCTTATAGGATGGGGGTGTCCATGATCATTCCTTATCATAGCTTAAAAGCCTAGAGACATTTGTGATAAATAATAAACTCCATGTCCTTGCCTAAAAGCTCAATTAGCGGTCGGGCAATCTTAGAAAAATCCTTAATAAATCTCCGATAAAATCTGACATGGCTGAGGAAAGACCGTAACTGTTTAACGTTGGTTGGTGGCTGGAGTCATCTAATCACATCCACCTTGGCAGGGCCAACCTACATTCCTCTCTTGGAGATGTCATGCCCCGACACAATGCCTTTCATCACCATAAAGTGACTTTTCTCCTAAGAGAGCACCAGATTGACCTCACAACATCTTTTGAGGACTAGGTCCAGATTCCTAAGACAGGAATTGAAGGAATCGCCGTTGAAGAGTCACTAAATACGATGATTAATTTGTGTACGTTGTAATACATGTACTTAGCGATTCGGTCAGAACCGAGAGAAGGATCTCCGTGAAGAGTGTCTCGGCTTAATTTTTATCCCGGGCAAGTCCGGGGACGAACACAGGGAGGCAAAGGAACAACTTAGGTTTAATTTAAAAAAAGTAGATCTAGATATCCAATGCGGTATTTTTTATATTTTTATGCAACAAGAATGCAAATGCAAGTGAATCATGACACTAAGAAATCACACAATAGGCCAAATTAATTTTAATGTAAAAATAGTCTAATTTAGCCAAAATATATTTTTCCTAGAGTCCTAATCCAGAGATGAATGCAAGGTATATTTTTTGGAATTTTATGGGTTAAAATGCAACAATGAAAAATACACACTTTGTATGGGTTTTTTTGCTATTTCTTACAAAAACAGTAAGCACAAATTATGAAAAACTTACTGGAACTAAAACATGATGCAAGGAGACTACAATAACTATTTTGGAATATTTTGACAAAGTATGAATTTTTTATGGATTTTTTAGTGAAAACAGAGTGGCAATGAGTAATTATTTTCTATTAAATCCACATTATCAAATTAATCAGAGACCAAATTATCTCAAATAGATATTTTCATGTAGAATCCAAGAGATTTGAAATTTTGCAAAAAGGATATATGTGGATTTAATTAAAAATAAAACACTAAATTCACTCTACAAATTATTCCAAGCACAAGACAAATCCACTTTGGATGAAATTTGGACAGCAAGTTAATCACTCTTCAAGGCATTACATATAATTTGTGTTGAATTTTTAGAGCAACTGTGTGTGAGATATAAATTTAAGAGTCCAGATTGGGTAAAACTTGCAATATTTTCAGTTAAACATTTTTAATTAATTACCCATCACTCACAAAAATTTAAATAAATATTCACAACGTAGACCATTAGTTGCTCAACATCAAGACATTTTTCATTGAATAAAAGGATGCATATTGAAGTCCAAATTTAATTACGTACACAGGGGTATACTTGCAAATTCAAAAACCAAAATTTACAACAAAATATGTACATGGACTACTTTGTAATTACTGAAACTATACACAAAATTTACATAAATTTTACAATGTGAAAAAAAATAAAAAAACTTTACCTTCTTCCTCCTTCGTTCTTTGCAAGAGATGAACCCAAAGGGTGGTCGGCGGCGGCGGCTCGCCCGTGTCTACGGCGAGGAGGGGCGGCGCTGGCTCGGTGGTGGCGGCTGGACGAAACGGCGGAGAGGCGAAGGGCGGTACCGCCAGCGGGCACGCGCGGCGGGGCGCGGGCTGCGTGGCTGCGCTGGCTGCTCGTGGCGCGGAGGGGGAGTACGGACGGGAGGGCGCGGTGGCACGTCTGGCAGCGGAGGGCGGTACCGCCGGCGGGCACATGCGGCGGCGCGCGGGCTGCGTGGCCGCGCTGGCTGGAGGGCTGTCGCCGGTCATGCCTTGAGCGACTGCGATGGGGGTGGAGCGACGGCCTTGGAGCTGCTACTCCACCTCCATGATTTTTTTTGTTTTTTTGTTTTTTATTTTTTTTCCTGTTGTAATAAAAGAACCTCTTTTTTTGTTTTAAATTTTTTTATTTTTTTTAATTTTCTTTAAACAGGAAATATGTACACCAAAAGGAGGGGGAAAATGGTAGTGCGAAGATGACATGAACTAAACAAATGGGGACATGTGGATGGTTATATGGTGTGATAAAAAAATGCAAAAATAACAAGATGATCAAATGAGAAGAAAAATTACCTAAGGTGGAAACGATCGCCTATGGTGTGCTCACAAGAGCACGGTCTTCGCTCAAATCGCCGGTGCGCGATGAGCTCGAGCAGCGCGCGGTTGCGGCTGCGATGTTGGCCAAAAAGCCAACGGATCTCACCGGTGAGAGGGTCGTCGTCGCTCGACCGCGGTTGCGTCGCTGTCACCGATTCAACTCTAGGAACTAGGCTCTCCTCACATAAAGATGGATCAAAGGCAAAAACTAGGAGAATGGCATGTATATAAAGAAAAAAAATGGAAGTTAGAATTAAGATGGAGTGGGATGGAGGTTAATAAAAAGGTGGAGTTGAATTAGAAGTTAGAAAATATGGTGGAGTAATGGAGTTGAATTGGTGGTTATTGTAGAGAATGTAAAATAAAATAAATAAATAAATAAAATAAAGTTGGCTACTTTAATTACAATAGAATAAAAAAGAATAAAATAGATAGTGGAGAATTTACAAGGGAAGACAAACAACATGTACACATTTTTTTTACTTTTCTAATATGTAATTTTTTTTATCTTTTTAATAAGAGATATTTACAACGAAAAAATACAATAAAATAGGATAATTAAAATACAACATAAGTTTATTTTTTTTGTATTTTTAGTAATTAAGAACGATACAATAAAAATTAAAGAAAGAATGAATATATACATGGTATACAATGTAAATCTAGGTCCCAAAACCCAACTTTTGCAAATGAGCTCCGATTTTAATGAAACTACTTCCATTAGATAGATAATTTTCTAACCTGAACTTTAAAAGTAAGTTTGGTGAATTTGGAATTCATACGGAGCGGGAATTTAGCTTGGAAGTTGGACTTTATGGCTTTTTCTCTTTGGGATCTAGGAGCATATATTTGAGATGAAATTTGTTTTATATTTTGTATTTTTATATACATTTTTATAAACAAGTTAGAGAAAGAATTAGGCAAAAAGGAATTGAAATTAAATTATTAAAAATACATGAAGTTTTGGGATATTTACATGTGTAAAACTCCTTTATTTTTGCGGCTTTTTATGTGTAATTTATTTTGTACAATCTAATATACAATAATTAGTGTGTTTTATTTACAAGAGTTATTTTATTAATTTATTGATTTTATGGACATTTATTTGGTATTTTACTCAGGTATTTTGCTAAGATCAAGATATTGCGATGAATCGCGGATTCATCACCCCCCTATACTTAAACTTTGCTAGTCCTCGAGCAAAAAAAGAATGAATAAGTTGGGTTAACCCCTGACTGTGCATGTGAATACAAGACTTGATCCATTTAAGAACTCTCGGTTTTAGAGATCCTAAAATTCTAAGCTGAACCAAGCTCTAGTCAAAAGGTACCCATTTCCCCTAATCATCAGACTCTCTTTGAATACGTATATATAAGGGATATGACTTTAAGTGTTGACTGCAGTTATAAGAGTAGAGTCGCAACGTCACCCAAGGTTCCAGTCTAAGGGACTCTCCTAAGAACCCGATCCTCAACACTAGGGAATAAACCATTTCTTGCATCCAATTCACCGTCTCTTTAGTTGTCAGACTTAAAAGTGTAGATGGAAGGCCAGTTGATGGAGGGCATAGGATTGTGTCATTTCTTCTCTCCCTCTCATTGGAACAAGGATCCTCTCGAGTTCCTTATTACTCAACGCATATTTTTTTGGTGTTGATCAGTGCATCCGTCAAGAGAAGTTGGAGTCGTCTGCACTTGTTTCCTGGGAGTACACCGGGGTGTTCCTTTTTTGAGTACCTATCGTACCTTCTACACCCAGACTTGTAGCATTTACGATGCAGAGCCCTTTTTTGGTGCAAGCCCGACTCCTGGTCCTAATAGCGGTGGTCAAAGTGGACACTTTAAAATGGTTGGGAGCGCTCGCCTTTGGTGGAAGCTCTTTTGATAATTGACTTTGTGGAATGAGAGCTTTTCTTTGACATTTCATTGCTTTGTAGTATTTTTGGCTAGCTCCACTACTTTTACCAAGAGTTGGCGCACACTGATCAACATTTTTTTATCACACCCTGGCACATAGGTAAATGTCAAGAGATAGTACAAGAAACATGTTCTCATATTGGCTAAATGTGCTGACACTCAGGTTTCATGAAGCCTTCATTGATTTTATCCCATCCTCGAGCATCATTAAATCAAGTCCAAACTCAAATCCCTCATCCCAGTTCCTCAAGTGAAATTTCAACTCATCTCATCATAACTGCAGTCGTGTACGTGAGGTGCTGATCATATTCTTAAGGTAGAGACTAAGCATGCAATATAGCACACAAATCTTTCAAATTAGGGAAATGTGAATAATTAAGTCCAAGACCTTAATGACTAAGGTTGGTTAACTCAAAATATCAAGACCTCATAAACCAAGTGTTCTTGAACATCACTAGTCTTGTGTGAAAGTGAATTGTGTCAAGGATTAAACCAACTTATTAGTTAGTTTTTTTTATTTAGTTTTTTTTTTATGATTGATTGATTTTTTTAAAAAGTTTTAGAAAAAGTTTTTTTTTCAAAAAGGTTTTTTTTGACAAACAAAGGCAAAGAAGTTTTTTTTTGTTAGAAAAGTTTTGCTTTTTTTTCAAGAGTTTTTTTTGAAAAAGATAGGTAAATAAGAAAGACTTTTTTTGAAAAAGTTTTTTTAAAGTGGATTTTTTAAAGAGTTTTTTTAGGAAAAAGTTTTTTTGTTTTGTTTTTTTTGTTTTTTTTTGTTTTTTTACCTACCCCATAATTATTGTATAATATATACAAAAATACTTGAAAGTACGAGCTATGGGTAAAGTATATATGTAATATATACACGCCCCCCAATACTTAGCATGTGCTATGTCCTCATGGCACTAGGTGACAAAAAGACATAACTCATACTAAACGTAGGAAAGATAAAATAATAAAAAAGTATAGAAGTCGATCCACACCCCTATACTTAGGCTCTGGTCAGCCTAAGAGTAGAAGAAGAGCAAAAATGGGGAGGACGAGGTCAAGAGGAGAAATGATGAGTATATACACATGGCGGGCATCGGTCCCCCCTATACTTAGGCTTTGGTCAGCCAATGTATAAGACAAGAGTAAGTGTGAGAACCGATGTGATCTCGAGAATATACAAAGAAGGGAGAATATGTACAAGAGTGATTGAATTTTCTAAGATGTTGAATCTTGATGCTGCATCTTCATGAAGAGTAATATGATGTATCTGCTCTGTGCTCACTCTGCATGAAGTTGATGACCCCGACTTGGACTAACTACTCTTTCGAATCAACAAAATTCTTTAACAGTTGTCCATTCACCACATGAGATTGTGCACCATCTGTGAGATCAGCTATCTCTACACTTCCATTCTCGTGCACTTTCTTAACCACAAAGGGACCTGTCCATTTAGATTTGAGCTTCCCATGGAACATCTTCAACCTGGCATTGAACAACCATACCTTTTGCCCAGGGAAAAAGTCTTTGCACTTAATATGCTGATCATGCCATCTCTTTACTTTGTCCTTATAAATCAAACTGTTGTCATATGCCCTGTTTCGGATTTCCACGAGCTCATTCAAGTTCAAGTCTCAGCAAAGCTTCCCTAGGTGACAACTCCAATTAATCTTGTTAATTGCCCATTCGGATTTATGAATCAATTCTGCGGGAAAATGGCATGGCTTGCCATAGATCATTCCAAATGGTGAAGTACCCAATGGTGTCTTGTAGGCTGTTCTATAGGCCCACAGAACTTGGTCCAAGAGTTGAGACCAGTTCTTCCTATCGGGACGAACCAATTTCTGCAAAATACTCTTCACCTCTCTGTTCGAAACCTCTGCCATGTCGTTGGACTGTGGGTGCTAAGGACTAGTAACTCTATGCTCAAATCCATAATCCTTAGCTAAAGATCTCATATGTACTCATATCTCGATTCACAAAGTGGCTACCCCCATCAGATATCAAAACTTTTGGCACCCCGAACCTAGCAATAGTATGATCTCTCACAAACTTACAAACAGTTTTGCTATCTGCGGTTCGGGTTGGGATAGCCTCCACCCACCTAGATAGATAGTCAACCACCAACAATATGTACTCATGTCCATGGCTGTTGGGAAAGGGACCCATAAAATCTATGCCCCATGCATCAAAAACATCACAAATAATCATCGGTTGCATAGGCATCTCATCTCTCTGTCCAACTGTCCCTCCCATCCTTTGAGAGATCGGGCACGACCGTACAAAATTAATGGCATCTCTAAACAAGGTCGGCCAATACAATCCACATTGAAGTACTTTGTGAGCGGTTCTCTTTCCCGAATGGTGTCCTCCAGCCTCAAGTGAATGGCAATATGTGAGGACACTCTGGTATTCCTCCTGAGGAATACACCTTCTCCAAACACAATCCGGTCCTTCACAGAAAAGGAAAGGATCGTCCCAGTGGTATCTCCTCGAATCTGACTTCAGTCGATCAATGCTGCTCCTAGTCCAACCATGGGGAACCTGCTTGGAGACTCATGTCATACCATGGGAGTGAGTCAATAACACAAATTGACTCATCTGGAAAGGTCTCTCTAATTCGCTCATGATCAGGAGAATCCTTAAGTTCAATTCGAGAAAGGTGATCAGCCACAACATTCTTCACTCCAGGTTTATCTTTTATCTCCAAATCAAATTCCTGGAGGAGTAAAATCCACCTAAGAAGACGCGCCTTCGCATCCTTCTTTTCCATTAAATATCGAATAGATGTGTGATCAGTATAAATTGTCACCTTAGAGCCCAAAATATATGATCCGAACTTCTCGAGGGCCCATACTACTGCGAGCATTTCCTTTTCAGTCACTGTATAATTTTTTTGTGTGGGATCTAAAACTTTTCTCGCATAGTGAATCGCAAACGGAATCCTCTCTCGCCGTTGTCCTAACACAGCTCCTATAGCGAAATTTGAAGCGTCAGTCATGATCTCAAAGGGGAGAGACCAGTCAGGAGCTTGTAGGATAGGCGAGGCACAAATCTTCCTTTTCAAGAGCTCAAAGGCCTCCAGACACCTGTGATCTACAACGAACTCTGTGTCTTTCCCTAAGAGCTCAGTCAGTGGGCGGGCGATCTTTGAAAAATCTTGAATGAATCTCCTATAGGACATGCCCCAACACGATACCCTCCGTCACCATAAAGTGACTCTTCTCCCAGGAGAGTACCAGATTCACCTGTCTACACCTCGTGAGGACTCAGTCTAAGTGCGCTAAACATGGTTTAAAAGAATCACCATGGACCGAGAAGTCATTCATGAATACTTCCAAGAAAACTCCCACCATCTCGGCAAATATGGCTATCATGCACTGCTGAAATGTGCCCGGGGCATTGTAGAGCCCGAATGGCATGCGCCTGAAAGCATAAGTGCCGAATGGACATGTGAATGTGGTCTTTTCCTGATCCTCAGGGGCTATGGCCCCTTGGTTGTAGCCTGAGTACCCGTCAAGAAAAAAGAAGAACTCTTTCCCTGCGAGTCTCTCCAAGATCTGATCAATAAATGGTAAGGGAAAGTGATCTTTCTTGGTCGCAGCATTCAGGCGTCTATAGTCAACACAGACACGCCACGACGTAGGTACTCATGTCGCGATCTCTACCCCCTCCTCGTTGGTGACCATCTGAATTCCCGACTTCTTCGGGACAACATGAAGCGAGGACACCCACTTGGAGTCAGAAATAGGGTATATAAACCCTACTTTACACCATTTCTCAATTTCTTTCTTCACCACTTCCCGTAGATTGGGGTTAAGTCTCCTCTGAAACTCACGGGAAGGTCTCAAGTTATCCTCAGTAAAAATGTGGTGCGAGCAGAGAGCGGGGTTGATGCCCACGAGATCTGACACTGTCCAGCCTATTGCTTTGCGGTTCCTCTCTAAGACCTCTAACAACCTAGACTCTTGTTATAAAGTCAAGTCTGAGCTAATGATGACAGGATATCTCTCTTTGGGTCCCGCAAGAAAGGCATACTTGAGTGTAGGAGGTAGTGATTTCAGCTCTGGCAATGTGGTATCATCAATCAAATCTGGCTGAACTGAATCTGAATCGGGTTCCGTGTTGTATGAAGGTGGGCTAAGCTGAGTAGTACTCGCCACCAAATCGGAAGTATCGGGAGTCGGATCGTCAAAAATATCCAAACAATCGGCAAAAGCCATGTCCGACTCGTCATCTATGTCCCATGATTGTTCCGAAGAGGATGGAACTGACAGATCCGGATGGATCTCTAAGTCAGCATGAGAATAGGTTGATGCATCTCTAGCAAGATCAGACAACACCTGGCAAACTGCATCATGCACTATATCCTCTCCAGATGAAAGGGTCTCGCTCTGTCATGAAGGAATCTGTCCCCAAATCCCAACTGTGCTAATCATACTGCAATCTGCCTCTTAAGATGAGTACTCTGTACTACTCTCTGAATCAGGTCGCTGACACTTGGTTTGCTTCATCTCAAGGTTCACTTCTCCACCTGGAGAACGGAACTTCATCATTCCCGTACCATAATCGAAAGTTGCGCCTGCGGTCCTAAGGAAGGGTCGCCCGAGAATAATATGAGATTCTCTCCAATGATTGGGGGTCTCCATGTCCAAGACTGTGAAGCCCACCTGATAGTTCTGCCCCTCAATCGAGATAACTACGTTCTTCACTTCTCCCTTAGGTCTCTTCACTGAACGATCAGCGAATTGGAGTAAAGCTCTAGATTTGCGAAGTGGTCCCAACTCCAATTTTTGATATAATACTAAGGGAAGTACGTTGATCGAAGAACCGTTATCTAAGAGTGTGCGTGCAAACGCAATGTCGTCAATACGACTCTCCACATAGTGAGCACCCATGTCTCTCTTTTTCTTTGGCAAAGTCTGATTCTTGAGACAATAGGTTGTGGCTACTGATAAGACATGTGTCTTTATATTTCAGTTATCTTTCTTCCTGCTAACCCTTGTAGGTGTGCATCTCACCTTAAGGTATTTTTGGAATGCAGGATGGTTAGCCACATATTCATCAAATGGCACCTTAACTGTGATGTTTTTTTTACAAAATCGTGCCATATCGGGGTCATCTTTCTGAATCTTTTTGATGTGCTTTCCTGCCATAAGAGCATGGGGAAAAGGGATTGAATCTAGGTAAACTGAGGATGAAGAGTCTGAATCATGAACTGAAAGATCATTCTTTGCATTAACGGAAGCAGAGTTCTTCATAGAAGAATCTTTTTGATGCAACAAGGAATCGAAATCAAAACTATCTACTAAAGGTTGTGGAATAGAAGCTGGAGTGGTATCCGCCAGAACCGGAGATGCAAGGTCCTCCGTAGACTCAGAAGAATATCCATGCTGACGATGCTGCATACGCGCTCTCCTCCTCCTCTCGGCTCCTTGAGTGGAAATCCTCGAATGGCGCTGATGGGGCTCTGAAATATGATGCCTCTCCTCCTCGTCCTCTGAAGACTCTTCAGGTAGAGCTCCAGAGATGCCCCTCCTCATGTCCCTCGCCCGGTCAGGTACGACCACGATCCTTCCGCTCCCGAGTGACATGTGGTTAGCCTCGTCACACGAAAGAATCTCATGTTCAGATTTAGGAGATGTTGAATAGTATACCTGACCAAAGTGCTGCTGAGAACTAGAACGATTCAGGCTATTGGAGTTAGCCTGAACTTGGGCTGGGATAGAGGTAGAGGGTGCAGTCTGCTCGTCTCGCCATCTGGACAGGCGGTTGACATCCTCCCGTAAGTCTTGAATCTCGTTCCTGTAGGAACGTAGCTCGTCGAGTATCTGCTGCTGAATATCCACGGGACTAGACGATGAAGGAAGTGGATAAGACTGGGAAGAAGAACGGGAAGACTGGCCCTGCTGGCCAGTGTACTGCCTTTGTTGCTGCTGCTGGGGTTGCGGGCCCTGTTGGCCCATCTAATAATGGCCCTGTCAGCCATACTGCTGGTACTGCTGCCTCTGCTGCTGGGGTGGATGGAATCCAGGGCTCTGCTGTGAAGGAGGTGGTGCGGAGGTGAATGCAGTGTTGTGAAAGGTCGGGGGACGCTGATAGGTCTGTTGGTCTCCCGTACTTCCCTGCCTGGCAGGGTCCTGAGTATACCATATCCCATTCACCTCCCAAACTGGTGGAGGCTCCTCCTGGACTGTCTCTGCTACTAGAGGTGGCTGCTGGAAAGAGTGGGTGTAGGAGTGGTCCTGCTCCCACGGCTGGGGTTGCCCTGACACCAACTGCTCCTGAACATGGTGAACTCGGTATACGGGAGCAGAGGGTGCAGTCATGGTAGGTATCCTTATCTTAGATACCTTCTCAGTCAACTCCTCCATCTGTTTTGGATGTTTGGAGATGTAACCCCTCAGGATCCGGGTACCCGTTAACACTACAATTCGCAATATTCCATTTATGACATCGCATTTAACAACATAATTTTATGGGAAAATTTTTTTTTCAATGAATATAATTGCAAGTGACATTCGACATTCACATTCACAACCACAAGATAATAAAGATAAATGTCACCAAGAATTTATTTCATTAAATTTCATTTCATTTTCAACCTGTACAATGTCTGAAAGTACATACAGTATATCCCAAAATCTGACTGAAGAGAAAAGAAGCATATAACATTAACAACCGAACAAAAACTGAGACAAAAAGAATAACATACCGTCTAGTATAGACCTTGTCTCTTGGAACCCTGTATAGCTACTGAACAACAGACTCCTTTCCTGCCATGCGTGCAAGGAAGAAAAGGAGTCACAATTGTGAATACAAACCCGTAGTTTAAAATAATTAACAAGTAATTTAATGTGCAAAAGAGAGCAAGTAGAAAGGTGGAATAAGCACTATTTACATCTACTTGCGCGAGTAAAAAGGTATTCAGGCTTGTAAGCATTTCTCATAAACTCTCATTATCCAAACACTTTTCATATTTAACATATTTATTTTGTAATTAAATGTTGATAAATTATAATTATAGGAGTATGCATATAAGTATATATCTCTATTATTATATTGACCAGATATCCAATCTGTGGATTTATCGATGTGAAAGATGGAATATAAAATATTTAGAGATTTACCTGATTCTCAAGTCAATTGGTTAGTCATTTTCTATCAATACTATTTTTGATGTTAACCTCTCCAAAATCTTACTTCTATTATCTCAGATGTAACTCTAGGAGATGTAGATATAGATATGGATGATCTGGATGTAGATTCGCCTAGTCTGTTGGCGAAAGTAAAACTCAAGCGGTGAAGAAGCCTACAAATGGCACTTCCGTCTCGCCCTCTAGTTGGAAGGACGGCCCAATAGAGGGATAGGTCTACTCCCCAACTACGCCACTGAGACGGGTGAGAGGGACTTCCCGGAAAAGTCACTCTAGAAAAACAGCCTGACCGGTAACGGGCAACCGAGCTCGTATGTAAAACTGAAAACCAAGGATCCCCCGCCTGGGTATCCTAAAACAGAGGGTCAGCGGAATGGTCTAAAGTCAGGATCCCAACGAGGCGTAAAAACACTGCGAGCTCGCGTAAAAACCGTGAAGGAGACTGGGATCCTAGACCCGCGCACTTGGCGGCCGCTGCCCGATCTGGGCTTCCTATCTCCCGCCCAGTTGAGAGTCACCGCGCCCTCGCACGGTTAGGTGTAAAAGTCACCACAACCGGCATCCAAATTTAAAATTTTGATACTGATTCACGGTCGTTATCACTGCTTGTCAACTCCTCTCTTTCCCACTTCTTTCTGTGGTTAATCAAACAGATCTAGATCTCTTGGTTATTTATCTTTGTGATAGTGATTCATAGGTAGTAGAGTATACTTAAAAGATGATTTTCTAAAGATGATCTAACTTTATGGTTAGAGGTTACCATTGATGATGCAATCATATAGTTAAACTTAACTCAGTCTTAAAGGATAGTCATTCCGAAAGTAATGTCGCATCCAGCTAACTAAATCAACCGTATAAATTATAATTCAAAGGCGTTTATTTCAGTTATATGTATTAATCAAAGGTACCAATATCCTCTTCTCAAGGTCTTTTTAATCCCAATAGTCTAGTCCAAATTAAGAGTAATCATACCGAGATTATATTTGACTAAAAGTAGATGTGATTAAGCTTTTAATCATGGGAGTAACCCAAGTATCTCCCAGTAGATAATCAACCTATATTACTTCTCCAGGGAAGTTGATCAATACTGCCAGTAACAAGGAATTCAATATAGGTTGTTCAATATTACACAAAACCAGTAAATAAACTTAGATAGTGCAAAGTTTCTCACATTTTAAATAATGACAATATGGTAAAGTTCAATTCTGAGATATTTCCATTCTGCATGAAATTTAGTTATCATTAACTCTACAATCTAGTGGTTAGTTTGTTTTTCAACACCGAGGACTCAGTGTTTAATTCCACATATTACAATTTTGTCAATAAAATTTATGCCTATCTTGTAGTATATATATAATGCTATTAGTTTTCTATAGGAATTACTACTTAATTACAGAATTTTGGTTAACATGCATCTTGTAAAAGACCTCAAAATATAAAACCAAGTAGGACCCGTGGTTATCACTTACATGGACTGAATCCTATAAAAAATGCCAAGTAAAAAAATGATATCACTTCATACTCGTTTGCCCCAAATTTTACTGCTAAAAACTTTGATTTATATTCCTGTTTTGACTTTTTGAAACAATCGTCACTATACAAATTTTTTTTACCAGACTCATTTATTGAGGTAATGAATTCTAGAGTATAGAAACACACGAAATAAATGATATTTTAAAATCATTTAGTTACAGTGTCTAATACAAGAAAAATTGGTAGCTATAGGATTAAGCATCCAAGGCAGTAGGATCCTAATCCAAGTTGTAGTCGTTCTTTCCAAATTGCTCAAGTTCAATCTATCCTAACTATTATTCTTTGGATGTCTTGTAACTATCTCCTGAACCATAAGTCACCATAATAAAAATCAATCGGATGATTCTACTAAGAATGGATATTAACCCATCATTCATTTGCAGCTGATTACCCAACGTTTCAGCAGCTAAATAACCATCTTTAAGCTGCAGACATTCTTAATTTCTAGCAGCCAAGTCGGAGCAAAATCAACCAGACAAAACTCGAATGCACCTCCAAAAAAATGAGCCAACAGTAGCAGAAACTAAAGATTAGTTTACCCAAATTTCTCATATTATGTATCAATTCTAGTGATTGAACATGCATGGCAGCATTAAGAGTGGTACAAGACACAAGTAATGTACATATAATTAAGGGAAATACACATGCAAGGCAGCAAAGAGATGGGCTAGGGAATGTACCTAATTGAATCAAATTTTGGAGAAGATGTAGTTGCTGGAATATCACCAAGAAGCAACTCCAAGGAGGCCTAGGGAATAAGGATGATGGCTGGGGTTGTTGGACAGCAGTTCTTCCAAAGCTGCAGGATAGCTTTTCCAACAAGAAATGGCTTCTATATGCAGTTGTCGAAGGCTGCACTTCCAGCAGGGAATAGAAGGAAAGATGTGATTCCTTCGGTGGTTTTTAGAGTAGAAAAGGTCTAGAAAAGAATGCAAATCTCTTGGTCTTTATATAGAAAAGATAGGGGAATAACTTTGACATGTGGAATAACATATAGGCCAAGTGGAAAGAAGGTTGGTCCAAATGGAAAAGAGAGGAAAGAGAGCCTATACGGCTGTTCTGGTTCTGCTACTGTAGCAGAGAGGATTTTTTTTATTTTTTTTAAACAGTAGCCAACTGCTACTGGAATTTAAGTTTTAATAATTTTTTTTCTCTTATTCATTTGACAAACTTAAAATGAACCGTACGGGCACCTCGGGTATCCGTTTTCGACGCGAAGTATCTCGATTTGATCGTCTTTCAACGACGATCAAAATGAGTATAATATTGATATACTTTCGATCGGGTTTTGAATACCCGAACTTTTCGGATACGGTTTTGTTTAAGATTAAATTTTGTGATTTAAAAATACCAAACGACCTCCGATTGACGAACGGTCAATTCCGTTGGTCTTGTATCGTCGAATCGGATCTCATAATGGTCTCAGTTTATTTCGCGGTTTCCAAATTTGCGTCGCGGCTTTTTCGCGGCGCGCAATACAAAGTGACCGATTTTTGATTGATTTCACCCGAACTTTTGATTCACTACCAACTGGTCGTTTTAGGTATTTTGACATTGACAAACAACTTTATTGGATTAATCGAACTCTAATCGGTCGGGTTCGGGTTTAGCGGATTCCGGATGTTACAAATATAAAAACCTCAAAGGGAGTCTCGTCCTCAAGACTCGAGTTAAGGTTATTAGGTGTCTTGTTTGATTTCTTATGGTCATAAAAACCTCAAAGGGTTTGGAACCCATAAAAACCTCAAAGAGAAGACAAGCCATATATTTATAATGTATCTAATTACAAAAGCTTGTTTTGATGCTTAAATCAGAAAAGCTGCGGGTATCGTGCCCGCATGTCGGCTTCGGTCTCCCACGTCGCCTCTTTGACGCCGTGTCGATGCCACAAAACTTTGACCAATGAAATCTCCTTGTTGCGAAGCTTCTTCTCAGCGCGGTCAAGTATCTGGACTGGCTTCTCCTCATAAGTCAGATCCGGCTCTACATCGAGATTCTCGTAACTGATAATGTGTCGAGGGTCGTGGACATACTTTCTCAGATTGGATACGTGGAAAACATCATGAATAGCAGAAAGATGTGGAGGAAGGGCTACTCGGTATGCCACTTTCCCCACTCTAGCCAGAATCTCAAAAGGTCCAACATATCGCGGTGCCAACTTGCCACGAACACCGAATCTCTGCACTCCCTTTATGGGAGATACTCGCAAAAATACCCAATCTCCAACCTATAATTTGATAGGAATGTCATTAGTATGAGATTAGGTTGAACACATATATATATCATAATTGAGTGGATGAGGAGAAAATAATTAGATTATTTGAAACTCTAAGTCTCTCCTCCGACGGTCTGCATAGCTCTTCTGGCGGCTCTGTGCCGTCAGAAGCCTCCGTCTCACAAGATCAACAGCTCTCGCGGTTTCCTCCAAGATATCCACGGAATATAAAGCATGATCACCTACCTCACGCCAACTGAGAGGTGTGAGGCATCTCCGCCCGTATAGGGCTTCGAATGGTGCCATGCCAATACTGGAGTGATAGCTGTTGTTGTACGTGAACTCCACTAACGGTAAATGGTCCTTCCAGGATCCTTTCCACTCCAAAGTGCATGCGCGAAGTAGATCCTCAAGCGTCTGAATGGTGCGCTCACTCTGCCCGTCTGTCTGTGGATGATATGCAGAACTCATCCTCAGCTCTGTCTGTAGTGCTGACATAAACCGGTGCCAATAATGAGATGTAAATCTCGAATCCCTGTCAGACACCACCTCTCGTGGTATACCATGCAGCCTGATAATGTTCTGCACATAGAGCTTGGCCAACCTGGATGGAGTATAAGTCGTGTTGACAGGTATGAAATGGGCTGACTTGGTCAACCTATCAACAACGACCCAAATAGAATCATGGCCTCCTGGCGTCTTCGGCAGACCTGTGACAAAATCCATAGAAATACTCTCCCACTTTCATTCGGGAATGGGGAGAGACTGCAGTAATCCTGGTGGTCTCCTGTGCTCAGCCTTGACCATTTGACATGTCATGCATCTGCTAACATGTAGCGCCACATCGCGCTTCATTCCATCCCACGAGAATTGTCGACGCAGGTCACGGTACATCTTCGTACTGCCTGGATGGATAGATAACCGTGAACTGTGTGCCTCGTCCAGAATGTCTCTACGAAGCTGCTCGTCATTGGGTACAACAACCCGTCCTGCCTTCCATAAAATAGACTCCATCACAACAAAGTCGTCAAATTCATCCTTGACGGCGCGCATGTATCTATCTCGGATCCAAGGGTCTGTCTTCTGGCCCTCTACAATACAATCCCAAAGGCTGCTGTATCGTGGAGGCACGGCGGTAGAAATGGATGCGCTCTCCTGAGGATGCCAATCGGTCAAAGCAGCAAGCGTATCCCACGTATATAGCCAGTTCGCCATACCATCAGCATGTACTCTCCTGCTAAGTGCATCAGCCACCACGTTTCCCTTATCGAGATGGTAAGAGATCGTGCAATCATAATCCTTCAACAGTTCGAGCCATCTGCGCTGCCTCATATTCAACTCCTTCTGATCAAAGATGTACTTTAAACTCTTGTGATCCGTTGAAATCTCAAAGTTCACTCCATATAGATAGTGGCGCCAGATCTTCAAGGCGAAGACAACTACCGCCGACTCTAAATCATGTATGGGGTAGTTCCGCTCGTGCGGTCTCAACTGCCGTGATGCGTAAGCAATCACCTGTCTTCTCTGCATCAACACTGCTCCTAGACCTTCTCCAGATGCATGTGTGTAGACTGCATAATCCTGAGTGCCTGAAGGAAGAGTAAGAATATGTGTTGTAGTCAACCTCTCCTTTAGTGTCTGGAAGGCCTGTTCACATGAATCGTCCTAAATGAATGGAACTCCCTTCTGCATCAATCGTGTCAATGGACGGACGATGCGTGAAAATCCGCTGACAAAGCATCTCTAATAACTTGCTAATCCGAGGAAGCTCCGAATCTGCGTGACAGTCTTGGGTTGCTCTCAAGACATAACTGCATCTATCTTCGCAGGATCAACTGCGATGCCTGCTCCAGAAATGACATGCCCTAGAAATGAGACCTGGAATAACCAGAACTCACACTTGCTCAACTTGGCATATAGCTTGTGCTCTCGCAATGTATCCAAAACAATCCGTAGATCATTCGCATGATCCCATTCATTCCGTGAATAGATGAGCACATCATTGATGAACACCACTACAAATTTGTCCAAGTATGGATGAAAGATACGGTTCATCATATCCATGAAAGCCGCAGGTGCATTGGTGAGCCCAAACAGCATCACCACAAACTCGTAGTGTCCATAGCAGGTCCTGAAGGCTGTTTTCGGAATATCTGACTCGCAGATCCTCAGCTGATGGTAGCCTGAGCAAAGATCGATTTTCGAGAAAACCGAAGATCCCTGGAGCTGGTCAAACAAGTCATCGATACGTAGCAAAGGATAACGGTTCTTCACCGTTCTCTTGTTCAGCTGCCGGTAATCAATGCACAGTCTCATGGATCCATCCTTCTTCCTGACAAATAGAACCGGAGCACCCAAGGTGAAGTGCTCGGCCTCACGAATCCCAAGTCAAGTAGCTCTTACAACTGCACATTCATCTCCCTCAACTCAGCTGGTGCCATACGATATGGTGCCATAGAGATCGGATGTGTATCTGGCATCAATGTGATCTCGAACTCAATCTCTCTCTCAGGAGATAATCCTGGTAGCTCATCAGGAAATATATATGGATATCCTGATACTACTCGGATGTCCTGAGTCATCGGCTCCTGATCAGATATCTCCCGAACAAATGCAAGGTATGAATCACAACCCTGATCAACCAGTCGCTGAGCTCGCAACACTGAGATGTACTCCATGGTAGAGTTGTGTATAGTACCCTCAAAAGTAAACTCGGGTAGATCTGGAATCCTAAGACAACCGTCTTCCAAAAGCAATCAACAAGTGCATGATGAGCGGATAACCAATCCATGCCCAAAATCAAGTCGAATTCATCAAGTTGTAAGAGTAGACAATCTGTGATCATCCTGTAACCGCTAATCTGTACGGGCAATTATCTGACTATCAGGGAAATGATAAACAACTGGCCACATGGCCCTTGTATGTGATATGGGGAAGAGAGAGTCTCTGAGACTCTATCTAAAGAAGCTAGTAGACTCGAAGCAAGAAAAGAGTGCGTAATCTGACAACTCTTCGAATCTCATCTCCATATCGGTCTGTCTGTAATCTCTGTCTGTTATGCCAGAATCTGGTCCTACTAACCTCGAATAATAGCATGTTGGTGCTGGAGGTCGGTGAGAGCAGTCATGATGCCCTCCAAACGATCATTCATATCCTGAGCAGCTTTGGACGTCATGGCTCTGAATGAGACCCATTATTAGTCATTTTGTTCGCAGATAGTTATCCTATATGCTTTTTCTCTTCTTGGGATATAATATGAAAATTAATGAAATTGGTGACATATGTGGTGATTAAATTCGAATGTCATATTTCCCTTCTCGGACTCACGACAAGTCGGAAGACTGTCGCTATCCGAGAACTTAATGCGATCGGAATTCTAATACCGCGAATGTGCGTATCGGGGTACCACTGCTCTGATACCAAATTGTTAACCCCCGAGGATCCGGGTGCCCGTTTACGACACATTTTGCGGCTTTCCATTCACTAGAGATCGCATAATTTATAAAAAAAAGGGAATTTTTCTTTTGCATCATCATTGGCATCTGACATTCACATTTATAACCACAAGGTAAAAGAGACAATGGCACCAGAAATTCTTTTCATTAATTTCCATATGATTTTATAACATGTACAATGTCTGACAGTACATATAACATCCCAATTATTTGACTGAAGAGAAGAAGCATTTACAATATCAATTGAACTAAAAACTGTAACAAAAACTACATACCGTCTAGTATAGACCTTGTCTCCTGGAAACCTGTATAGTTACTGAACAACAGACTCCTTTCCTGCCATGCGTGCAAGGAAGAAAAGGAGTCACAAACGTGAATACAAACCCGTAGTTTAAAAATAAATAACAAGTAATTTAATGTGCAAAAGAGAGCAAGTAGAAAGGTGGAACAAGTAAAATTTACATCTGATTGCGTAAGTAAAAAGGTATTCAATGTTGTTTGTATTCCCCAAAAGCACCCATGATTCTAGTATTTTTCATATACAATATGTTTATTTCGTAACCAAAACTTCCTATTTGTGAAAGTATATATATACATATATATATTTATTTATTTATATTGATCATATATATCTGTAGTTTTGTTGATGTGGCAGATGGAATTGAAAATATTTAGAGATTTACCTGATTCTCAAGTCAATTGGTTAGTCATTTTCTATCAATACTATTTTTGATGTTAACCTCTCCAAAATCTTACTTCTATTATCTCAGATGTAACTCTAGGAGATGTAGATATAGATATGGATGATCTGGATGTAGATTCGCCTAGTCTGTTGGCGAAAGTAAAACTCAAGCGGTGAAGAAGCCTACAAATGGCTCTTCCGTCTCCCCTCTAGTTGGAAGGACGGTCCAATAGAGGGATAGGTCTACTCCCCAACTACGCCACTGAGACGGGTGAGAGGGACTTCCCGGAAAAGTCACTCTAGAAAAACAACCCAACCGGTAACGGGCAACCGAGCTCGTACGTAAAACTGAAAACCAAGGATCCCCCGCCTGGGTATCCTAAAACAGAGGGTCAGCGGAATGGTCTAAAGTCAGGATCCCAACGAGGCGTAAAAACACTACGAGCTCGCGTTAAAACCGTGAAGGAGACTGGGATCCTAGACCCGCGCACTTGGCGGCCGCTGCCCGATCTGGGCTTCCTATCTCCCGCCCAGTTGAGGGTCACCGCGCCCTCGCACGGTTAGGTGTAAAAGTCACCACAACCGGCATCCAAATTCAAAAATTTGATACTGATTCACGGTCGTTATCACTGCTTGTCAACTCCTCTCTTTCCCACTTCTTTCTGTGGTTAATCAAACAGATCAAGATCTCTTGGTTATTTATCTTTGTGATAGTGATTCATAGGTAGTAGAGTATACTTAAAAGATGATTTTCTAAAGATGATCTAACTTTATGGTTAGAGGTTACCATTGACGATGCAATCATATAGTTAAACTTAACTCAGTCTTAAAGGATAGTCATTCCGAAAGTAATGTCGCATCCAGCTAACTAAATCAACCGTATAAACTATAATTCAAAGGCGTTTATTTCAGTAATATGTATTAATCAAAGATACCAATATCCTCTTCTCAAGGTCTTTTTAATCCCAATAGTCTAGTCCAAATTAAGAGTAATCATACCGAGATTATATTTGACTAAAAGTAGATGTGATTAAGCTTTTAATCATGGGAGTAACCCAAGTATCTCCTAGTAGATAATCAACCTATATTACTTCTCCAGGGAAGTTGATCAATACTGCCAGTAACAAGGAATTCAATATAGGTTGTTCAATATTACACAAAACCAGTAAATAAACTTAGATAGTGCAAAGTTTCTCACATTTTAAATAATGACAATATGGT
Organism: Ottelia alismoides; assembly: GCA_037367405.1. Lineage (NCBI taxonomy): Eukaryota > Viridiplantae > Streptophyta > Magnoliopsida > Alismatales > Hydrocharitaceae > Ottelia > Ottelia alismoides. Next base: position 46,672 of record JAZKJV010003385.1, on the reverse strand, counting down.
AAAGTTCAATTCTGAGATGTTTCCATTCTGCATGAAATTTAGTTATCATTAACTCTACAATCTAGTGGTTAGTGTGTTTTTCAACACCGAGGACTCAGTGTTTAATTCCACATATTACAATTTTGTCAATAAAATTTATGCCTATCTTGTAGTAAAGTCGCGGCTTTTTCGCGGCGCGCAATACAAAGTGACCGATTTTTGATTGATTTCACCCGAACTTTTGATTCACTACCAACTGGTCGTTTTAGGTTGTTTGACATTGACAAACAACTTTATTGGATTAATCGAACTCTAATCGGTCGGGTTCGGGTTTAGCGGATTCCGGATGTTACAGGAGACGCTCCGGTCTAACTCATCAACCCTACTGTCGATCTTCTAGACTACAGTAAGCTTGTCAGCAAGAAGTCCCATGCTAGGGATCACGTCCTGAGAGAGAACGACTACATCTGATTTTCCCCCTCCAAATGAGAGTGAACTGGGGGATGGTGTATAGGCCCTGCTGGCCATCTGTGAGAGGCTAGTTTCAGCCATCTGCTCGAATAGACGATATCCGCTCCTCGTAATGTGTAGCTGCCTCCACAGGCAACGCTCACTAAACCCTGCATCTCAAGGTTGAGACCAGTGAAGAAGGATTGGATCAAGATGTTATCATCTAAATTGTGACAGGGACACTTCTGCAGGATGTCCTTGAATCTCTCCCAAGCATCACAGAAGGTTTCATGGGGTAACTGGGAAAAACTCGTAATTCGCGTCCTCATCATATTAGTTCTACTCAAAGGGTAGATCATCTTTAAGAATAGGTCCTTGAACTGGGCATAAGTGGTGATGATGATTCCAAGATTCTTTACCCAGTAATCGGCTTTTCCACCCAAGGCAAATGGAAGGGCTTTGAGCCTAATATAATCCTGGCTAACATTATTATGTTTGCGGTTAGCACATATGAGCTCAAAGTCCCTTAGGAATGCATATGGCTCCTCAGAAGCATTCCCATTAAAATGTGGCAGCAGGTTCAGAAAGTGCGGCTTCAACTCAAAGTCAATAGTGGGTTCGGCCGGACTCAAGTAGTTATGAATTTGAAATTGTCTGGGGTTATACTCCGCATCCATTGGTGGTTCGACCCCAACATTTCGCTGTCCTAACTGAGCTCTCAGTAATGCATGTTGCTGCTCAGATGTAGCTAATCGGGCTAGTATCATTCTCATCGGGTCTTCATGGTTCTCTTCTTCCTCTTCTTTCTTCTTTGGAATTTTACTCGAATCTTCTTTATGTCCTGAATCAGCAATGTTTTCTTGATTAGAAGAGGATTTATGAATCAAGATATTCTCACCGAGGCGATGGTCTTCCTCGGTGAGGTGGGAAGAGAGAAATGGAATGGTTTGAGAGTAACCATCCCGAGAGTGAGTGATCCTGGGCTCAAGAGGGTCATGAGTCCAGGTTGGTCCAAGTTGCGCTTGGACCTTTGAAGACGTACTTTTTGAAGGGTTCAACGAGAGATTCACAAAGTCCGAATAAATATCCCTCCAATCAGTCATCTTCGATGTCAAAAGAACCGATTAGATCACGATAGTCAATGAGGCACTAGTTCTACGGTGCACGTAAATGTGCGGAGTGAACTCACACAATACAAACGCAATTCAAACCCTCAATTTCACCAACTCAACACGTGATGGCCGTAAGAGTTCGGCCGAATTATCTGGTCAATTTTAGTTGGTGAGAATACAATCTTGGAAAGATTAACGAGCTGTTAGGTGCACGTATTTTCCTACAGACTGGACCGATTCTTACGAATAGTTTGACCTACTTTCAGTGAGTATAGGAGTAAGTACGGACCGTATAAATACAGCTATCCGTTCCTTGAGGACTAACGCGTCCTCTAAACCTCCCACTCTGGTAAGGAAGTCCAGACCGTTTACCGGCTACCCGTAAATCCTCACTGAAAAGTAGCTAATCGCCTAAAAATAAAGAACCAGTAGTAAGTAAGAAATCCAGACTTGGCTCTATCCTAGGGTCGTCTCTCTCTCACTTGCAGGTAAAACAAACAATGAGGGCTTTATGCACCCGAGAACAAGGGTTCTTTTTATTCCAATTAATTAAATCGACCTGCTCAATTCAGTCCCAATTTTAGAGTTAGGTTATCACTTGAAATTTATGTGAACACACAAGCACGTCTACCGTTCAGTCCCGATTTCCTTTTGACCGTAAGTTGTAAAACAAGAGGGGAATCGGAAATCAGAATGCAAGCGAGAAACTATGATGCATGCTCAGAAGAAGGTATACTTGCAGTGAATCCCAACACTCTTCATGCGTTATGCAGAACTGAATTTATAAATATTACACTAAATGCATGCAGATCGAGAAAATCGCACCTAAATAGTATACTATTAGCGGGGAAAAATTGATTGAATTTGAGCTAAGTAGTACGTGTCTATGTGCGTCTCATTATGAATCTTATAAGATATATGAATCTTCTAAGATATGTGTGGCCTAATTTACGATGGGCACAAACAAATTTGATTCTAAACTACCGTGTGCCTAATCCTTAAGTTCGCCACTCAAGTCGAGCCCCACCCTCACCGGAGAGTGAAACGGGCTCGACACACTACAAATAATGTCCAAGTCTTTTTACACGCGCGAGCTCTCAAAAGAGCCACTGTAAATGAGCAAGCTACCTAAATAATTACAATAAAATAATTACAAAATTTTACAAAATTTCTCTCAAAAAATAAATTGCTTCTCCTAGCCCTTCAGCAGTCGGCGCGCGTCGCGTCCGTCGACCTCCGATGTACTCCAAGTCCACCGGGCCCTCGCAAGGAAAATGAGATTTATATTAGAAAGATAAACAACAAGATATATACAAAAATATGAAGAGAAATAATTGCAAAAAAAATGGAATAAATACAGTGGCTCGGGGGTCAGACTACCCGAGTAAATGAAAATCTAAATCCAAATTTTTTAAATTAATCCCTAAGTCATTTGCCTCCCCGGCAACGACGCCATCTGACGAGTCGTTAAATACGATGAGTAATTCATGTACGTTGTAATACGTGTACTTAGCGATTCAGTCAGAACCGAGAGAAGGATCTCCGTGAAGAGTGTCTCGGCTTAATTTTTATCCCGGGCAAGTCTGGGGTCGAACACAGGGAGGCAAAGGAACAACTTAGGTTTAATTTTAAAAAAAGTAGATCTAGATATCCAATGTGGTATTTTTTATATTTTTTATGCAACAAGAATGCAAATGCAAGTGAATCAAGACACTAAGAAATCATACAATAGGCCAAATTAATTTTAATGTAAAAATAGTCCAATTTAGCCAAAATATATTTTTCCTAGAGTCCTAATCCAGAGATGAATGCAAGGTATTTTTTTTGAAATTTTATGGGTTAAAATGCAACAATGAAAATACACACTTTTTATGGGTTTTTTTCGCAATTTATCACACAAACTGTAAGCACAAATTATGAAAAATTTATTGGAACTAAAACATGATGCAAGGAGACTACAATAATTTTTTTGGATTTTTTTGACAAAGTATGAATTTGTTATGGATTTTTTAGTGAAAACAGAGTGGCAATGAGTAATTAATTTCTATTAAATCCACATTATCAAATTAGTCAGAGAGCAAATTATCTCAAATACATATTTTCATGTAGAATCTAGGAGATTTGAAATTTTGCAAAAAGGATATATGTGGATTTAATTAAAAATAAAACACTAAATTCACTCTACAAATTATTCCAAGCACAAGACAACTCCATTTTGGATGAAATTTGGTTAGTAAGTTAATCACTCTTCAAGGCATCACATATAAATTTTGTGGAATTTTTAGAGCAACTATATGTGAGATATAAATTTAAGAGTCCAGATTAGGTAAAACTTGCAATATTTTCAGTTAAACATTTTTAATTAATTACCCATCACTCACAAAAATATAATAAATCTTCACAACGTAGACCATTAGTTGTAAACATCAAGACATTTTTCATTGAATAAAAGGATGCAATATTGAAGTCCAAATTTAATTACGAATACAGGGGTATCCTTGCAAATTCAGAAAACCAAAATTTACAACAAAATATGTACATGGACTACTTTTAATCAGTGAAACTATATACAAAATTTACATAATTTTTACGATATAAAAAAAATAAAAAAAACTTTACCTTCTTTCTCCTTCGTTCTTTGCAGGAGATGAACCCAAAAGGTGGTGGTCGGCGGCGGCGGCTCGCCCGCGTCTACGGCGAGGAGGGGCGGTGCTGGCTCGGTGGCGGCGGTTGGACGAAACGGTGGAGAGGCAGTGGGCGGTACTGCCAGCGGGCACGCGCGGCAACGCACGGGCTGCGTGGCCGCACTGGCTGCTCGTGGCGCGGAGGGGGAGTACGGACGGGGGGGCGTGGTGGCGCATCTGGCAACGGAGGGCGGTACCGCCGGCGGGCACGCACGGCGGTGCGCGGGCTGCGTGGCCGCGCTGGCTGGAGGGCTGTCGTCGTCTGTGCCTTGAGCGGCTGCGATGGGGGTGGAGCGGCGGCCTTGGAGCTGCTACTCCACCTCCGTGATTTTTTTTTGTTTTTTTTTATTTTTTTTGTTTTGCTGTTGTAATAAAAGAACCTCTTTTTTTTAAGATTTTTTATTTTTTTATTTTTCTTTAAACATGAAATCTGTACACCAAAAGGAGGGGGGAAAATGGAAGTGAGAAGATGACATGAACTAAACAAATGGGGACATGTGGATGGTTATATGGTGTGTTAAAAAATGCAGAAATAACAAGATGATCAAATGAGAAGAAAAATTACCTAAGGTGGAAACGGTCGCCTATGGTGTGCTCACAAGAGCACGGTCTTCGCTCAAATCGCCGGCGTGCGATGAGCTCGAGCAGCGCGCGGTTGCGGCTGCGATGTTGGCCAAAAAGCCAACGGATCTCACCGGAGAGAGGGCCGTCGTCGCTCGACCGCGGTTGCGTCGCTGTCACCGATTCATCTCTGGGAACTAGGCTCTCCTCACATAAAGATGGATCAAAGGCAAAAATGAGGAGAATGGAATGTATATAAAGAAGAAAAAAATGGAAGTTAGAATTAAGATGGAGTGGGATGGAGGTTAATAAAATGATGGAGTTGAATTAGAAGTTAGAAAATATGGTGGAGTAATGGAGTTGAATCGGTGGTTATTGTAGAGAATTTAAAATAAAATAAATAAGTAAAATAAATAAAGTTGGCTACTTTAATTATAATAGAATAAAAAAGAATAAAATAGATAGTGGAGAATTTACAAGGGAAGACGAACAACATGTACACATTTTTTTTACTTTTCTAATATGTAATTTTTATGTCTTTTTAATAAGAGATATTTACAACGAAAAAATACAATAAAATAGGATAATTAAAATACAACACAAATTTGATTTTTTTGTATTTTTAGTAATTAAGAAAGATACAATAAAAATTAAAGAAAGAATGAATATATACATGGTATACAATGTACACTTAGGTCCCAAAATCCAACTTTTGCAAACGAGCTCCGATTTTAATAAAACCACTTCCGTTGGATAGATAATTTTCTAACTTGAACTTTAAAAGTGATTTTGGTGAATTTGGAGTTCATACGGAGCGAGAATTTAGCTTGGAAGTTGGACTTTACGGCTTTTTCTCTTTGGGATCTAGGAGTATTTATTTGAGATGAAATTTGTTTTGTATTTTTGTATTTTTATATACATTTTTATAAACAAGTTAGAGAAAGAATTAGGCAAAAAGGAGTTGAAATGAAATTATTAAAAATACATGAAGTTTTGGGCTTTTTACATGTATAAAACTCCTTTATTTTTGCGGCTTTTTATGTGTAATTTATTTTGTATAATCTAATATACAATAATTAGTGTGTTTTATTTACAAGAGTTGTTTTGTTAATTTATTGATTTTATGGACATTGATTTGGTATTTTACTCAGGGATTTTGCTAAGATCAAGATATTTCAATGATGAATCGCTGATTCATCAGCCGTGGACCGAGAAGTCATCCATGAAGACTTCCAGGAATTCATCGTCCATTTCGATGAATACAACAATCATGCACCTTTGAAAAGTACCGGGAGCATTGCATAACCCAAAGGGCATGCGCCTGAAAGCATAGGTACCAAAGGGGCATGTGAACGTGGTCTTTTCCTAGTCCTCCAGAGCTATGGCTACTTGATTGTAGCCCGAGAACCCATCCAAGAAGCAGAAGAATTCTTTCCCCGCTAATCTCTCTAGGATCTGATCAATTAATGGTAGGGGAAATGATCCTTCTTCATCGCACCATTCATGCGTCTGTAATCCACACAGACGCGCCACGGTGTGGGTACTCACGTCACAATATCCTCTCCATCTTCATTGGTGGTCGTTTGAATCCCTGACTTTTTCGGGACAACATGGATTGGGGCCGCCCATTTGGAGTCGGAGATGAGATAAATAAAACCCGCATCACACCATTCTCTATCTCCTTCTTCACTACCTCTCGTAAATTTGGATTCAACTGATGTTGGAATTCACGAGAGGGTTCAGCCTCATTCTCCAAATAGATATGGTGCGAACACAGAGCGGGATTTACCCCATGGAGATCGGAGATGCTCCAGCCTATCGCCTTGCAGTTTTTCTCCAGGATCTCTAGCAAGCGAGATTCCTACTCCTCGGACAATCGCGAGCTGATGATGACTGGATACTTATTCTCTTGTCCCGCAAGGAAGGCATATTTGAGTGTTGTGGGTAAAGATTTAAGCTCAGGTAATGTATGATCATCGAGGAAGTCTGGCTCAATCGAATCTGGTTCAGTGCTGGAAGTGGCTGGATCTATCCTTGAAATTGCTGCCACCAATTTATTCAGCTATGGAGTCGGAACGTCAAAGGTTTCCAAGCAATCAGCAAAAGCCATGTCCGACTCGTCATCCTTATCTTATGATTGTCCTAAAGAGGGAAGGACTGACATGCCCAGCTGGGCCTCTAAGTCATCGAAGATATAGGGGGATGCATATTCTGAGCTGTACTCGTTTCTAAGGACCTCGCAAACTGACTCATGCACAAGATCTTCTGCGTAGGAGAGGGACTCATCGGTGCTAGCTGGGTTCTGTCTCCATGGCTCTGAATCCGGTCTCTGCCATCTGGTCTGCTTCATCTCAAGTTCCCTGTCTCCGCCTAGACTTTGGAACTGGATTTTCCCAATCTTATAATCAAACAAGGCCCCTGCTGTTCTGTGGAAGGACCTTCCTAATATGATATGGGAATCTCTCCAATTTTGAGGTGTCTCCATATCAAGGACAGTAAAGTACACCATGTATTCCTGACCCTCGACTTTGATGACAACGTTCCTCGACTCTCCTTGGGACCTCTTGGTTGATTTATCTACAAACTGAAGGAGGGCTCTAGATTTCCTAAGAGGTCCGAGATTAGGACGCTCATAGAGGGCAGATGGCATTACGTTGATTGAGGATCTGTTGTCGAGGAGAGTGCGTGCAAACGTAGTGTCATCGACATGACTCACCACATAATGTGCACCCATGTCTCTTCGTTTCCTTGAAAATGAATTCTTTATTGCGAATGTTGTGGTTACTGACAGAACGTATTTCTCAACACGGCTTTTGGTCTTCCTGATAACCCTAGTAGGTGTGCATCTCACCTTAAGGTATTTCTGAAATGCAGGTGTCATCTCCACATACTTGTCAAAGGGGATCGTGACCTTGATGTGTTTAGTGCAAAACTCTGCCATCTTAAGGTCATCTTTTTGATTTTTTTTAGTTTTCTTGTTTCCACTCTTAAGAGCTTAGGAGAAAGGGATTATTGACTCCAACTCAGATTCTGAAACCGGAATATTTTCATTCAAAACTGGAACTGAGTTATGTACATGACTCGGACTCTGAGACTGACTCTGACTCTAACTATGACGAAAACAAATTTCTGTTGCAAGATCGGTGATGCATTCTCCGTAATTGCTGGAACATCCTCCTCAGATTGAGGTGCGGGCTCTTCATCGGTCTCACTGGACTCCCTACTGGTGCGGTTCTCCTACTTCTTGGAGGACTCAGAAGTCCTCTTCTTCTATCGGTGGTGGTGGTGGTGCTGCTCCTCTGCCTCCAAGTTCTCCTCAGGTAGATACTTGGCAGCTTCTTCCTCCGGTGCCCATGCCCGATCAGGTACCATCACGATCCTTCCGCTCCTGAGGGACATATGATTGACATTGTCGTGCGAAAGGATCTCATGTTCAGATAAAGAGTTATCTGAATAGTATACCTGATCTCGTGGTTGGTTCTGGCCTTGATTCAAGCTGTTCGGGTTAGCATGAACCTGAGCGGGAATTGGGGTCTTTGGCGCCATCTGCTGGTCTTGGGTACGGGGGACACGATTCAAATCGGTTCTCATATCCAGATAGTCATTCTAAATCTGTTGGAACCTATCAGTCAGGGTTCGGATTTCTAAGGTGAGGGACTCCAATTCATCGGTGGGCTGGGCTGGTTGATGCTGATTTGAGGATGAGTTCTTGTACTGGTCCTGTTGGCCATGCATGTACTGCTAGGAAGGTGGAGGTCCCTGCTGGCCTGAGTGGAAGGTGAGTTGCTGCTGGTGGTGCTTCTTAGGCTGGTACCCTTATCCGGACCGGGACTGAACGAAGCACGATGTGGGGATGGAGCTGTTTTACTAGTAAGCTAGGGAAGGTCGGTGTGGTTGATCGTTCCCTATCCCCGACTGTCTACCGACGGGGTCATGGCTATACCACAGCCCGTTGATCTCGAACACCTACAGAGGCTCCTCGTATGTTGTCTCCACTTGTATGGGTGCGTGCTGGTCTTGCTGAGTGTAAGTTTGCTCCTCTAACCAGCTACTCTAAGGCCCCGGTGCCTGTTCCTGTACAAGATGAACTCGGTGTACAGGTACAGGTGGTCTAGAAGGGCAAGTAGCTTTATCTTGGCTACCTTTTCAGTAAGTTCCTCTATTTGCTTCGGCAATCGCGAGAGTGCCTCAAGGTCAGTGACCCTCTTGTGAATCTGCTCGACCATGGTTAATTTGTCTGCTATTATCCCCATGCTGGGGATAAGGTCGTCTATCAGATTCATTACAATCATCCGGGTTGTCTCGTTGGAGAGGCATGAAGGAGACAACTGATAGGCCCTGGTGGCTTGAGATCTGCCTATTTCTGCCATAAGCTCTAGGATCTTCCATACAGTATCTTCATTTTTGTTCAGATTGCATCCTCCAAAGGCGGCACTCACTAACCCCTGCATCTTTGGGGTCATACCACAGAACATGGTCTGGACAAAGATCGCTTTTGTTATACTGTGGCACGGGCATTTCTGAGTTAAATCATTAAACCTATCCCAGGCTTCATCGAATGGTTCATTGGTTCCCGGGGAGAAGCTAGCGATCTTGGTTCTCATCTGATTTGTCCTACTGAGTGGATAGAACTTATTCAAGAATAAATCCTTGAACTGCATCTAGATCGCACATCTCACCTCGAGATTTTTCAACCAATGAGCAGCCTTATCTCCAAAGGCAAACGGGGTGGCCTTCAGCCTGATATAGTCTTGCCCAACCCTAGGGTGACTAAGGTTGTTGCAAACTAGCTCGAAGTCTCTAAGGAATGTGTATGGCTCTTCGTTCACATTTCCATTGAACTTCGGCAACAAGCTCGGGAAGTAGGGCTTCAGCTCGAATGCTTCAGGGGGGACCTCGGGTACTAGACGACTATGTATCTCGTTCTCTACAGGATTATAGGCGTTTACCATAGGTTGGTTTATTCCTTCAGCCTCGATCACCTGTCCCAGTCTAGCTGTTAACTCTACATTCAATTGTTCGGCTCTAGCCAGCTGGGCTAAGACTTGAATAATGGGGTCCTCTCTGTGTTCCTCCTCGTTAGGATTTTTCTTCGCCATTCTGTTCTCTTGTCTTGGGAATAGAAAATGGTCTTCGTTAGAGGACATATCAAGGAAGGGATTCTTACCAAGGTGATGGTCTTCCTTGGTAAGATCAGAGGAGAGAAAAGGGTTGGTTTGAGAGTAACCACCCTGGGTTTGAGGGATCCAGAACTTAAGAGGGTCATGAGCTCTGGTTGGTCCTAGTTGCACTTGGGCCAGTGAAGATGAGCTTTGTGGGGTCTTAAAGAGATATTAGCAAATCAGGATTCGATCTCCCCCCAGTCAGTCATCTTGGATGGCAAGAGGAAGATTCGGGAATTCTAAGTGAAGATAGGATTTTACTCCTACCTGAAGCAAGAAATTGAATCCAAACCATGTATTTTCACACTCAACTTGGTGAAGGACCCGAAATCGAGTCCAATCAGTCTGGTTGATTTTTAGTGCGATTTTCAAGCAAATAGCAAAGGTTACGTGGCCTATAGGGAAGTCGGCTCAAAGCCGGATGCATCTTCCCTATTTAACCTGTCGCCTAAGATACCAACATCCTTCCTTTCTTTGCTCCTATCCCAAGTTGATGGATTCAAAGACCTACCCCTATCTACGTACAAGTAGGCGGAGGCTGACAAGGCTAGAACATCACCCTGGGGGGTTACTAGCAACTTATTGTGAAGTACCGCTAGTTCACCCCTATCTACTTGTGAACAAGCGGAGGCTACTTGGTACTAGTCAGTGAACCTGAAAAATTCAACTTGTGATATTTGCTAGGATTAGTCGGTACGTGATATGGAATGCAGGGATTTGGGCTCTACCTTATGGTGTTCACACACACTCAAGTACCCTCACTCAGCCAGAAAACAAGGTCGGGGTTAATCTCCCGGAAGCAGAATTTCCAATTTTATTGATTGTTTTGGTCAATTATGTTTATCAGTCCTAGTTTCAAGTTAAGTTATCACTGATTAAGTCCAACCACATAACACACCTATCGTCCAGTCCCAATTTCCTTTTTATCTATGTTTTGAAAAACCAAGAGAAAGGAGTCAAGAAATGCTGTTGCACGATAAATAAATGATGTTATGCTGAGTTAAGAAGACTTACAGTGATCCCTTCACTTTTATACAGGATACAGAACAGAATTGAAAACTTTTTAAACTATATGCAAATGCAGACGATAAAATCCATTCCTAGACAGGCAGTTCTATTAGCGAGTTGATGAAACTCGATTTCATCATCTTTATTTCTCATTTTTAACTCCCTTGCTTAAGCAAAGTGTCAATAAATCCCTGTTAGTGTCTAATAATTAACAGAGTCCTAAATAAATTAAAAAGCACAAAAAAAATGACAAAACAAAATTCGTGGTATTTTTAGACTTAAAAATACCTTCAAAAATATTTCGGGCTCTTGTTTGATTTCATTTCCAGTTTTGGTCAACATGAAACTTGTAGATCTCGTCAAGATCTACAACTTTCATGTTTTGAGTTTTCTCAAATTCGGCCAATAGGGCCCTCAAAAATAAGAAAAACCCTCTGAATAACCTGATTGGGCCACGCGGCCCAATCTGGGGTAGCCACGTGGCCCGGCCCCTTTGTCTTATCCGCCCCCTTCCTAGACCATTGGATCTCCTTCTGATCCAACGGCCAGCTGGCTTCCACGCACGCCTCAAATCCCGGCCATCCGATCATTCCTCCGCCTCCATCATCACCGCACGTGAGCGCTCTCACCAGAGCGTGCCACGTGGCGCAGACTGGTGCCCTCCGATCGCGCTCCTGATCGTCCATCTCGACCGCTCATTCCCCTAACGCTCCTCATCCATGCGATCAACCGCTCCTTCATCTGAGCCATCCGTTCGCGCTGCTCTCTCGACACGCCACGTGGCAGCTCCATCTGCCATCGATCATGCCGCCCCAGATCTTATCCTGGTCGCCGCTCCGCGCCTTAGCCTCCACCGTTGGATCTCCAGATCCAACGGTCAGGAGACCTTCGTCAACCTCCAGCAGACCCCTTCTTCCCACGATCGCCTCTCGCGCACCTCTCCCCCTTTCCATTTTCCCCACGACTCCAGAGCCCCTCTTCCTTCGCCAACCGTCCCACAGTCTTCCCCACTCTTCCCTCTTCCCCGCGCACTCCTCCAAGACCCACGAATACCTCTCCACTCGCACCACTTTCGCCTCAAAATCCACGTCGAACTCCACCATCTCCGAAGTTCGCCGCTTCAAATACTCAGCACCCCCCTCTGTTCACAGCTGTCCACCTTTACGCGAGGGCTCGCCCAGCCCTCCCCCGTCTCCCTGTGACAGGGGGAGGCGGAGGATCGAGCGACGACGACGCAGCCCCTCCGGTGAGACCCTCCGCCTTCGATGGCGGAGCTGCGGCGCTCCGCGACCGCCTGAGCTGCGTCGAGTAGCTGCCGACGTCCAGCGACGACCAGAGCTCAGCTCCGAGCTCGCCCCCAAGCTCCGCTCCGCCTCCGATCAGGTAAGCTCTTCCTCCTTTGATTTTTTTTGTTTAATTTCTTTGAATTAAGTAGCCTTCTACCGCCAGTTTCACCCTCCATTGACCATCCTATTAGCTTCACCGTTACACCCCGTCCGCCTTTATGTGGGAAACCTCCCAGCGAGCCCCGCCCCCCGGTGACAGCGAGGGGGCGGTGAGGAGCGCGAAGACGAAGGTCCGCCTCGGTGACGACCCCTGGCCATGGTAGGCCAGGCCTGCGGAGCCTCGTCTCCGCCAAGCTGCTCCCCGTAGCCGGGGGAGTCCAGCGATGACCCCGAGGTCCTCCGATGACCTCGAGCACAGGCCTCCGCTCCACCAATCTCCAGTAAGCTTCTCTCCTTCCTCCCTTGTATTTTCTTTCGATTTCTTTTATTTAATCCGTCCTCTCCGGCCTTTCCCTCACTCCATTGACCACCTAGTTAACTCCGTTGCACCTCCCCCTTTTTCGCGCACCTTCCACTCACCTTCTCCTTCCTTCAGACCTAAAGTCGCTCCCGACTCACCTCCTCCGCCCTCGCGGCGGAGGAGCTCCGAGCTCCTCCATCTTCTCCGCCCCGATGAGCTTCCACCTCACTTCACTCACGCACGCACATCATCTATAGGCTTCGGCTATGTGAAATAACCATGTAGATCGACTATCTGATCATTGGCCGGAGAGCTCGCCGGAGCATCTTCGTCAAGCTCGCCGTCGACGTACGAGTTCCGATGGATCATGCCCGAAGGTCCTCCACCTCGCCCGAGCTCCAAGCTTCATCGACAGACCTTCAGGAGCCTCGGGCGAGTACCATCGAGTCCAGGACAGAGCGGCGGAGGACGAGCTCCCTCACCGGAGCTCGTTAGTCGCCGCCAGCTACAGATGAAGGAGGAGGAGCAGCAGCCGTTGGATGCTCCGCCCCGGAGTTCATCCAACGGCCACGATGCAACCACGCCGTCGAACCGTCTCGTCCAGATGCCGTTGGATGCGTTCGATCCAATGGACCACGATGCAGCCACGTGGCGACACCAGAACGCCCCCGAGCCTCCGCCATCGAACCTCCAGGCTTGGATCTGTCGAGCCTTGTCCGAGCCTGCATCGAGCCAAAGCCAACGCCCGAGCCACGCCGAAGCAACCCGGGCCTCCTCCGAACCTCCGATCAACCCGAGCCTGAGGAAGCGCGTGCCTGGCACGTGCTTCCTGGGAAATTTACAAGCAAATTATTTTTTATCCTGGGAAATGAGGTGATCGTCAAATTATTTTTTATTTTTTGGATTTTTGCGTGTTTAATTTAGTGTTTCTTTTTATAGGTCAAATGATCATATATTTTGCATCTAAAATTTTTTCCTCCTTATTTGATATCTAACTATTGCTTTTGTGGCAGGGCCCTTGTTGGATCAAGGAGGTGAGGAGCAGGGCGTTCCTCGCTGCGAGGAGCCGCAGGAGCATGCTTGGAGCAAAGGAGGAAGAGAAAAAAAAAATGTGTCGCATTTTTAGTTGCATTTTATTTTAATAATTCGTCTTTTACAGCGGTCTTCGATCGAAGACTCGCGTTTGTAATCGAACGATTGTGGTTGTGTGGGGATCGTCCCCACTTGAGTGTCGACCTAGGACTAGGCACGCGGCTCTCCGAGCTCAATTTTCATATTTTCTTGTGCTTGATCGTAGGTAGGACACACTTGAAATATAGACGCACTTAATCTCGTATCACTTAGCTAAAATTAATGAAGATAAATCACCGCTAATAGATGCATGATTAGGTGCGGCTTTTTCGACTTGCATACATGTGGGATTTGGTTTTCAAAACGGTCCAGATTTTTCGCGGCTTTTATCGTCAAATCACTGCATGATTTCTCGCTTAGCCTAGATCGCGTTTTTCTTCATCGTATACATGTTTTTCTCGGCTTTCATTTTTCTAGATTGATCACCTAGGATAAATGAAAAATGGAATGAGCGGTAGACGATGATTTTCTGATTGATGTGCTAACCTTAATTCAGTGACAATTTAAAATTGGGACTGTTAATTGCAAGTCAACCAAAAATGGAGTAAAAATTCGGTTTTGGGAGAGCAACACCCGCGCATAGGCCTTGATTCACATTTTCTTCGCGTAAATATTTAATGTTTTATCACCAATAAAATGGACAAGATAATTAACTAACCTTGGTTAGTTTCATGTGTGAGTTGGTGAAACTATGGGTTTGCTCGTTTGAATTGAGCCATGTTTGCTACACACACCCCAAATCCAAAGACACTCCATTTCATCTCCGAAGATTCAGCCGCCACTTGTATATTCATCCTTCTTCTTCGTTCACCTTGGGTCTCTTCCAACATCAATCTCCATCTTTATACTTAGGCTAATCTCAGCCTAAGTATAGGGGGGACCCAAGTCCCTGTGATTTCTCTACTCATCTTTTCTTGCCTTTATACTTAGGTTATTTCTAACCTAAGTATAGGGGGAGCCCCTCTTAGCTCCCGTATATTCTTCTATACTTAAGTGGACCTATGTACTTGTAACATTTAGTGCTATGAGGACATAGCAAAGTTTAAGTATAGGGGGGTATACCGTATATACCGTATATTTACTTTAGCTATAATCTGAAAAATTTAAAAAATGAAAAACTTTTTGGCTAAGGTAAAAATTCATTGGACTAAGAAAACTCAAAGGATTTCGCGGTTTTTCGATATTATGTTACACTATTTTATAGAAATATTTTCGAAAATGATTTTTGAAAATGTTTTGAAAATTTTTATTTTGTGTGACGTGGGTTTTGAAAAATCGCCAAGAAAAGTTGAGTCTAACTTGTGTTTTAACTCTCTTATTAAAATCCATAAAAATCAGAAAACCCCTTAAAACCTTTAGGAGCTATTAGTGACTACTAAACCCAATTATGAAAGCCGCGTTCAGTGAGGGTTCGCCCTTAGCAGATTGGATGGTTTAGAGGACATCGCGTAAGGCCCCGTCCTCAAGCAACGGGCTTCGCCCTGTACTTACATCCATACTGGCTGAATTGTAGCTACTTAATTGAATTTAGGCAGTTGTTATATCTCTTGAAGTTCAAAAAAAAAGTCTTGTTTTTGAATGAAGAAGTTGGATTAGTCCTCTACATTTTCACTTTCACCCAGGATCTGATTTGGTCAAGAAGACTTAGCTTTTAGAAGTCTCTGAGATTCTTAGGTTAACCAGCCTTAGCCATCAGGGTCTTAGACTTAATCATCCACATTCCCCTAGGTTTCTAGATTTGCATGCTATATTCCATGCTTAGTCTCAGACATAAAGAATATGATCGGCACATCACATGCACGGCTGCGGTTCTCGATGAGATGAGTTGATTTTTTCACCTGAGGGATTGGGATGAGGAAGTCGAATTTGGATTTGATCTAATGATGATCGAGGATGGGATAAAATCTTTGGAGGCTTCATGAAACCTGAGTGTCAGCAATATTAGCCAGTATGAGAACTTGATTCTTATACTAATCTCTTGACATTAACCTAAGTGCCTGGGTGTGAAAAATAAATAAAAAATGTTGATCAGTGTGCGCCAACTCTTGGTAAAAGCAGTGGAGCTAGCCACAAATTATACAAGTCAATGAAATTCAAAGAAAAGCTCTCATTCCACAAAGTCAAATATCAAAGAGCTTCCACCAAAGGCGAGCGCTCCCAAACTTTTCAAAGTGTCCACTTGGACCACCGCTATTAGGACCAGGAGTCGGGCTTGCACCAAAAAAGGGCTCTGCATCGTAAATGCTACAAGTCTGGGTGTCGAAGGTACGATAGGTACTCAAAAGAGACACACCCCGGTGTACTCCCAGGAAAACAAGTGCAGACGGCTCCAACTTTTCTTGACGGACGCACTGATCAACACCAAAAAAATGTGTTGCGTAAAATGGCACTAGAGAGAATCCTTGTTCCAATGAGAGGGAGAGAAGAATTGACACAATCCCATGCCCTCCATTTTCTGGCCTGCCATCCACATTTTCTAAGTCTGACAACTAAAGAGACGGTGGACTGAATGGAAGATTTGATCGATTCCCTAGTGCTGAGGATTGGGTCCTTAGGAGACTTTCTCGGACCAAGATTTTGGGTGACGAATTGACTCTACTCTCAGAATTGCAGTCAACACTAAACTCATATCCTTTAGTTTATATGTACATCAGAGAGAGTCTAGAGAAGTAGAGGAATTGGAAGCCTCTTGATTAAGGCTGGGTTGAACTCTAAAATTTTGGATCTCTGAAGCCGAGTCGACTTGATCAACTAGGATCCTGTATTCACATGCACAAGGGGGTTAATCCAACTTAGTCATTCTTTTTGATGCTCGAGGACGAGCATAGTTTAAGTATAGGGGGGTGATGAAACTCGATTTCATCATCTTTATTTCTCATTTTTAACCCCCTTGCTTAAGCAAAGTGTCAATAAATCCCTGTTAGTGTCTAATAATTAACAGAGTCCTAAATAAATTAAAAAGCACAAAAAAAATGACAAAACAAAATTCGTGGTATTTTTAGACTTAAAAATACCTTCAAAAATATTTCGGGCCCTTGTTTGATTTCATTTCCAGTTTTGGTCAACATGAAACTTGTAGATCTCGTCAAGATCTACAACTTTCATGTTTTGAGTTTTCTCAAATTCGGCCAATAGGGCCCTCAAAAATAAGAAAAACCCTCTGAATAACCTGATTGGGCCACGTGGCCCAATCTGGGGTAGCCACGTGGCCCGGCCCCTTTGTCTTATCCGCCCCCTTCCTAGACCGTTGGATCTCCTTCTGATCCAACGGCCAGCTGGCTTCCACGCACGCCTCAAATCCCGGCCATCCGATCATTCCTCCGCCTCCATCATCACCGCACGTGAGCGCTCTCACCAGAGCGTGCCACGTGGCGCAGACTGGTGCCCTCCGATCGCGCTCCTGATCGTCCATCTCGACCGCTCATTCCCCTAACGCTCCTCATCCATGCGATCAACCGCTCCTTCATCTGAGCCATCCGTTCGCGCTGCTCTCTCGACACGCCATGTGGCAGCTCCATCTGCCATCAATCATGCCGCCCCAGATCTTATCCTGGCCGCCGCTCCGCGCCTTAGCCTCCACCGTTGGATCTCCAGATCCAACGGTCAGGAGACCGTCGTCAACCTCCAGCAGACCCCTTCTTCCCCACGATCGCCTCTCGCGCACCTCTCCCCCTTTCCATTTTCCCCACGACTCCAGAGCCCCTCTTCCTTCGCCAACCGTCCCACAGTCTTCCCCACTCTTCCCTCTTCCCCGCGCACTCCTCCAAGACCCACGAACACCTCTCCACTCGCACCACTTTCGCCTCAAAATCCACGTCGAACTCCACCATCTCCGAAGTTCGCCGCTTCAAATACTCAGCACCCCCCTCTGTTCACAGCTGTCCACCTTTACGCGAGGGCTCGCCCAGCCCTCCTCCGTCTCCCTGTGACAGGGGGAGGCGGAGGATCGAGCGACGACGACGCAGCCCCTCCGGTGAGACCCTCCGCCTTCGATGGCGGAGCTGCGGCGCTCCGCGACCGCCTGAGCTGCGTCGAGTAGCTGCCGACGTCCAGCGACGACCAGAGCTCAGCTCCGAGCTCGCCCCCAAGCTCCGCTCCGCCTCCGATCAGGTAAGCTCTTCCTCCTTTGATTTTTTTTGTTTAATTTCTTTGAATTAAGTAGCCTTCTACCGCCAGTTTCACCCTCCATTGACCATCCTATTAGCTTCACCGTTACACCCCGTCCGCCTTTATGTGGGAAACCTCCCAGCGAGCCCCGCCCCCCGGTGACAGCGAGGGGGCGGTGAGGAGCGCGAAGACGAAGGTCCGCCCCGGTGACGACCCCTGGCCATGGTAGGCCAGGCCTGTGGAGCCTCGTCTCCGCCAAGCTGCTCCCCATAGCCGGGGGAGTCCAGCGATGACCCCGAGGTCCTCCGATGACCTCGAGCACAGGCCTCCGCTCCGCCAATCTCTGGTAAGCTTCTCTCCTTCCTCCCTTGTATTTTCTTTCGATTTCTTTTATTTAATCCGTCCTCTCCGGCCTTTCCCTCACTCCATTGACCACGTAGTTAACTCCGTTGCACCTCCCCCTTTTTCGCGCACCTTCCACTCACCTTCTCCTTCCTTCAGACCTAAAGTCGCTCCCGACTCACCTCCTCCGCCCTCGCGGCGGAGGAGCTCCGAGCTCCTCCATCTTCTCCGCCCCGATGAGCTTCCACCTCACTTCACTCACGCACGCACATCATCTATAGGCTTCGGCTATGTGAAATAACCATGCAGATCGACTATCTGATCATTGGCCGGAGAGCTCGCCGGAGCATCTTCGTCAAGCTCGCCGTCGACGTACGAGTTCCGATGGATCACGCCCGAAGGTCCTCCACCTCGCCCGAGCTCCAAGCTTCATCGACAGACCTTCCGGAGCCTCGGGCGAGTACCATCGAGTCCAGGACAGAGCGGCGGAGGACGAGCTCCCTCACCGGAGCTCGTTAGTCGCCGCCAGCTACAGATGAAGGAGGAGGAGCAGCAGCCGTTGGATGCTCCGCCCCGGAGTTCATCCAACGGCCACGATGCAGCCACGCCGTCGAACCGTCTCGTCCAGATGCCGTTGGATGTGTTCGATCCAATGGACCACGATGCAGCCACGTGGCGACACCAGAACGCCCCCGAGCCTCCGCCATCGAACCTCCAGACTTGGATCTGCCGAGCCTTGTCCGAGCCTGCATCGAGCCAAAGCCTACGCCCGAGCCACGCCGAAGCAACCCGGGCCTCCTCCGAACCTCCGATCAACCCGAGCCTGAGGAAGCGCGTGCCTAGCACGTGCTTCCTGGGAAATTTACAAGGAAGCCCAGCCGACTTCTTCAATTTGCAAACAGGTCCCGCTCACGTGCAGCGGGCGTGCACAGAGGGTATTTACAGGGAAGGTCCATTTAATTTACGTATTTACATTTTAGTCCCTCCCTGGACCTGTTTGTAATTATCTTTTCATGTTTTTATTGCATTTATGCCCTTATCTTCATTTTTGCATATCTTGAGCACCGTACCTCTGTTTTAGTTGATTTCAGTTTCGTTTGAGAGCTTGTTTGATGTACTTTTTGATGGCATGATTAATCTTTTATCTTAGAGACTTGAATTTTAATGAAATATAAAGTTATCTAAGTGGCTTTTATTTAGTTCTCATGCTTTGTTCATTTTGACGATCAAGCTCTGACACTTCAAATAAATCTGGCATTAACTCATTGAATATTTTGCTCATAAATTTGTGACTAGGGCATATTTGTGATGCTTTGCATGTGCATTCATTTGCATGATAAAAAATTGATAAAAAAATGCATATTGATTTTTAATGCATTGTCTGGTCATGTCTTGTCTTGTTGTGTCTTAGCATGGTTTGACCTATATACCTTGAACTCAACGCTTAGTTAAACAACCTTAAATCCGAATAATACGAGAGAGGCTCGTGTCCCTGAGTTCGACCTTGGTATCTTACCAAGTAAAAATAATCTTACGATCACCTCATTTCGATTCATTATGGCATATATCTAAATGAGGTGATCGCTTTGATGACCCGAAACCGGCCCGACTACGATGATGATTCCATGTGCTAAAAACACATTATTAAAGGGCCGATTTTGCGGTTCGTCACGAGTGAAGCATCGATTTGATTTGACTAGATCTGCGGTCTAAGTATGTCTTTTATGTGTGATGTGTGGCCCTAAAGAATTACGAGCACAAGCAAATCCTAGAGTGGCTCGAGGAGCCGCTAGTGCAAGCCTAATCTCAAAGTCAATCCACACAGCACACAGGGACACGTTTCCACTATTTTTAGACACGTGAGAATCCAAACCGGAACCACTGGAATGAATGCAAAAATAATAAAAAAACAACAAAAATTACAAGTCCTCACAATCACTCAAAAAGTTTAAAATGCAAGTTCCTCGAAGTGCCTTCGACTCCTCATGTTCCTTACACAAAAACAAATTGAGGTCAGATAAAGAACGACACAAAATACTCAAAAATAAAGGACAGAAAAATATTACCAAGAAAATCGGGAATCAGACTACCTGGGGATGGAAAATCAGACACTCAAAAGTTCTCTATAAATTAACCTAAGTCGTGCCTCCCCGGCAACGACACCATCTGAAGAGCCTCGTTTCTACCCTTGTTAATTCGATCAGATTAATGGTCAAATTAAATATCGAGTCTTTCATTGTAGTCAGGTAAAAATGGACTGATCAAAAACCACTTTTAATTAAAATTCAATTAATCACAAGCGGCAAATTTATTTTACTTGGGCAAGCCTAAGGTCGAACTCAGGGAGGCAGCTGTCACCTTTGGTAAATTTTAAGCGAATTTTAGAGGTTGGATTTTGAGAAGATGTTTTTGGTATTTTGTTAATAATTTCAATGCAATTTAAAAGAAAGAAGATGCAATATCAGACCAGTTTACAAGTTATATAAAAATGAGGTCAAATTAAGTCCAAAATTACGAAACTTGGCCAGAATAAAATGCAACGAAATTGTGCTACACTTTTTTTTTTGGATTTTATGACACTTTATGAATTTACAGTGAATAAAATATGAATGCAAGGTGATTTTTACAAAATTAATTTTCATAAATACCAAAACACATTATTTCCAGATATAAAAATTATCCTAGATAAATCTATTATGATGAATCCAGGAAAATGGATAAACCTAAAATTCTATGTGAATTGGACCTATTAAAAATTAATTAAGGAAACCACAAATTATTTTATTCAGGCCTCATGATGCGTGCAAATGCAATGATTTTTGGGCACAAGGTAAAATAAATTATCCTAAGTCTACTGTGAATTTCTGGTATTTTTTTGAGCAGCAAGGAACTAAATATGAATTACAAAAGCATCAAATGGGCAAAAAATAGAAAAAATCACCAATTAAATGATAATAAATTCCAATGATGTCACAAAAATGGAACACGTGTCACATAAGAAAGAGAACAAGATAAGCTACATCATGCAATTTTTAGAACTGAAAAATGGTGTCAAATGGACACCTAAATATGCGTGCAAAGACATGGACCAAATTACAAATATAGAAAATGAGTTACTGAAATTTAAACATGCTGACAAGGACTTAAATGCAATTACCAATAATGTTGATGATATGTGTGCAAAAATGCCCACTGATGGTGCTCCTGTTAGGGACTGATTTGTAATTTGCAAAACCTCTAGGGTCCTCAGTGTAAAATGCCTAGACCACACGTGAGAAAAACGTGAGGTCCCAGGCTCAGGAGGCATCGGAGGCTCGGAGGTAGGCTCGGGTGCGATGTAGGTTCGGGAGTAGTTCGGGACAACATCGAGGGCTCCGAGCCTAAGATTCGGGGAGGAGTCTCGGAGGAGACGACGTGGCGCTCGCTGGACCGCTAGATGGATGAGATCTAATTGCTACTGAAGTGGGTACATGGCGGCTGCTAGACGCTCGATCCTCGCACGATCGGACATCGGCTATAGGTCGATGGAGAGAGAGCATGTGGTAGGATCATGAGCGTTGGATCCTCTTGATCTGATAGAGGCAGGGCATGGGCGATGTGGCTCGATCAGAACTGTCCTATCATGAGGATCAGATGGTTGCTGTACTTTGTGCTGCTCCGGTCCGTCGCCTCCTACGACGGATGTGGCTGGGCTCCGACGAAGTGACCGTAGCTCCGCCACCTTCCCTCATGCTCGGTGAAGGGTGCTGGAGGTTCTTGTGCTGCTCGGAAAGGTCATAGATCCGGTGGTCTTACCTGAGGCTGGGGCAGCCTGGAAGCCAACAACGATGAAGCTCGAGGAAGCTCCGACGAAGCTTTCGACCAATGAAGGAAAATGTACCTGCAGGGGTTAGTTCGATAGCCGAGGCATGCTGGGTGTTCGTGTGGTAAAGGCGAGTGCAACGTGAGGCCTAGCGCGAGGTGAAGGTAGCTCGGCGGTGCTCCTCCGTCGTGATCAGCAGAGCAGCGTTCGGAGGTGCTCGATGAGACGCAGAGGATGAACGGAGATGTGCACAAAGATGTTAGCTCCGAGGACGAGCTTGGTAGGGGATAAGGTGGACGTGAGATCGATCGTAGGAGGCGGAGAAATTAGGAGACAAACTAAGAAAATAAAGAAGGAGATCGAAGGAGGAGATGGAAGGTGCTTCCTGGGAAAGGAGGCTCGAGGTGGAGTCTCCAGTCCTCACTTGAAGGCAGGTAGAAGCCCGAGCTCTAGCAACTTCGATGGAGGAGCTGCTTGCACGGTGTAGCTCACTGTGGATCCCGCTGGAGAGGCTCTATGTCTTCGCTTAGATTCAGGCCTAGTCACTGTCACTGAAAGGTGGAGTCGAGCTCAAGGAACTCTTGTGCAAGGGCGGATGGGGTCGACGGTCGCAGGTGGTGGAGTATTTGTATGTTGTAGCTGAGGGTGTAGGTGATGGGATGACGAAGTTGGTAGAGGTCGTGGAGCGACGTAGGTGAAGTTCATGACAATTGAGGAGGTCAGCAAGGATGAGGGTAGAGTGGGCTACAAGGTGGAGGTGATAGGAGGCAGAGAGGGTGGCCGGAGTGGTGCCAAAAATATAAAGGAGGCGACTCGCACGCAAGGTGGACGACGTGCGTGCGGGACCCGCAGGAGGTAGAAGACGACATCTCTGCCATTGGATCTCGCGATCCAACGGCTGAGAATTAGGCACTATGGGGCGGCTGGGATTAGATCTAAGGCTAAGCTATCGAAGGGTTACGATGGTGCCGCGTGGAGGGCGCAGGTCAAGGCGGAGACGGAGGGTTGTGATAATGTCTAGGCTTCGATCAAATGGCAGGCGAGATGAACGGTGGTGCTGAGGAGAGAGGGGAGGCCATCGGACAGTGGAGAAGAGGTGACGCGTGGCGGCCTGAGGGAGAGGCGCTAGCGGACAGTCCTGATTTGATCTGGGCTTGATTGGATGGTTATCGTTGGTTGCATGAATGGATGGCCCAGATCAAGAGAGAGTGGACGGGACTGGACAGTGGAGGGCAAAGGGCGTGTGGCGCGCAATGGAGCGGGCCGCGTGGCGCAATCAGAGGGCGCCACGTGGCCTGATCTGAATGGTTGAAAGAGAATGTTGAATTAGAGAGAGAAGGAGGCCGAATTTGGAAAAACTCAAAACATGAAAGATGTACAAGTTTCATGTTGACCAAAAATGGAGATGAGGTCAAATAAGATACAAAAATACAAGGGTACACATATACATACATATAGTACACAAAGGGGCCCAGAAACCCAAGTTTTTCATACGAGCTCAGATTTAAATGAAATTAGTCTCATTTTGAAGGTCTTTGAATGTATATTAATCTGAAAGTGAGTGGACCTAGATCGGAGGTTGTATGAGGTAGATATTTGCATTCTAAGGTCTAGAATCTCCAACTAGGTTTGGGGTTTAATTGGGTAAATTTTACAAGATATAAAACTGTGCTCTTTTTCTTGTATTATTAATTAGTTAATATACACAGTATAGGGTTAGTTTTATTGTCTTTGGAGTGAATACAGATAAATAGGTGAAATAATGGTGAATATTTACAAGTGAATTAGGCTTCGTCTTTAATGCAAATATGGATGCTAAAATGCATGTATTATGTATGCATGTATGTATACTAATTATGCAAGATAAAGGAAAATATGTTACTGAATACTCAGGAACAAGACTCTATTTTCGACTTTAAGAGTGATGAATCACAGATTCATCAATCTCCAGCCTGAGTAGGAGATGGCGATCCTTTCTCATTTGGTTGATATCTGACCAACCTCTTGATGCAGGTCCTCTGCATGGGAATAGTGATTCGGAGGTGTCAGATTAGTGAGTCAATGGGTTGACTTAACAAGATCGAGATAACCAAAGACCTATGTTGAATACTGTCACATCATAGGCATGCATCCTCTAATCAGAGACAGATGTGTTACTATATGTCCGAGTATGTACATTTGGCAGACCAATAGGTTGATGACCTAACCAAGGTCTATACACCGGCGAGTTGGTGTGCATAAAAGGACTTATGAGTAATACGATCTCTCAAAGGGATCATACAGGTTCACATGTGAACCGGAAGACATGAGCTCACTCATGAGGTATTGGGACTGATCAAATTCCATGCATGGTCGTCACGCTTTGGAAGCATGACATGAATTTGAAGGCAAGATATATGCTTTGGGAAAGCATATGATCTATACCAATTCCCAATGACCAATATTGAGAAACTTGGTGATCAAACCCATAAGATGACCATGTAAAATTGATCTACATCTTCAGGATGATCATAGGTCTTCCAGTATGCAGCATGTACAGGTGTTGGGAACACCTGAGGGTGATGTGATCATAAATGATTGTATAACCATAACGCTTCCATTCCAAGGGAGTGATGGAAAATGTTTGGATTTTAGTTACTCCTCTCAATAGAGAAGTGACCTAATCTTATTCCATGTATTGGACATTGATCTTAATGAGATTCAAATGCAATGAGAAGATTAGGTTTACGGCGTTGATTTAATCAAACATCTATGGGAGGTCCATGAGATCAGGATATGAGATGTGATCTCAATATCCAATTCACTATACGTGGAACAATACAATCGTCCTGTCCTTATCTCCAAGTATCTGCGGAGAAATCGCATAATTCTTGAAAGGGATCAAGAATAATTCCATAGTTGAATTATATCTAAGCACTAAGAGAATGATAATTATTTATTTAATTATCTTTATGCATGTTGAAATTATCCAATATAATTAAACGCAATTTAATTATTATGGATAGCAATATCCAATTATTCATAATATATTATAATTGTGATTTATAAATTATTAGAGAGAGCTAATTATGATTTATATTTGTTAATTAATTATTGGTGTGAATTGGATTCACATTGTATAATTAATTGAAAATGTAAATTATATTTTGTTTTGGTTTGTAATGTGATTCACAAATTTCCAATGGCAAGATTGCAATATTCTCAAAATTAATTATGAATTATTTTGAAGATTAAATCACAACAAAAGTTGTTGGAAAAATAATGGAGATTTTCATGGAGATATTGAAACAAGTGGACGGCGATCAAGTGAACGGCGAACCCTCGTCCACTTGGTCGACGACCAAGTCCTATATGGAATTGGTGACAAGTGGACGTCGACCAAGTCCTATATGGAATTCGTGGTCGTCCACCATATTTCATGGGGAGTTGTTATTGATGAATCCATGATTCATTAACTTTTCTGTCGCATTTTGTCTTAAAACCCTTAACAAATACATGTAAATACCAATTAATTCTCATCTTTTAACAAATCACCTTCATGTGTAAATATTCACTTTTAACCACTAAAATCATGTTAATAAATAAAGAACAAGAAAAGAAACAAAAAAAAGCAGATTGAATATATGTATATATACAATATGACTTAAAATATAAATATAGTTGTAAGATATATTTATAGCCCAACCCCCGAGATCAAGTCAGCATGGATTGGTCGACAAACCAAAAAGTAGGGGGAGATAAGGAAATAAAACCTAAAAAAATAAATTAACACACATATACACCTTCCACTATTTATAAAATAAATACAAAACTTCAAAGAATTTTAATTAATCCATATGAACATATTTTTCACTAAACTCTTCTCCTAATTATTCCTAAAAGTGTATATAAAAATATGAAAATAAGTTAAAAATATTACCCTATACCAAGAAACTCAGCTTGCAAATTGTCAAAATCTCAACTTCCGAACATCATAACTTCCTCATACGAACTCCAATTTCACTATACTCACCTTTAAAGTTCATAAAATAATATTCTCTAATTAATAAAGGTGGTCTCATTGAATTCAGAGTCCGTTTGCAAAAAAGTCGGTTTTGGGAACAAAAGACAACGGGGTTTCTGGGATATTTATTTTATGTAACACACGTTATTTATAATTTTCTTAATTTTATAAGTTTAAAATTATTTCATGATCCTGTAGCTTAACCCTAAATTATTTCATAATTGTTGGAGACTATTTATTATTTTAAAAAAATCAAAAACCTTAAAATATAGGTATAAATGAACTAACTAGATACTAACCATATTTTTTAAAATATACAAATTAACTTATTAAGATCCATAAAAAATCCCACAATCCTTATTTAATATTCTAATAATTAAGAAAATATAAGTTTAATTTTTAAAAATTTATTTATTAAATTAAAAATCTAAAACCTATTTAAAAATACATATTTATTAATATAATATTTATATCTTGAATAATATTTATTATTTGTTAAAGGTAATTATTCCATAAATTAGATAATTAATGTATTTAACTTTATTGTATTTATACCTAATTAAAATAACCTTATTTACTAATTATTATCTATTTTATAAAGAATTTTCACCTCTGGACCAACCAGGTGCTGACACTTGTCAGCACCTGGGCTCTTCTTCCCCAAGAGTCTGTTGCGCCCACCTGTGCTCAACCTGCCGACTTCAACCATTTTTCCCGCGCACATCAACACACCTCCGAGCATTCTAAGCCCTCAGATCTACCCTCCTAACTACCCTCTACCTCGCCACCCTTGGATCTAAACTCAGAGCCCACGCCATTGACCTATAAATGCCCCTCAACTTCCGCCATTAACAACCAACTTTCCTAACAAACTGAAGCCCAGTTCCAGTTAGCCGATCCCCCACTTTCCCTACCTCGCTCTGCCTCGCTCCGGTGGTGACAGCACCTGCCAGCCAACTCGCGTGGAGGAAGGAAGATCGGAGGAGGTTCCAAGGTAGCTACGCCGCCTTGCATCGTCGCCAGTGCGCGTCCAAGCTCCGGTCAAGGGTCGCCCATCGAGAAACGTTTCCAGGTAATAAACCTTGGATTCCCTAGACCTATTCCTTCACTTCTCGTTATTTTCGCCTCGATCTTCGTGCCACGATTAGCATGGCTAATCACGTGTTTAGTTAGCTTAATCATCTAGGTTAGACGCCATACAAAAACCCATTTCGATTCGCTTCAAAATCTCATCAAATCGCGTTTCATTTCATCACATTTCACACGCTTGTTTGCAATAAAGATTGGAAACCTGATTTTTCTCATCTTTGAGCTTGCGATTTCGTCACATTTTGAGCCGATTCCTGGTGAATCGAGCACATCAATCCTTCATTTGCAGGTTCTACTTCATCGGGAGTCATTTCTTCACATCTGGAAGGATTCGAGCTTCATGGAAATCACATTCGAAGACGAAGGTATCAACTGACCGTCAGAAGCCTTTGCATCGAACCGCCGTCTTCATCACAGCACCACCGCCGCTCCGAGGCGCCGCGGCCAGAACCCTACCGCGGGCGAGCTCGAGGGGTGGAGGAGCCACCCCTCTGGCCCTGCCGGCGTGCCAAAGCCTCCGTCGGTTGCTCAGGATAATTCGAAGAAGGAGGCCCCATCGTCAGTTGCTCAACCGCTCAAGAATAGAGAAGCTACAGGTGCACGACACGTGGCGCACCCGTGAGCGTCAGATCGGCGCAGAAGCTTCTAATCTCAGCCTTCCATTCTGAAACAGTGTGAAATTTGCTTATTAAACCCAGCAGCTTCCAGCAATTTTACTCCGCCCCCCAGGTTTTCACTATTTTCATTTAGGTCCCTCTACAGGGACCTAAATGTAAACATTTGTATAGTTTTCTTTCAGAACAGTCCCTGAGGACCTTTTTGCAAACATTTTTAAATAGTTTTTCTTGCGCTTATGCCCCTGGGCTGTAGGGGCTGTTTTGACCTCATTTGACTTTGTTCTTCGACGATTTCTTTAGGCTAGTTACACAACTACCCTATCTACCTCGTATTATGTTTTCTTGAGTTTTTGACGTGTTTTTGTCATGTCTTGATTTTGTCGAATTTCGCCTCATTTTGTTTTGATTTCTTGTGTTGTTCGAGCTCGCTGCTCGATCCCGATCACCCTACTATATTTTACCACCTATATAATATCCACCTATTATACAATAAATAAATATTTTTGAAAAATATCCCTTTTTAAGAATTAAATAAAAATTTGAAAAGATTAAAATCAAATAAAAATAAAAATAAAAAAATCAATAAAAAGGGTTTCTTGTTTTGATAACTTTGAGAAGAGATAAAAAAATAAAATTACAAAGAAATTCCCGAAAGAATCAAAGGATTCTATTCTGCCTCCTTGAGTTCGACCTAGGAACACTTGCCTGGTAAAAAATTTAGTGTAGGTTTTCCGAAGGAAAACCGAATTTGTTTGATAAGTTGAAGATCGTATTTGTTTCGCGGCTTTTTGCTACATCGACCGTGCTTCTTTCTTCTCTAAAAATAAAAAAAACCACGAAACCGATTTTCAGCTTTATCAAAATGGCGCCGTTGTCGGGGAGGCGTTAGAATTTTTTGATTTTTTTTCTTTTTCTTTGCGATTTATTTTTTCTCTTCTATTTGTTTCGTTTTTCGTACGGTTTTTCGTACGGCTTTTTTGTGTTTTGTTTTCTTAGTTTCTCTTTTGTTTTCTTACGGCTTTCTCGGTTTAGCGGCTTTCTCGATCGATCTTTTGGCTAACTATCTTTACAGGGCCTACAGGATCAGCCCGCTTCTTCGGAAGCAGAATCCGTTGAAAGAGCAGAGGCCGGCTCCTTCTTCACGAGTCGACTGCAGAGGGCAGAGTAGTTAGGGTATTTTTTGTAAAAAAGAGAGAAAGGGAGAGAGAGTCTGTAATAGATAATAAACAACCCCCCCCCCCCCCCCAATTTTTTTTCGGGGCCTGATTCACCGGATACCGTGTGTCCGAGGATCAGGGCACCCACAGCGGTTTTATCGCTTATCGGCTTTCCGCAGTTTTCTAGATGTTTGTTTAGGATTTTCTTTACTCTAGCTGTTTGCGCCCGCGTAGTTAGTCTTAGGACTCGCAACCTAGGTGCTTTCTTTTAGGGTTTTTTTAATAAAAAGAAAAAAAATCGGTAGACGTTGTTTGAAAAAAACCAAAAAAATTACAAAACCACAAAACTAAAATCGAGACTGCTAATCATATCTGACTTAAAAGCCGTAAACCGACTCAAGTGATTTGGGAGAGTAACCCCCGCATCACTGTTCCTCAGTGGGTAAGCTCGGGTAGCCGGAAATGGTCCGAGTTTACTTAGCAGAGTGGGAGGTTTAGAGGACATTGCGCAAGGCTCCGTCCTCAAGTAACACGGGTAGCCGGAAGCGGTCCGTACTTACTCCCATACTGGCTGAGTGCGAGTGGTCTCGTGTAAGGATTCATGCCAGTGTTTCGTGGAAACCATCGGGCACCTACTGGCTTGCTCAGCTCGCGTAATCGAAAGACTTGTTTACTAAGCACAACCTTAAAACCGAAAAGATTAAAAGACTGAACTCTTACGGTCTTCATCGGGTTGAGTTGGTAAACACGGGGTTTGCTTTGTGTTTGCTTGCGGGGCGTGATTTTCCGCAGCTTTCGCATTTCTCTTTCTCTTGAATCGTAAATGTGCTCTCCCGACTTTTCTCTTGACATCGAAGATGACGTCTCGAGGACTTTTCAGCTCAGACTCTGTGAGTTTTCGACTGTCCATCGTCGAGCGTACGTCTTTACAGGCTCGGGATGACCCTCTTCCCGAGCCGGTCCCATCAGATCTCGAGGCGAGTCAGACCCAGACTCCCTCGCCTCTTGGCCGGACTATTGAGGCAGACCCTTGCCTCAATACATCATCTAGATCTCCTGAGTACTTTTCGCTGAGTTCTTATGAGAGTTTTTACTTCACAGACGATTAGATGGCTCGTGGCAAAGGACCAGCATCAGACGAGAGGCCACCAGCTAGGGAATAGCACGAAGGAAGGTCAGACGTAGATGTTACAACATGCATTCTCGATACACTTCAGCAGATGAATTTGCATATTCAAGAGCAATATAGAGTTCAGAATGAACTGCAGGCTGAATTAGCCACGCTAAGAGCAGGGGCTGGGAACCAGTTACCGCCTGCGGTTCCCGCGACTTTACGGGACGAGTATGACCCGGGCGCAAGAACGCTCCACCATTGGATTCGGCTACCGTCGAATCAAGGGCCATACAAACTCAGACCGTCCTTCATCTCCTTGCTTCCCAAGTACTATGGGAATGTCGCAGAGGAGCTGTTCACATTTTTACAGCAGTTTGAGATGATTTGCAGAATGACTTGTTATCCAGGAGTCACGCAGGAAGCCGTATGCCTCAAGGCCTTTCCCTTTGCTTTAGCCGATAAGTTTCTTTATTGGCTAAGTCATCTGGGGAGAGAAATCTCTACATGGGACGACCTGAAGTCCACCTTCCTGCGCAAATATTTTCCTCTGGGAAGGACGAACATGATGAGGAGTCAGATCTCCAACTTTACGCAATTGTCGCACGAATCATTCCATGAGGCATGGGATCGATTCAAGGATCTTACGGAGAGATGCCCGCATCATGAGATCTCGATGAAGGTGCTCGTACAGAATTACTTTGGAGGACTCCAGCCGGAAGTTCAGGGGCTAGTCAGTGCTGCATGTGGCGGCAGCTACTTGAATAAGGATGCTGAGTCAGTCTGGGCCATCTTTGAAGGGATGGTCGAGAACTTGAGAGTTGTAGACTCTACTCGGGCATTTCAGAAAGCCCCACAGCCACCACATCACCGAGAACATCATAAGGTGGCGAATATCTCATACTCTGAATCCAACACCAAAATGGGCTTCATTAGTGAGAAATTGACGTTGGTGGACGTGATTCACAAGCAGGACCAAGACCTACAGCCGTTGCGAGAGTTGGAGAAACTCTCATCTCTACCTCAGCAGCTGAGTGATCTCTCGAAGAAGGTCACTGATCTTCAGATTCAGTACCAACAGAGCCAGACTTCTTCGAATGCGCAACCAGTACGGAGGATCGCACCCGCTCCACCCACCGTCAGATCCACTACGTCCAAAGCGAGCCCGAGATTCCGCAGATCGATTGGCACGAGGATCAGTCTCATGACAATCCCGGCCAGATCACCAGCACCGCAGAGATGGAGGTGTAGCCGCAATCCACTTTCGAGTTCAACGGGATTTGGTATACTCTGATACAGCAGCCGAGTATACCGAATCAGCAGCCGCAGCAGCCGTACGGTCATCCACAGCATGGACGTCCGCAATTTCAGCACCGCCAAAGCTTCACGCCGTAGCAGTCTCATCCGAATGTCTACCATCAGAGACCGCATCCTTCATATCAGCACCCTGCTCAGTTTTCACCGAATTACCCTTATCAGCAGCCGCAGCAGTCTTCCTCCACACCTCAGCGATACTCCCAGCCTTCCACTTCTCAGCATTTCACGCCAAGGCAGGAGAGAGGAGCAAGCCAGGGCCACCACACCGAACCTGAGATGTCTTCACAGGCCCAGGCACTCAACCAGATCATGGACATACTGAGTACGCTCCAGATCACGCACAAGACTGAGATTGAGAAGGTTAACCGTCGTCTGGACGAGTTAACCGTGCCAAAGACCACTCTCCCAACCCAGCCTCAGATGAACCTGAACAGCAAGAGGAGGCATCCATAGCAGGTAGATACCACAGGTAAGATCTCATTTTCCAAATTTTTATCTAACTTCATTCATCTCAGGAGCGATAGATCACCACAAGCACCTGCTGGAGAAGAGGAGAGGGCACTAGAGGAGCACGAACAGAACCATGATCCTGATGTCGAGGAGGAGAAACCGCAAGATGATGAGGACCAATATGCAGAATCAAGAGACGGGAGCAACGCCAACACATCAGATATGAACACTGGCGATTCAGATGATGACATCACGCCAGATCAGGCAGAGAGCCCTGACAAAAATATTTCTTCCCCTATTTTAGAGAGTTTTGTAAATAATCCTGAGACTCTCGATGTACAAGCTGATTCCTCATTGAATAAAAATCCTGATTTTCTGACTTCTGACTTTATTCCTTTTCCTGATGCTTTATTTGGAAAAGGAAAGAAAAAGAACAAAAATAATCTTGCATCTCCAGAGATCGAAAAACTACTCAAAGATCATATCTTTTGGAAGATCCCGCTTCATGATGCCTTAGATCAGTTTCCTACGCTCAAGAATCAATTGAAAAACAGATGCACCACATGTAGGAAAAAGAGATCCCGAATAGAGAAACATGTTTTGACTAAGGCTACATCCTGTGCAATACAGAACAAGTTACCGAAGAAGAAGAAAGACTCAGGTGCACATTATGTCAGATGCGAGATCGCAAAAGCCGAGTTCGACCGCACTCTATTAGATAACGGTTCCTCGATCAATCTGATACCCGCTTCCTTACTCGATAAGATTGAGTTAGGTCCTCTTTAAAAATTCCGCGCGATCCTTCAGTTTGCTGATAGATCCGTAAAGAGACCTAAGGGTATACTTAGGAACGTTATCGTAACCGTGCAGGGTCTGCAATTCCCAGTGGACTTTACGGTCTTGGACATGAATTGCCCTGCACAGTTACACCTTACCCCGATCATTCTCGGGAGGCCTTTTCTATAGACCGCAAAGGCTCTCTTCGATTACGATACAAGGAGGGTATCTTTTCACGCTGAGGGCGAAAAGGTACATATAGAGATGGCGAGAGAATCGAACACTTTCAGTGATGCATCTTCAGATTTTTTGAGTTCTTTAGCCTCCTGTGGTTACATGGATGAGGTCCGTCTTGACGACCTCGAAAGGTATCAGGTAGAGACCCAAGAATGTTTGACAGAGGACGGGTCCGAGACCTCATGTGGTAATTCTTCTGACGGAACCTTATACTTTAGTTTGGATGGTGAGAAGCAAAGAGATCAGACTTCTGATGAAATTAATGCAGATTTTTCAGACTCAGAAACTCTACACAATTCCTCCATCTCAGATGATTCCGAGTTTCATTTAGCTGACTTATTCTCTTCTGATCATTCTGAGGAGTCGGATGATGTCTTGAACATCTTCTGTAGTCCGACTTTAGAGCACATCAAAATGGTGGAGAATCAAATCGTAGACACATCACCAACCGATACACATCCCCATACAAATACAGATGATGTTTCGACTGATACAGATACTACCTTACCAGAGCTTAAAACTTTGCCATCAAACATGAAATATGCTTTCCTTGCGGGTCCACATCAACGGTTTCCGGTCATTATCAGCTCAACTTTGACCGATGATCAAGAATCTCGTCTGATGGAGATTCTGGAAAGAAACTGCAAGGCTATTAAGTGGACTGTATCCGATCTCCGTGGGATTAATCCTGCTTTGTGTTCACATCATATCTATCTCAATCATGACAGCAAACCCTCTAGAGAGTTTCAGCGTAGGCTGAATCCGGTGTTAAGAGAAGTTGTCAAGAAAGAGATCACGAAATGGTGTGACGCAGGGTTCATATATCCCATCTCCAACTCCGAATGGGTTAGCCCATTACATGTTGTCCCAAAGAAGTTGGAAATTCAGATGGTGAAAAATGAGAGTGGAGAGGAGATTCCAAATAGAGTAACCACGTCGTGGCGAGTATGTGTTGACTACAGAAAGTTAAACACCGCGACGAAGAAGGACCACTTCCCTTTGCCTTTCATAGACCAGGTCATAGAACGGTTGGCAGGGAAGGGGTACTTCTATTTCCTTGATGGTTACTTCGGATACAACCAGGTATCAATTGCTATTGAAGACCAGGAGAAAACGACTTTCACATGTCCGTTCGACACGTATGCCTTTAGACGGATTCCCTTTGGATTGTGCAATGCTCCTGCGACTTTCCAGAGGTGCATGCTTGCTATTTTTGCGGATATGATCGGTGATTTTCTAGAGGGTTTTATGGATGATTTCTCGGTCTATGGTGAGTCCTTTGACGATTGTTTAGCGTACCTAGACCAGGTTCTGAAAAAGTGTTGTGAGGTAGATCTCGTTCTGTCTTGGGAAAAGAGCCATTTTATGGTTACTCACGGGATCATGTTGGGGCACGTCATTTCGCAGCGAGGCATGAAGGTTGACCCTTCCAAGGTGGATGTCCTCAAGAAACTCGAGCCACCATCCAACATTAAGCAGTTACGGTCATTTCTAGGGCATGTCGGTTTTTACCGACGGTTTAGCCAAGACTTCTCCAAGATAATCATTTAACTGAGTTGCTAGGCAAAGACATCGAGTTCGTGTTAAATGATAAATATCTTAATGCCTTCCTCACATTGAAAGAGAAGATAATCAGTGCTCCTGTCCTACAGCCGCCTGATTGGTCTCTACCCTTTGAGATCATGACGGATGCTTCAGATTTTGCGGTCGGGGCTGTATTAGGACAGAGGAGGAATGGACTTCCCGTTGCCATTCACTATGCCAGCAGAACCTTAGATGATGCTTAGAGAAATTACACAGTGACAGAAAAGGAGATGTTGGCAGTAGTTTTTGCATTAGACATGTTTCGATCATATCTGCTTGGCTCTAAGATCACAGTATACACATATCACTCAGCTATCAGATTTTTAATGGAAAAGAAGGATTCCAAGGCACGCCTTCTTAGATGGATTCTATTACTTCAGGAATTTGACTTGGATATCAAAGATAAACCTGGAGTAAAGAGGGTGGTAGCTGATCACCTCTCCCGATTACAGACAGATCAGTCTTCAGATGAGTACACGCCAGAGATCGCAGAGATATTTCTTGATGAAAGCATCTTTGCGGTTACCGAACTTTCATGGTATGTAGATATAGTGAACTTTCTGGTCACACAGAAAAGTCCTCAGGGTTGGCCAAAGAACCGAGTTGAGAAACTAGTTTCTGAGGAACGATACTACCATTGGGAGGATCCGATTCTTTTTTGTGAAGGACCGGATTGCATTTACAGGCGATGTATTCCTCAGGAGGAATATAATAGTGTCCTCATTTTGTGTCATTCTTTAGAATCAGGAGGACATCATTCAGGGAAGAGGATAGCACAGAAGGTACTACAGAGTGGATTATGGTGGCCGACTCTTACTAAAGATGCCTGCACATTCGTGAAGAGTTGTCCGGATTATCAGAGAGCTGTAGGGACAGTCAGTGCCAGAGATGCAATGTCGATGCGACACGTCATTATTTGCGAGATCTTTGACGTATGGGGCATAGATTTTGTGGGACCGTTCCCTTCCAGCAGCGGCTTTGAGTACATTCTTCTCGCTGTAGACTATGTTAGTAGATGGGTGGAGGCTATACCCGCTCGAACCGCAGACAGTAAGACCGTTTGCCAGTTCCTAAGGGAACACATTATTTCACGGTTCGGGATCCCTCGTATCCTAATCTCTGATGGGAGTAGCCATTTCATTAATAAGGAGGTGAAAAAGCTAGTGAAACAATACAACATTGATCACAGAGTAGCTTCTCCTTACCACCCACAGACAAACGACATGGTTGAAGTCTCAAATAGGGAGGTGAAATCAATTCTTCAGAAACTAGTATGACCGGA
The DNA here is from genome assembly GCA_037367405.1 of Ottelia alismoides. Classification (NCBI taxonomy): domain Eukaryota; kingdom Viridiplantae; phylum Streptophyta; class Magnoliopsida; order Alismatales; family Hydrocharitaceae; genus Ottelia; species Ottelia alismoides. The sequence goes on along the minus strand of JAZKJV010003385.1, from coordinate 10,964 downwards.
TAGGAAGAACTGGTCACTGCTTCTAGATCAGGTTCTTTGGGCATATCGTACTGCATATAAGACTCCCTTAGGTACTTCACCATTCAGACTGGTTTACGGAAAGCCGTGCCACTTGCCCGTAGTGATCATGCATAAATCTGAGTGGGCAATTCGAGAGATATTGATGGATGTAAAGAAAGAAAGAGCCAAGAGAAAGATAGATCTGAATGAGCTGGTAGAAATTCGAAATCAAGCATACAAGAACACACTCATCTATAAGGACAAAGTGAAGAAATGGCATGACAGACATATTCGAAACAAAAGCTTTGTTCCGGGGCAGAAAGTCTTGTTGTTCAATGTGAGATTGAGAATTTTTCCGGGCAAATTGAAAAGCAAGTGGGAAGGACCGTATATAGTCAGAACGGTGCACGACAATGGCAGTATAGCAATATCAGATGTGTCACCTGGTGCAGAGCCGTTCGTGGTTAACAGGCAGATGCTGAAGCACTTCATCGAAACTACTGATCATCTGGCCCGCACTGAAGTGATCTATTTTGTACAGGAATCATGATCATTCTTTCACTTCTTCCTGTACAAAATCCTTTTGAGCCATTCGTTTCTGGAGATCTACAACATTTTTATATTCTTCGTAGACCACAATCGTCCCCATTTTTGCTCGTCTTCTATGCTTAGGATACCAGATCCTAAGTATAGGGGGGACCGATTGCCCGCTGATTTACGTTTTATTTTTTGTACTGATTCTTTTGTATAGCCTTTCTTTCTCACAAATCACTGGTCTCCAATTTTGGCTACACTCTTTTCTATACTTAGGATGCCTTATCCTAAGTATAGGGGGGGCTGAGTGATTTCGATGATTTCGTATTCTTTTCCTTTTGAACTTTCGTTATTTATTCTTGTCATTCAGTCATCCCGTTTTTGCTCTCCCGTGATACTTACGATGACCTGATCGTAAGTATAGGGGGGGTTGACTGACTTGTACACTTTATTCTTTTTCACCCACTTTTACTTAGCACGAGTTATGTCCTCCTTTTTCTCTTTTGACGCTATGAGGACATATCACAAGCTAAGTATAGAGGGTGCGTATATATTATATATATACTTTCGTACATAACTCGTACTTTTATGTATTTTCTATATCTATAAAATCCATAAAAAGTGGGTACGGGTTAATTTAAAATCCACTTATATTTATATATTATTTTATAAAATACTTGTAAATAAGTAAAATATGATTAAAACTTGTATTTAAAACTTGTAATTAAAATATGTATTTAAAATTTGTACTTAAAATTTGTATAATACTTATTTTAAAATCCTATTTATTAAAACATGTGTAAAAACCATTCAATCCTTGTAAAATACTTTGTAGATAAAATTTGTAAATACATTAGACACTTAACTTAAATAAATATATCTTGTAAAATTCATGAATAAAAACTTGTTTGTAAAAATCATAAAATCCATAAAAAATACAAAGTCCTAAAATTCATAAAAATTACAAAAGCCTTAAAATCATTAAAAAAATGAGTAAAATTCAGAAAAGACACTTCACAAAAACATGTTGCATTTGCATTCGCATTTTTCAGAATAAGTTTGATTTCTGGAACTAAGGACTGAGTCTAGTCTAAAGGATGGAGCTTGATTACGGCCTTTAACTCTCATTGTAAGGAGCCTGACTAGGATTTCGAATTTAGACTCTTCAAGTCTTGTGACTTAAATCTTTGGGTTCCATAAGACCATATTCGGGAAATCAACTCATCTGTGCTTAAGTAGACCATTTGGAGTCATCCGTACAACTCTACACCAGTGAACCAATCTTGAACACATGCACTCTGCACTTAGCTCGACTCGCATGGAGTTCCGAAGGGCAATACACCTTGGTAGTATGTTTTTATCCTTATCTTTACGGCATTTACGTCTAAAGACGGAGAGATTGGGGTTGCGATAGTTGCTTCGGATGAGGGAAGGATCTGCTGACACAATTTTCTAAGACCTCAAAAAGGGACGGGCTAAAAAGATGCTATATCCGTCGAGGCACAAAGGATGAATGTAGTGCAAGCAAATTACAAAGTCAAAGCAAAGCAGAAGCCACTAAATATGACCACAATGGTCCAAGCTTCCACCAAAAATGCCTGCACATCTAGTGGAGACTCAGCTACACCAGTTGGGCTTCACAAGGAGATGCGTCTACACTGGTCGCACTCCACTTCTTTTCTCATTCTTCTAACTTCTCCCTATATTCGATTGTGGACATAGCAGAACTGAACTCAGAAGGGAATACCTCCCTCCACGAGGAAAGAGTAGCGGGATGAGGAAGCCATAGAAGTGTATAGCCGGGATTGACGGTTTCTTCGGTTTTCTAAGCAGGAAGAGCTAAATCAATTCACACACTATACAAGTTGACTTCAAGGATGATAGAGTTTGCGATATGAATAAGTGAGTCTGAACTAGCCGATGAAGTGATATTGAGTAAGGATTATGGAACTTGAGGACTGTTGAGGATAAATCCTAATCCTAGTTAAGGTTCCGACAAAATGCTTGTTTCAGGCCCGATCGAGCTCTGTCCTTTGTCTGTTCTCATGAATTGATTTAGGAAAACAAATTCATTCTAACTTTCTTTCTTTTTCACTTACTTTTTCAAATAATGTGTTGCTAAGGGACTAGCAAAGTTTAAGTATAGGGGTTGATGAATCCATGATTCATTAACTTTTCTATCGTATTTGTCTTAAAACCCTTAACAAATACATGTAAATACCCATTAATTCTCATCTTTTAACAAATCACCATTCATGTGTAAATATTCACTTTTAACCACTAAAATCATGTAAATAAATAAAGAACAAGAAAAGAAACAAAAAAAAGCAGATTGAATATATGTATATATACAATATGACTTAAAATATAAATATAGCTGTAAGATAAATTTATAGCCCAACCCCCGAGACCAAGTCAGCATGGATTGGTCGACAAACCAAAAAGTACGGGGAGATAAGGAAAGAAAACCTAAAAAAATAAATTAACACACATATACACCTTCTACTATTTATAAAATAAATGCAAAACTTCAAAGAATTTTAATTAATCCATATGAACATATTTTTTACTAAACTCTTCTCCGAATTATTCCTAAAAATGTATATAAAAATATAAAAATAAGTTAAAAATATTACCTTTATATATGCCAAGAAACTCAGCCTGCAAATTGTCAAAATCTCAACTTCCGAACATCATAGCTTCCTCATACGAACTCCAATTTCACTCTACTCACATTTAAAGTTCATAAAATAATATTCTCTAATTAATAAAGGTGGTCTCATCGAATTCGGAGTCCGTTTGCAAAAAAGTCGGTTTTGGGACCAAAAGACAACGAGGTTTCTGGGGATATTTATTTTATGTAACACACATTATTTATAATTTTCTTAATTTTATAATTTTTAAATTATTTCATGATCTTGTAGTTTTACCCTAAATTATTTCATAATTTTTGGAGACTATTTATTATTTTAATAAAATCAGAAACCCTAAAATATAGGTATAAATGAACTAACTAGATACTAACCATATTTATTAAAATATACAAATTAACTTATTAAAATCCATAAAAAATCCCACAATCCTTATTTAATATTCTAATAATTAAGAAAATATAAAATTAATTTTTTAAATATTTATTTATTAAACTAAAAATCTAAAACCTATTTATAAATACATATTTATTAATATAATGTTTATATCTTGAATAATATTTATTATTTATTAAAGGTAATTATTCCATAAATTAGATAATTAATTTATTTAACTTTCTTGTCTTTATACCTAATTAAAATAACCTTATTTACTAATTATTATCTATTTTATAAAGAATTTCCACCTCTGGACCAACCAAGTGCTGACACTTGTCAGCACCTGGGGTCTTCTTCCCCAAGAGTCTGTTGCGCCCACCTGTGCTCAACCTGCCGACTTCAACCATTTTTCCCGCGAACATCAACACACCTCTGAGCATTCTAAGCCCTCAGATCTACCCTCCTAACTACCCTCTAGCTTGCCACCCTTGGATCTAAACTGGAGCCCACGCCATTGACCTATATATACCCCTCAACTTTTGCCATTAACAACCAACTTTCCAAACAAACTGAAACCCAGTTCCAGTCAGTCGATCCCCCACTTTCCCTACCTCGCTCTGCCTCGCTCTGGTGGTCACAGCACCTGCCAGCCAGCTCACGTGGAGGAAGGAAGATCAGAGGAGGTTCCAAGGTAGCCACGCCGCCTTGCATCGCCGCCAGTGCGCGTCCAAGCTCCGGGTCAAGGGTTGCCCGTCGAGCAACGTTTCCAGGTAATAAACCTTGGATTCCCAGACCTATTCCTTCACTTCTCGTTATTTTCTCCTCGATCTTCGTGCCACGATTAGCGTGGATAATCAAGTGTTTAGTTAGCTTAATCATCTAGGTTAGACGCCATACAAAAACCCATTTCGATTCGTTTCAAAATCGCATCAAATCGCATTTCATTTCATCACATTTCACACGCCTGTTTGCAATAAAGACTGGAAACCTGATTTTTCTCATCTTTGAGCTTGCGATTTTGTCACATTTTGAGCCGATTCCTGGTGAATCGAGCACATCAATCCTTCATTTGCAGGTTCTACTTCATCGGGAGTCATTTCTTCACATCTCGAAGGCTTCAAGCTTCATGGAAATCACATTCGAAGACGAAGGTATCAACTGATCGTCAGAAGCCTTTGCATCGAACCGCCGTCTTCATCACAGCACCACCGCCACTCCGAGGCGCCGCCGCCAAAACCCTACCGCGGGCGAGCTCGAGGGGTGGAGGAGCCACCCCTCTGGCCCCGCCGGCGTGCCAAAGCCTTCGTCGTTTGCTCAGGATAATTCGAAGAAGGAGGCCCCATCGTCAGCTGCTCAACCGCTCAAGAACAGAGAAGCTACAGGTGCGCGACACGTGGCGCACCCGTGAGCGTCAGATCGGCGCAGAAGCTTCTAATCTCATCCTTCCATTCTGAAACTGTGTGAAATTTGCTTATTAAACCCAGCAGCTTCCAGCAATTTTACTCCGCCCCCCAGGTTTTCACTATTTACATTTTGGTCCCTCCGTAGGGACCTAAATGTAAATATTTGTATAGTTTTCTTTCTGAAAAGTCCCTGAGGACCTTTTTGCAAACATTTTTAAATACATTTTCTTGCGCTTATGCCCTGGGCTGTAGGGGTTGTTTTAACCTCGTTTGACTTTGTTCTTCGACGATTTCTTTAGGGTAGTTACGCAACTACCCCATCTACATCGTATTAAGTTTTCTTGAGTTTTTGATGTGTTTTCGTCGTGTTATGATTTTGTCAAATTGCGCCTCGTTTTGTTTTGATTTCTTGTGTTGTTTGAGCTCGCTGCTCGACCCCGATCACCCTACTATATTTTACCTCCTACATAATATCCACCTATTATACAATAAATAAATATTTTTGGAAAATATTCCTTTTGAAAATTAAATAAAAATTTGAAAAGATTAAAATCAAATAAAAATAAAAAATCAATAAAAAAGGGTTTCTTATTTTGATAACTTTGAGAAGAGATAAAAAATAAAATTACAAAGAAATTCTCGAAGAATCAAAGGATTCTATTCTGCCTCCTTGAGTTCGACCCAGGAACACTTGCCTGGTAAAAAATTTAGTGTAGGTTTTCCGAAGGAAAACCGAATTTGTTTGATAAGTTGAAGATCGTATTTGTTTCGCGGCTTTTTGCTACATCGACCGTGCTTTTTCTTCTCTAAAATATAAAAACCGCGAAACTGATTTTCAGCTTTATCAGTTATCTCCATGATGATTATCTCCTTATTTGTTTTGATTTAATTTAGGATTGAATTGTATTTTATTTATCAAATATATTTGATCTAAATTAAATTATTAGTTGTTGGTTTTTTACCAACAATAATCGTGACCAATGGATTAAACATAAATCAATCTCATTCATTGATTTTATGTGTCCCATGTATTGTGATCCATGGATCCGAAAACCCTATAAATAGAGAGGCATACCATGCTCTCTAAGGTTATGCAATAGAGACACATCTCTCTCTCCTTATTCCACACGTCAACCCTCTTCTCCCTTCTCATTGGTGGCCGTGCACCAAGCCCTAGAGGAGGAGCTTTGTTGTCGCTTCGCCACCACGCCACGCCTCGACGTTCTTCGGTTCTCCATCTTCCTTGGAGTGCTATGCTCGCCATGAAGTGTTCGATCTCGTATGATGAGAGCATGAGTTCAGCGTGCTTGGATCAATTTGTTGAATTGCGAGGATCACGCGACTCATCCCTGCGCTCGCAAGCGTCTTCTCCGATGAACAGACTTGAGACAGGAGGTCTCTTTTTCGTAGAGACTCGATCAACCACGCTACAAGAGGTATTCCTTTATACTTGATGAGGTTCTAGATGAAATGATCCGAGAATCATTCTTGGATCATGTGGTTTCATCGCATGAAAATTTTTTAAATTCTGCTAGATAGAACAAGTAGTCCAACTAGTCGTTCTTCGTTATATTCGATATGACGCTCACGCTTCTGTGATGCGTTCGAGGATTATTCCATATCCTTCAGGTAGATGGATGATATTGTGGTGGACGAGGGTTCGGAGTAGAGTTCGGATCCGATCGATTGACAAGATCAAGGTTGTAACAGATCTCGTTTATCTACATGACTTGTGGAGGTGTTTCTTGTAAATAGTTGTGCGGAGGTTCTTCTGTTTGATGGGAAAAGAATTGGTCTCCCCCCCAATGGATATGTTGCCCTACCCCTTGCCCTTGGATGTAATGAAATTGGTATATGGAGGCAGGGGGTGAAGTCAGGGCGTGTATCTAAATCTAGATATCCTATCAGCCAGTTCCTCATTTGCTTAATCAATTTAGCCAATTTCTCCATATCAGATGATTTATGGAGTTTGTAAATATGCTCAACCATAGTTAGCTTATCAATTATTATCTCCATGTCGGCGTTTTGATCGGTCAATAGATTATTCAACATCTTTTTTAGAGCCGGCTATGTAAGCCCGGCTGGTGGTATGTGCATGGCTGGATTCTACTAGTTTCTCGAACACCTTGTAGATGTTGTCCTCGTGGCACCTCGTGGCATCCCATGTAGCTTCCTCTGCAAGATGCACTCACTAACGCTTGGGTCTCATGGTTCAGTCACTTACAAGACTTTGGACCAGCATCATTTTACTTATTATGTGTCCTAGGTATTTTAGATTAGGTCTATTAAACTTTCCCTGGTTTCATGGAATGGCTCACTCGGGTGTTGGGTGAAGATCGTGAGCTTAATCCTCATATGATAAATTCTACTTACTGGGTAGAGTTTCTTTAAGAAACAGTGTCTTGAAGGTGGCCCATGTGGTGACTACTTCCCCTAGGTTTTTCAGCTAGTAAGCTTCCTTATCAGTCAAGGCAAAGGGGACAACTCTCAGACTTATGTAGCTTAACTAACCCTAGGGTGGCATTGGTTAGCGTAGACTAGCTCGAAGTCACAAAGGAAGATGTATGGTTCTACATAACTTTCCCTCTGAACTTAGGCAATAATGTGAGTAAATGCAGTTGTGCTCGAACGCATCCTCGAGGGATACCAATCTCAACCAATTATAATCTTCATCTATTTCAGGGAGGTACGTATCCTCCATAGAAGCCTCTCTGCATTGCAGTTCTTCCATATGTGCTCTAAGGAGTTCATTTGTGTTGTTCGACAACAATTACTCTAGCCAAAAGTGCACGAATAGGGTCATTGTCATTATCATCCTTCTTTGGAGGCATCTTGGCTTCTTCTTTACCTTCAGATGCACACAAATCTGAGTTAGGATCATGCTTGTACGGTTTAGGGGTTCTGCCAAAGATGAAAGTACTATATAGCAGGAAGGGAGTAGGAGAGAGGGTTAGTCGAGAGTTGACTAATCCCTATAGGTAAAGGGTGAACCATGGGTTGGAGAAAGGGTCATTCCCATAGCATGGGGTTTTGAGAAGAGGGTCATCTTGAAATCGAGGAGATGAGTTACTTGAGGTGCTCGGGGATTTGTTCGCAAAGTCCAAACAACGAACTCTGGAAGAATCCATCTCGGATGAAAAAGAAGTTTGGAGCACAAAGAAATATCGAGGAGAGAGAAATCCACGGGACGTACAAATGTATAGAAGACTCATTCAAAACAAACACGGATTCAAACTCATCAATTCTTCCACTCACACTGGTGAAGGCATGTCAAGGCTCGACCACTTATCTTTTTAATTTTAATTTAATGACAAAGTAATATTGAAAATTAAGCAGAGTTGGTTAGGTGCTGAAATATTTTAGAAAGATTGTTCTGAGTTCATACAACTAGTTACATTTACTTTCATCCAGTATGGGTGAAAGTACGGACCCGTTAGACAGCTACCTGTGTTACTTGAGGACAGAGCCTTTCACAATGTCCTCTAAACCACCCACTCTGCTAAAGGAAGTCGAACCATAAAACGGCTATCCAAAACCCTCATGGAGAAGTAACTAGTTGTTTCTAAAAATAGTAGTCTAAATGAAAATTTCCAGTTTTTGGCTCTGTCCTAAGTGTGTGATCTTGTCCTTACAAAAAATGAGTGGATTATTCTCCACCAGACACAAGCTTGATTTAGGTTAGGGTATTTACAGTCACCTCGATTAGCAATCCAGTTTTTAGATCAAGGTTATCACTGAAGTTTTTGGTGAGCATAGAAATTCACGACTAACGAGCAGTCCCAATTCATTTAATTCCTAAGTTGTAAAACTGAGGAGGGAAAAGCCAATGCAATCGTAAATCAATGATGCATCTTAAGAAGAATACTTGTAGTGATTCCTCGCATTCTTCATGAATGGATGCATACAAGGATTTTTTTTAAATTTACACCAAATGATATGCACAGATGAAATCATCCTAAGTAGATAATTCTATTAACAGGAAAGAATTTATTAAAAATTGGCTAAGCTAAGTGGTCTATCAATGCTTATAGTTAGTGGAAGTGTGGCCTAAGAACTACGAGCACAATCAAGAATAATTAAGCAAGCATATATGTTCCTAATTCCTACGCCAATCAAGTCGGGTCTCAACTACACAAAAGGGGTTGAAGTAGACCCAACACACCACAAAAAAGTCCCAGTCTGAATTATTACAAATTAAAAGGGTTTGGAGAGAGGGACCCTGCGAATAATGCAGAAAATTAAACTATCTAAGCTCTCTCTCACAAAATCAAAATTCAATTTTCTTTGCAGACCCTTAAATTATAACAAAAAATCACTCCGAGCTATCTACAAAGAGAGAAGATGCGGTTAGTATCTATAGAGAGAGATATGCAAAATAAAAATGCAAAAAATAAAATGCTCCAAAAAATGAAATAGAACTTAATTTCACAAATATTAATTACAGAAAATAATCTAAAACCCTAAAAAAACGTCATTCCCTGGCAATGACTCCATTTGATGAGCTCAAAAATCGCCTCTTTAATTATATAAAATTGTAGTATAAGAGACGATCTTCGATTAAGAAAAAATCACAATCTTTGAATGTTGTGGAGAATTTTGTCTTGGTAAGTGTACCAAGGTCGAACACATGGAACAACGATTTTTAGTTGTGTGATCTTAAATTAAATAAATATCTAAAATTCTCGGTTAATCTCTGTGATGGGAAAATATAATATAATGCAATAATGAAGATGTGCTAGGAAGAAAGCGAAAGCATACAAAGGGAATAATGGAGCGTAAGATTTGTAATCCTTAAATTAATTGATCAATTAATCCTAAAAAACTATCATAGATCGACTAAATCCAAATGCAAGTAAGAGTCCTAAATAAACTTGCAATAAAAAAATAATCCTCAATTGATCTCTAAATTCTCTCAAATTTAATCCTCAAGTAAATCGAGTTCAATCACATAAATGATTGAGAATTAAATTCATTTATTATCATTTGTGCCCCGAGCAAAGTTTAAATTCTTCAAATAATTTCTCCTTAATATAAGAAGATCAATCTTGTAAAAGATTCTCAATCAGGTCCCTGTAAATTAAGTTAAAAAATTCTCACTATAATTGCACAAATATATCGATAAAGCCTGCATGTGTCAACAAAAGTCCGCAATAAATAATCATCATAAAATAGCCTCAAAATGATCCTCGATAATAATCCACAATGATTGTCTTCATATCAGTCCACTAGTTATGCAAAATGATCGAGCGAGAAAATAGATTCAAAACAACATATTATGAATACAAATCAGAGTTCAGATGAAGAAGATATGCTTAAATAAAGGTGCACAGACTAAAATGTAATAAAAAGATAAAGTTTCTTCTCAATTTGGTCCTTGTAAGGACTTATCTTTAGATTTCAAAACCCACCTAGGCTCAGATGCAATTGCCCAGAGCAACACGTGCCTGGCACATGCTAGGCTTGGTCTTCGTGTTATTTCTGGATTCTAGGGGGAGTAGGATGCAGTTTCTCCAATAGTCACGTGCTATGCACGTGCCTCCTATATGTGGGGGATTTTTTTGGGAATTTGATGGAACTTCGGAGAGTCGGGCGCAAATGCCCAAGATACTCGTGTGAGGCACGTGCATCTGAGGATCGGGGGCAAGGCTGGAGGTTCAGAGCCCCAAGGCTCCAAGTCGCGGACGATGGTTGGTTCCGAGGGTCCGAGCATCGTGGAGCGGGCCAAAGCGAAGGCTCAGACACCCGAATAGAGATTCGGGCACCCGCGGTGCCTAGGAGGCGACCGAGGTGCTCTAAGCCATGAGGTATAGGACCGAGGTTTGGGGAGGGGACGTGGCTATGTTGTAGCTGTTGGATTTTCCGATCCAATGCCAAGGCAGTGCTGACGGGGAGCAGAGGAGGAGCGCATGGCAGTGTGAAGCGAAGCTCGGTCGGTCGACACACGATCAGAGGAGCTCGGTAGCGAGGGCAATATGCAAATGTGAAAGCTGGTCTAGGA